>JARHVA010003416.1:1495000-1945000 GCA_037957365.1 Torreya grandis | reverse complement strand
ACTATTTCTAAAAACATTGTTAAGAGACCTAACCTTCTTCTATGGAGAGGCTAAAAAGCCTTCCTCTCATTCTTACCCTCTTCTTACACCTACCCTTTACCCTCATCATCCTCACTTTCCTGCAACCCTAGACAAACCTACTAACTTCCAAAAACTCTTTTGTCAATCATAGAAATACCCTGAGACCCATCCAAAGGCCCACTACCCCTACTAAAATCAGCATCCTAACCAACATCGGCACTATTTATACTGACATCAACAGCCTAACCTACGTCGGTGACTGTGCAAACTAGAAGACCAATCCAAACAGCCTAAAGACTAGATAAAACCTTTGACCAGCCTGCTTTAACATTCTAAAACACATAGACTACAAGGAATAGTTACACAATATTCTACCTTTCTATTTCTTTAAGTCTTTCATCATTTCTTTTATACAACACTCTTTTCATCAAATAGTGGACTGTCATCCCTTACGGAGCTTTATGCTTCTGAGACTGAGCGCATAGCTTGGCAATCCACCATATCCTATTCTAACATTTTCTTTGTTCAAGTTTCTTTTTTTTTACAAGTATTTCCTTCACAGCCAAAGAGGAGCTCCCATAATGCTTGGATACAGTGCGCAACTTAATCCAGGTAACGTACAAACCCCTAACTCTTAACCTTAGTTTCTTCTTTCTTCTAAAAATAATTAGCAAAAACTTAGAGAAACATTCTGGCATGCCTGGTGGGACCCCTAGAGTTTTCCTTGGGTTCATTCTTCTTTTTATTAGAAAAGCAAACTTTCATATAGGTGCATTAGAAAAATATCCTCTTCTTGCATCCTCTCTTCTATCTTTTTGTCTCAAAAAGAAACCATTAGTAGAAGTTAAAAAGAACATCTCTCTTTTTCTTCTTGTCACTTCTTGCCTGCATCTTAGAATAGTGAAAAATTCATACTCTTAACCTCTTCTCCAATTGTTTACATTTGAACAACATATTTCAATTTGGGTTAAAAAACTATTGCATTTCATTCTTGCTTGGATGCATATTTAGCCCATTTAGTAATTAAAAGCATTATGAATAAATTGTAGTGCACAAATGTTACACAACCAAACCACAATCACATCAAATCAAACATTTAAAATTCCTTGAGACAAGGCCCGTCTAGGATTTCATCACCTAGCGGATACCTTACCCCACTTGGCGATCCTACTTGGACTTCACTACCAAGAGGAGGACCCACTTTGTTCTCTGGTAGATTATAAACTATAAGCAAAGTATATTTTGGCCAAGTGACCCAGCTCGGCTCTAGGTTCATGAAGTGAAGGGAACAAGCCCCAGCACCATGTGACATACTGAACCTAATATAGATATTTTGAGCACCATAACATAACCTGAAACCATCCATAGATTTCCTCTCTAGGACCCATTCTACAAGCCCAATTTCAAACACATTTTTCTAAGGCATAAGCCACCACGACTCTAAAATTTATTCCTAGGAATCTAACATTTTAGAGGTTTCTTACCTAATCATCAATTCTATTATTTTTATTTGATTGTTTGAGTTGGTAAGGTCACATCATTCTGAAGTCCAAAAACAACTCAAAATTTCCCCTTCTTTCAAAAACTATCAGTTTTCTATGCTTCTAGAATTACATAGAAACTGACATCAGATTCTCCATCGATGTTGGCATATAAACTTTACCAACATTAGTTAACTCACCAACCTTAGCAACACTTAATAACTAACATCGATTAAAAAATTGACATTGGTCACTGTCAATAAATTTTCTTTCCAAACAGCAAGCTTAAAACCTACTTTTCTTGATGTTAAACACAAATTTTGGTTTTCTAAAATTGAAACACATAGTTTTTGGAACCTAAACCAATTTCACCTTGAATAGTTCTGACACGTAGTCAAGCTAAATCTCTTGTTGACCATGTGAGTCAATAGCCACTCCCACCTTTGCCTTTCATACCAAGTCATCTAATGGAGTATACTTCAGACACTAAGCATACTCCTATCCAACCAACCCTCGATTGACCTCCTATTATTCTCGAAGGGGATCAAGAATTTGAGAGATTCCTTGACCACAACATTAAGGCTCTCCAACATTATCTTACTAGAAGCCAAATGCGAGACCCTTTAGGTAATCCTATTTATGGGATGCCAACTTCCCTGGTTAAAGTGGCAATGATATCAATAGCATTCGTTACCCAACCTATGGTTACTCAGGCTATTGCCTCAACCAGTAACCCAACCATGGCCAATGTTCAAGATTTGGCCTCTCCTTCTATTTTTGGACCTACCTCCATTAGGGTTTCCATACCCCCTCAACCACAAACAATTCAACCAAGTTTGATAACTTTCCAGAACTTGATTGTCTCTATCCCACCCACTCTTGTGCCTATAAACACGAGAGTGACCACTTATCCTTTCACTAGTATCACCACCATTCAACCACCCTTGGTGGCATCTAGTCAAGTTGTGCCCTCTAACTTTATGGCACAAGCCCCTTTGGCCTTGACATCGTCCCCTATGACAAACTATCAATATGTTGCACCTACACAAATGCAACCAAGTACGTCATATGCCCCTCCCAATGCCTTCCAAGTACCCTATAGCTTAGGGGGTTCCCCTCATGTCAATCCATTCATTGATCTAATTAAGATGCTGATGGATAAGATGTCCAACCTTGAGACATTTGTTTCAAGTTCAAGGAGTGTTCTTTCATATGAACAAATTTGCATCGAACCCATTCACCCTTCGGTGCCTATTCAACCATACCCTAGCCAATGGGAAATCCCAAAATTTACTTGCTTTTATAGTAAAGAGGACCCACAACAACATCTACAAGCATTTAGAATTCTTGCTACCTCATAACACATGATGATGCATTATTACTTCACACATTCCCTATGTCACTTTCTGGAGCTGCCCTTGACTGGTATAGCTCCATTACTAGTCATTCTCTCTTCACCTTCACCCAACTTGCTCAACTATTCCTTGACCACTTCTCAATTAATATTACCAAAAAGGTCTCCATCATAGACCTTTATTCCATTAGACAATTTGATGATGAATCAATAGCTAACTTCGTTGCCCATTGGAGAGGTTTGACCAACCAACTCTCCTTTTCACTACCTCAACTTGAGCTCAGTGAGCTCTTTTCAAGAGCATGTGACAAGCACATCTCATCCACTTTGTGGGTTCAAACTTTTTGCACATTTGATGAAGCTTTCACCATGGCCCGAAAGCTTGAACTCCATGTAGTCGAAGAAGATAAGGTCAAATTATGTAGTAAAAATACCAACACAAAATCCAATGACCCTTCTTCCAAATCTTCTTCTTCCCACTCCAAGTCTAAGGGATCAACGAATGTTGTAGTCCTTAGGTCATCATCTTCTACCATAACCAATTAATCTAAACCTTCCACATCACAAAACATCACAAAACAATTCCAACAACGGTATATACAACATCAATACACTCCAATAGGAGAATCATATGCTTCTGTATTGGATAAACTAGTGAAGCAGGGAGTCCTCAACCTCCCTCAAATCTGACCACCACCCCAATTTGATCCCTCATGAGCCATCCCTGCATGGTATAGGGAAAATAACTTTTGTAACTATCACCATGTCAAAGGTCATGACACGGATAATTGTAAAACCCTCAAAAATGTTATTCAAGACATGTTAGACAAAGGGGATCTTATTTTGGATAACCCAAATGCGTCGGCTAACCAAAACATAGATATCTTTAGGCAACCATTCCCTAACCATCCCCCAAGTCAAAACAATGTTTAGACCATGGCTGATGACCCTCAAGAGTGCAACATATGCACGGTCGACATGGTTTTTACTTTTATTCCTAACCAACCTCTCCCACAGTCTGAAGAGGTTAGTCAACCCATTTATCCACCATGGGTAGAAGAGCCTATTATACCCATATCACCCCCATGACATCAAACACCTCCTCCACACATACTTCTACCTCATGAGGAACTCATATTACCTATTCCTCTTCCCCCGACATTCCCTCTTCTTCTACCATTGGAAGAAGTTACCATTCATACCCCACACCCTCATGAAGAAGGGGCCATTATCCCTCTACTTCACCCTTTAGAGGAGCCCTCCTCTCTTATTTATCCTCCACCGATGGAAGATAGTCCTCCATTCACCCCACTTTCACACGTAGGAGAGTCTACTTTGACCTCTCCCATATTGGAGGATGCTTTGACGATACCAACACTGGTAGCCCTACCCTCATCCTTCTTATCACCAATGGAGGATCATACTTTCCACACTCCTAGACCACATGTGGAAGGCATGATCATCCCCATGCTCTATCCTCTCAAAGAGCCAAACTCTCTAATCCCTTCTCCACTGAGAGAAGAACTTGTTACCTCACCCACTTCGATCGAGGAAGATCTGGTGATCATTCTCTCTCACCTTTGGCCCAAGATCACTGCATCTAACACATTTCCACTCTCACAACCACCCAAATCCTCCAAAAGACTGACTATAAGACCTCACGTAACATCATCTAAACCCTTCTCTCATTTAGAAAAAAAATTAGGATTTTTCCATTCTAGGAACCTAAAACATGAGGCGTTATGGGAGCGACTTAAGGCCCCTTACCTTACACACCATGCTTCACCTTATACTACCAATCCTTCTATGACAATTCACCCCAAAGTCTTTGACAAAAATTAGGCTTCCACTTCTAAATTATCAGAAGCTCAGACTTCCATATTCGAACCTAAACCCTCACAGGCATCCACCATGCCGAAATAGATTACATCTCTTGGTGTTTGCCCTGTATCAAACCTCACTCACCCACAAGTGAAGGTAGATTTGAACCTAGCCCCACATAATAGTGGTCCTTGCACCATACTAAAGAAGGTTGCTAAACCACGTCAGAGAACTCCTTCCCCACCTTCACCATTACCATTTATCTTCGGTCCACACCCTTCCACCTTAATAGGAGTGCTCCCTACTCCAACACCTAACAAAAACAAACTACCTCCATTACTCCCTCTACCCATCAAAAACATATTTTCTCCAACAAATTCAACACCTCTCATCAAAAAAGTACTATCTGCACATGTGGCCACACCATCAACTAAAAAGTTGGTACAAAAAACTCCTCCTACAACTCTTAAATAGAAGTTGTCAATCTCTACTACAGTAACAAGTGCAGACCCATTAGTGGGTTCTTATGATTCATTGTTATGCCAATTGTTACAGTCTTCTAGCATCACTCTCCCACCCATTAAACCATACCAACCTCTCAGATCAAATCTACCTATATCATCACACACCTAGGCATGATACTGAGAGTTGCTATGCCCTTAAGGTTGCCATTCACCAACACTTAAAAAAGGACACCCTTCTTATTGGGGATCCTCTTAACCCCCCTTTTGACAAACCACCGATGCCATCCCATGCCTCCCAAACCCCCTCACTTGAATCAGGATCCCAACGCGAGATTATGGTCCCTCTATCACCTTCTCCCCCTTTATTCAAAATCAACACTGTTAATGTGGCCACCAGGTCCTAAACCCTAAAGGATAAAGGAAAAGAGAAGGTTTATACCCCTTGAACATATCCATTTGCCAAGCCTTCTCAACCACTAAAACTAAGATTTCTATCTTGGGCACATCTCAACGAACATCTCCAAGGGAAATTCCTCCTAACCTCTCTAGTCCACATGATGTTTGGTATAAAAAACTTGTTGACTAATTGACTTATTCTATCATTCCTCCTAACCTCTCTAGTAATGGACGATAGGATTTTATCAAGAGTACTGCTTGATACACCATGCTAGGGGTTCTTCTCTACAAATGAGGTTTCAATAGCCTCCTTCTCTGATGCCTAACCATCACTGAGACAACCCATGCCATCAAACAAGTCCATGATGGGATTTATGGGGGACATTTCAGTGGTAACTTAGTTGTAAAGCGCATCCTCCACCTAGGCTATTATTGGCCCACTCTTCACCAAGACTGCAATGACTATGGTTGGTGTTATATCAAATACCAGCAACATGTTAACCTACTTCACGTCCAACATTGCATCAAGCATGGCTACAACCAAAATTTGAAAGAGCAAGATTTCAAAATTGGAGATCTCATCCTTAAAGAAAACCAACATGTGACCAATATGGAAAGAAGTAAATGAGGTAAGTTTGCTCCTAATTGGCTCAGACCTTATATCATAATGCACAAATATGGATCAAGGACTTATCATCTATCTTCTCTTCAAGTTTGGCCAGAACCTAAGCCCCTTAATGCCTTACATCTATGACCATTCTACTGTTAATCAAGTAATCATTCACTTGATGTTTAACTTGAGCTCATCCCTTGAGCAACCCCCGTCATCCTCATTCTTATTCCTTTCAAACCCTTTTTCTTATAAATAATTAGTTAACCCTTTTTTAAGCATTAATGCTTTGGCCTAATAAAAGGGAAACCCCTAAACCTCTATAGCCTAGTCTATGACTAAAAGTTTAGTCAATGAAAAAACATAAAAATTGGGATGCCTAACCAAAGGTCATTAACTATAAATGTAGACTACTCCTTTGAAGGATAGTTACATTATTGTTGTAACTAATACACTGTTCCCTTGAAGGACAGCTATTCAAAGCTATCAAAACATATGAAGAAAAACATAGACCACTCCCTTAAAGGATGGCTATGCCAAAATTTTGCTACCATAATAACACCCTCTCAGATGCTTCCCCTATCGATCAACTTCACATGACCACAACACAAGACAACATCCCCAAGTAGACTTCCCACATTGATCAGTCTACCAAAAAAAAAATTGACTGACAAACTATTAAGTCAAGGACTTGCCTATAGTCATTCTCAGGGTCACCTATAAAAGGGGCAAAGTTATCCCTGCTAAAAAAGGTTACGCTTTCCTATCATATCACATAATCACACCTATTACCCCAACATATCCAAGGGATTTTGAGCTCACTTAATGTCAAGTGATTAGAATACCTCTCTGACAAATCAATGGTCAAATGACGTAATGCATGAATAGGGATTTTATTTGCAACAACCCTATCTATGCTATTATTATGGTCCTTGTCAATGAAAGAGTAAAATGTCTTTCACTTCTTACACACCTTCATCACATACAACCAAATCATCATTTCAAACCTAACCAAACCAAACCAAACCGAACCCAACCAAACCAAACCAAACCAAAACATTTTCTAACCATTAACATAACACCATGATTTATTTAATGCAAATACCAATTTGAGTTATATAAATTATCATAGCCCATTCACACTAGTTTCTATGGAAAATAATACACATGGAAACTATCAACCAAACACAATTTATGTCAAGCATATACCATCACCAATATGGAAACCTGCTAAAGCATAAATAAACTTATTTCATTTTTAGTATACACCATCACCAATATGGAAAATTGCTAAGGATGAAAAACCACATAACCTATGTTACAACATACACCATCACACAATATGGAAAAGGATATAACATCATCATACACTCATCATTTCAAACATAACCAAACCAACTATCAATCTCTTTGACCCTTCTTCCCTTTTGGGGGAGAACTACATTGGCCGGAGGCCCTTAAAATAGGGGCTATGTATGTAGCACTTAGTTGAAATGGGGTCTTTTGAGGTTAGCTCGGCCATTGATTCGTTCATCTACCTAATGGACCAAACATATAACCTTTAACCATGACCTAACCTAGTCAAATCCAATCCATAACCTACTCTCATCTTCCCTTTTGGGGAGAGCTACATTGGCCTGAGGCCCTTAAAATAGGGGATATGTAGGCAGCACTCAATTGACATGAGGTCTTATGAGGTTAGCTCGGCCATTCATTGGTTCATCTACCTATTAGACCAACTATCTAAACTAGCCCAAAATCATGACCAAACAACTAGCCCTAACACTATAGAGGTTACCTCAGACTTCTCATGGGGCACATTAGAGATCACATACATCTCCCTATCTACAATAAAAAATACTTGAGATCACTTATATCTCAGCCTGACTCGACGAATGACCTCAGAGATCATGACTATCTCCTCAGACCATGACCATTTTTGAGACAACTTTGCCTTAGTTATTTTGATTGCATATTCTACCTCACAAATAGTTAGCAAATTATACATGCCTCTCACACCTATTGTGGGATTGTGACCAAGTTGATCCCCCAATATTTGTGACATTTTCATATTTTGTAGGAGCACTTCCTAGCCTAGATACTTGGAACATGAAAACCATTAGAGCTACAACTTTGATCGATCTAACCCAATCAGCTACCACTAATAAGCTGGGGATTGGTTACTTCAATTTTAGTGCTCCTCGACCATTAGAGCTATAGCTTTGATCATTTAACTCAATTAGCTACCACTAATAAGCTAGAGACTAGTTACTTTGAATTTAGTGCTCCTTGACCTTGCCTATGACAATTTGACCTACCTATCACGTGAAGTGGTATACACACAATCTCAACTATTGCAGTGTTCACACTCCCACCTCACCTTACCCATCCACTACCTATCAAATTGGCACCTGATTTTGGGTTCTCTTCTCTTGATTCCCACTTTGAGGGGGAATATCTCATCTCATACCTAGGGCAACTCACATCTATTTTTGTCTTATAGTTTGTCAGAACAAACCACAAGGCAAAAAGGGGCAAATGTAGACACCAACATTGTGTCAACCCCCCCTTGGTCCTCTTCTAAACACTTACACACCTTATTAATTTAAAATAAAGTACTTATTTTAAATTAATTAACTCACCTAGACACCTCACCTTGGACACCTCACCCTGGACACCTCACCCTAAGACCATTTCTTACCCTATGAGTCACCTTGAGACTAGGTCATCTAAACCCTAACTACCCATGACCTATTCTCACTCCATCCTAACCTCCTAACTAACTCTCATGCCTAATAAACCCATATTTTGACTGTTCTCTAATGACAAAAGCACTTGGTAGGTGGAGAAATGGGTAAAGAGCTAAAAATAGCCCTTTTACCCATTCTTTCTCCACCAACATCAGTCGACACCGGTGGGATCGCTTACGTCAGTTACATAAGCCTAGCTCAAACCTTGAGTTCCCCCCACCTCTTTGGATATCAATCCACACACTTTGAGACCAAGCATCAAAACTCAACTATCATCCTCCAAGCTACCAAAGTTCTGCACAAGTTATTCCACAGATTGGATTGAAGCACTATACGAGGACCTCAACATCAATGACAATGGGAATAAGCATCCTGACACCTTTGGTTCTTCAACTAATAGAGCTAAGTATTCTTCTTCTCATTTCAGTATTTTAGAACACGTTGGTAATTAGTTTCTATTTACTATTTCTAAAAACACTGTTAAGAGACCTAACCTTCTTCTGTGGAGAGGCTGAAAAGCCTTCCTCTCATTCTTACCCTCTTCTTACACCTACCCTTTACCCTCATCATCCTCACTTTCCCGCAACCCTACACAAACCTCTTAACTTCCAAAAACTCTTCTTTCAAGCACAGAAATACCTTGAGACCCATCCAAAGGCCCACTACCCCTACTAACATCGGCATCCTAACTGACGTTGGCACTATTTATCTACTAACATCGACAGCCTAACCAACGTCGGTGACTGTGCAAACTTGAAGACCAATCCAAATAGCCCAAAGAGTAGATAAACCCTTTGACTAGCCTACTTTAACATTTTGAAACACACAGACTATAGGGAATAGGTACACAATATTCTACCTTTCTATTTCTTTAAGTCTTTCATCATTTCTTTTATACAACACTCTTTTCATCAAATAGTGGACTGTCATCCCTTACGGAGCTTTACGCTTTCGAGACCAAGTGCATAGCTTAACAGTCCACCATATCCTATTCTAACATTTTCTTTGTTCAAGTTTCTTTCTTTCTACAGGTGTTTCCTTCATAGCTAAAGAGGAGCTCCCATAATGCTTGGATACGGTGCACAACTTAATCTGGGTAACGTACAAACCCCTAACTCTTAACCTTAGTTTCTTCTTTCTTCTGAAAATAATTAGCAAAAACTTAGGGAAACAGGTATCCTTACATTGTTTAGAAGCCCTAATTTTGACATAAGCTAGAAGAATTCCAATAAAAGTTGTTGATTCTGGGTTTATACCTTTAAATTACATTCACTTAAAATATTCCTCTGCTCCTTTTCTTCTCCTTTTTCTCTTCCACACTCTATTTTCACCTCCTCTTTTCCATGCCTCCCTCTTCTTAATTTTTTTCCCTTCCATGGAAAAAGGCATAGTTTTTTTATCTTTTATGATTTTTCTTAACTTTATTTCATGATTTTATTTTTTATTCCTTTTTTTGATATATATATATATATTTTTATTTCCTTTTTCTATTTATAATTTTTTAACTTCCTAATCACTATTTTATTCCCTATTTTTATTATAATATAATTACTAATTATAATAGGATTACTTTATTTATTTCTAACTTCAATAGGGTTTTATTAGTACCCCAAACTAATACATGTAAAACCCATTATATTCTTTTAATACAAATGATAAATTGAACGTTAAGTAAATTGAACACAAACATACTCAAACTATAACATTATCCCTTTTTCCCTACACATAATATACACCATGTAGTCACACATGATATATTTAACATAGGCATAAATTAGGACTAATACATAACTAGTATGTAAAACATAAAGAATATACTAAAGCACCCATTCAAACTATGCATAAACATATACTATCTAATGTGGTATGTTCAGGGTTCTATCTAATTTATCTATCTTCCCCCAACATCTCCATCTATGTCACCCTCTTTGATGATGCTCACCCTCCATCATGCTTTGAAGGATGAGTTATCTTGTCTCAACCTCACAATAATCAGGTTAGACCATAACATCATGATAAACATACATCATAAAATATAGTTGAAATAACAAATCAATATGTTCATAATGTAAACATATACATTACAACTAACTCATATCAATGTAATCATGTAATCTAAGAAATATCCTACTATCTCATAATAACATATAACTCAAGTCTTAGTGAAAAATAACCAAATACAAATTAGTCACTATAAATATCCATGGATAATTTAGAAAGTTTTCTTGGCAAGGAATTATGATGTAACACATTGAAAGTACTCTTTTTTGCTCTTGGTTGGGTCCTCATCTATCCCATTCCATAATTGGAAGGTAATTTTTTGATCAACAAATTTGTCTGGAATAAATTTGGGGAGATGAAGAGAGTTGACCTTGTGTCCAATAATCATGATAATATTGTATTTTAGGTATAGCCAATAATCACCCAAAGTTATGAGTATATTGATAATGTTCCCAGATATATTGGCTAGAGGTTGACCATGAATTTCCATCCAAACTTGAGGGTATATATCCTCTTAAATTATATAAATGTTACTCACATACGCATAAATATGGGTAAATGAGTCTAAGTAATAGATTATATTCTTGATGTACTTAATGTTTAGATCTCACAAAACTTAATTGTGTCTATAGACAATCCCTAAGATTATATATAAAATATATGACATCATGTACAAGTTTCCACCTTAGGGCTTCCTATCTTTGTACATTATCTATTACTATAGGTGAGTGCTAATAATTTCCCTAGTGCATAGGTGCAATATAAGGTGATAAGTAGGTAAAGAAGTGGTACCCATTCTATATGAAGTAAGTGAATTCTTGGATGGTGAAACAATCAATTTAATAATTTCATGCTAATACAATTTACCATCTAGAACAAAGTGATGATCATGATGTTCTTGGTGGTTTCCTCGAGCATGATGGTCTCTCTCAGGAGAATCCATTTTATCATTACTTTTTTTATGTTATTATTCTTCTTCCAAGCAACCATACTATGAAAATCAAATGTAGCATCTAAAATGGTAAAATATAAATACCTCATTAATGCATCTCTTGATATGTATGTGATGATGGTACTATTATTGACATAATGGAAGAAACTTCCATCTACAATCTTCCCTTTGAATAATATGTCTCATAATAAGTTAATGCATGGCATGAGTTTTAGCTTAGTAGTTACATAGTGGAGAGTTTGGTGTTTGAAGGGTAGTAAGTCAAGTGAAACTTGTTTTTCTTCTACTAGACTCAAGTAATTAGTGTAGAGACTATCAAACACTATTACATAAAAATTATATCCAGGTATTTTATTGAATTCTTAATGGAGAACCTAGATGGTGTTAAATATCCCTTGTGTGCCCTAGATGAAGATGCCATTATTGGTTTTTAGTGTTGGTAAGGTTCAAGATCTTTCAAAATGGTGACCTAGAAATCTGTTACTTGAATTATAGATTATTTTAGATGAAGCTAGGGATTTTGAAATCATAAAAGGCTATGTGCACTCAAGCTCAATGGTAGTTAAATGATGTGAGCTTAGCTAGTGGATAGATGTTATATCCTTTTGGAATTCATGTTCATTTTATGCACCATTAATCACCAATGTCTAAAAACTCATCACCTTCATTCATTTTGAACTTGAAAACCTAGGCCTAGTAGGCATGCCACATAGGATGCTTACTTATTCGAGGGAAGGCAACAATGTTATTATCTTAAGTACTTATCACTATATGGTTTAGTTGGGAGGGGGGTTGACATTTAAATTTAGGCTAAATAATTTGCTATTGTAAGCCCAAAGTTTTGAATTAAAGACCTTGAAGACCAAAATGTTCTTCAGAGAGATTAATTCAAAAATATTTGTCAGAGAAAGTCATCAAATAGAAATTTATTGATCGAAAGGCTCTAAATGAAATTTTCTAAAGAGAAAGTTCCTAAAAACCAAATGGTTTTCAGGTAAATTGTCATTCATAGATAAAGTTCCCAAGACAAAGTCTCTAAATGAAAGTTTTCAAAGAAAAAATTACTAAAGACTAGCCTTTCAAAGACCAAAGTTTATAAAGTAAATTTGTCACATTAGAGGTGCTAAAAAAATGATTAGAAGGAAAGTTTCAAACTAAAAATCTATTAAATGGAACAAAATTTGAAATAAATTTCCATACTGAATAGTTTTTGACTAAAAAAGTTACCAAAAACTAAAATCCCAAATAAAATAATATGAATACATGTCATGTCATACATAGAAAACTTCCAAAATTTCCATTAATAGACTAGTTACAATAAGTCATTCTAATGTAAAATGGGTTGTAGTAGAAAATAAGTGCACCCAATAGTGATTTAATGTGTAAAACATCCAATTTCCATAGATAATAAAACTATCCAAACACACACATAGCCCAAATTATAAATAAGGTCTCTAAAAAAATGGGGTCCCCACTTTTCAAAAAAAATCCAAGGTGGGGTGTGTTGAATACAACGCTACTTGGTACAAAATGCATGGCTATGTCAAAATTGTATTTCCCTCTAAATCTACTTCAAGCCCCTTTACTTTTTCTCTTTTTTTCTTCTATCCTCATGTACTCATAAGCATAAATTTCTCCCTCTTTTATCTACCTGCTTGCTACATTCATGCAAACTAAACCTTCTACTTTCTCCACCATAACTTATTGTAAACATAATGAGCTTAATGAAATAAAAGTCATGAAAATCCAAAATAAGGTGTTTACTTTACAAAGTGGCTCAATGAAAACAAGTCAATGCAAGTTAAACCTAATTCAATAACTTTCCACTAATATAATCCTTTTATTTATTATAAAAATTAACATTGACTTCACAATAGTCAATTAAACATTATAACATTTACTAAACACAGTGACCATGCTAAATCCAATTTAACCCTTGCCTTGTATATATGTTCAATTTTTAACTAACAAACAAAGTAATTGTGTCTCTTTTACCTCTATAATAATATATTATAAATAATACATTGATGTTTCCATAGACATTCACACTCACTCGATTTATAGTCATTCAGGGAAGAAAAAATGTTTGTAGAATTATTTACACAAATACCAAAAGACAAAAGATGGGTCATGGAAATGTAATCACATGAAGTAAGTTGAGTAAGACAACATAATAGAAAACACACAACTATATTATAGTATGGATGAAAACCAAATGCATTCAAATGCATCAAACATAATAATGACTAAAATCGTACTAGAAGCCATTTAAAGAAACCAATGATTAAAATCATATTATATTATTTTTGTTTTGTGTGGGGTCCTTAATTTTTAATTTATAATTTCCCAACAACTCCATATAGTCTGAAGGACATATCTATCCTATATCCACATCAAAATAGTAAAGTTAGTTATCTTGAATTAATATAAAATCCATAATATACTTCTGTAATGAACTAAATAAACATGATCATTATGTACATAACATACAAGTATAACTAACTCAACAAGTTAATGATCATGTAAATAAACAATATATAATTGTACATACATTAATATATAAAATCTAGATTAATAAAATAATAATTAATCAATTAATAACCATAAAATCCATTAATCATTAGGTTATTAAGTCTAGAAATGAATCAGGATGTAACAATCCCACTGGGTTTTACTAAAATAAGGTAAAAAATATATTTACACAAATTCAATAAATAGATTCCTTCAAGATAAAACCAATAATACAGTGACATTTAACTAAATACATTAGTTTTTAATATAACCATAACAAGGTCTAGAGATAATCTATTTAGTTGATGATCACAATATCAAGATCAAGTACAATGTTGATATAAAAACAAATACTAAATCTATTTCATAAAAGTCTATTTACAAATTCAGCCACAGTTGACACAATGTTACATCCTATTGTTGTAACAATAAACTATACAAAATAGTACAATTTTAGAATTATAAATGTCTTAATAATAATATACAATGATATAATACTCCATGAAGCATGTGAGTCTCATTGAACTCGAATCATCCATAAGTAATCATGAGTGTAGTTACTAGTGAAGTAATGTTGAGGGGAGGGAAAACATCATCGAAGTGATTTTCCATAAAAACCATGGAGCATCGATCCCCCTCATAATATCCCAACAAGGGAATGACCCTCCCTTCTCGAATGGGTAGAAAATGATGGTAAAGGAATCAAGAGTGACAACTAGAACTTGTGTGCTATAAAATAGCTATTACATGCAGTATATCATATTAAAAAACCCATTCTAATATGATATCATACAATGCATGTAAACTAAATCAAACAAATGAAATGAAAATTTTTAACCATAAACACTACTTTGGCCAAATTTTTCTTATAGTTATTTGATCTCTAGGATCACTCAATTTTATACACACCATTCAATTAGATTACACCTTATCTATGTATTAGTGATGATAGTTAAGTGGTGTCTGTCTCACTCACTTATTTAGGGTCATTAATACCATATTACTTTATATATTTAATAATATTAAAGTCAAATTTAATAATGAATTTTCCCTTACTAGCAATCACATTATATGGTAATAAAAGAAAGTTTCATAAACATGCATTTAATCTATCAAATGCAATTTGATAGTTATAGACATCTAATTAATTTATAGCATATTAAAATTAGATATATAACCAGATTTTAAATAGTAATCAATAAAATCAAACCATTCAAGTAAGATTATATATCAAGACATCAAATTACCAGAATATTAACATTTAACTCTAACTTTATGTTATTTATCCATATAACATCATTTACTTGCTTATTACTTTATTTCATATGTCAAAACCACATCACTAAGCTATTTAAAATACTAATAAACCTTAATAGGATTTTATTAATATCAAACACCACATAATTAGAAGTTATTTCAAACCAATATTCACAATTAAACTTAGACTTCATAATTCAAGTAAATAATACACATATTACTTTGTCATATTTTATAATGTGTTTATTCATCCAATAATTTAGGCATGCTTTTATATGGTATACTCTAAATAGACTAGTATTTTATCCATGATTTTAGAGTATCACACATACTGTAGATATACATTTAAAGTTTTCACTACATTAAATTTCATTTTTCAATACTCAACATAAACTAACATTAATTGTTGCATTTGAATTCTAATTTTACAAATCCAATAGATATTTCATATGTTTATATGGTATACTCGTATAATAATATAATATTCTAACAAAGATTTATGAGTGTCACATATAAATATATGCCTATTAAAATACTCATATATATAAATAATTTTGATTTTTTTATATTTATTAAATTAATATTGAACTCTACTTATACGGATGTGTGTAATTTTTAAACAACTCGCAGGTCAACTAGGTACCCAATAACTCACATTCATAAGACAGACTCAACCACATATATGTATAAACAAATTTCTTAATATGGAAGGATATATTTCAATGGCACATGATATTATATTGACACAACCATCTATATATAGATATAGATGAATATAAATCAATTATATATATTTATACTTCTACATATTTTAAGATTTCAACCTATGTATACTCAATATAAAAGTAATCACATACATCATGTTTACACAATAGTATTTATGTTGTATATTCTATATATTTTATCATTCACACCAAAATGAAAATTTAAATTTATACTATAGTGAATAATCACTCACATATAATCACCTCTTATGGTTTATGCATAATATCATTGAGTCATCTATTAGAGATCTATAGGATATATGAATATACCCATGTTTATTATATAATTCTAGTTATCTCAAAATACAACTTTCATAAATGAAACAAAAGAAAACTTGTGTTATAACTACCTAAAGTATTCATGTATTTATTCATTATAACCCTATACACATAGCCATTGCCTACATGGGTTTAATTACTTGAACCAAATTATCATAAAAATAAGTTGAATGTTTTTATAAATAAAAGAGTCATTGGATTATATTTTTTTTTAAAGACTGGGTTTTAATCTCATATTCCATCTGTACCCTAACCTAGGTTATTTATACAAATACATTCCTAGATTTTAAACATAAAAACTACCATTATATAAGTATATGGATAGGAATAATTCAATATAATTGTTTAAAAATCGAGTTTAACCAAACCTATATTTATATTTAAACTTGGCTAACAATCATTCAACCTAGAAATATACCTAGGATTTAATATACAAGGTTTCCCAAATCCTATGTGTAATTTATAAACTTTTAAACAACTCAACTAAATTCTCACATTTACATTTGACCATTTTAGAATAGACAAAATTTATACACATAATTCTATAATTTTTATTTACAAGAACTTGGTATTTTATTTTTTCAAGGTAATTTGAATATTATAACTGTAAAGATATAGATATGCAAATCCATTTATTATGGTTTAAGAGTTATATACTTGTCTTTATGGATGTCTAAGCCATCCTTAGTGCTAGGTATATAACCCTAGTTTTTTAATAAACTTCCGAAACAATAAAAATGAAAACCATTAACCCTTAAAATTTTACTATAATTCAATAATTTAACTCTTACAAATCAAATATGAATTTAATAGATAGACCTACTTGGTAAAATACATGGCTATGTCAAATTTGTATTTCCCTCCAAATCTACCTCGAGCCCCTTTACTTTTCCTCTTCTTTTCTAACCTCTTTGTGTACCCTTAGGCATATATTTCTCACTCTTTTATATGCCTACATGTTATGTTTGTTCTAACTAAACCCTCCATTGTATCCACCATAACTTACTATAAACATAATCATCTCCTCAAAGGATAATTCATGCAAATACAAAACAAGGTGTTTACTTTATAAAGTGACTTGATTAACACAAGCCAATGCAATTCAACCCTAATTTGACAACTTTTCACCTAATACAATCCTTTTAGTTATTATGAAACTTAAATAGACTTCACAACAATCAATTAAATAATATAACATTTACTAAACACAATGACCATGATAAATTGAATTTAACCCTTGCCTTGTATATATGTTTAATTTAATAATTAAGTAGAAAACAATGTAATTATGTCCCTTTTACCTCTATAGAAATATATTATAAAGAATACATTGATGTTTCCATAAACATTCACACTCACTCAATTTAAAGTCATTTAGGGAAGAAATAATGTTTGTATAATTATTCACACAAATACCAAAGATAACATATGGGTTTTATGGCAACATAATCACATGAATTAAGATGAGTAAGACAATGTAATAGCAAACACATAAACACATTATAGTATTTATTCAAACTAATCATATTAAAATGTAACAAACATAATAATGACTAAAATCATAGTAAAATCCATGCAAAGCAACCAATGATTAAAATCATATTATATTATTTATGATGTGTGTGGGTTTTTTAGTTTTCATTCTATCATCCCCCAATGCCTCTATCTAATCCACCCTCTCTGATGATTCTCTCCCTTTGTCATAATCTAAGGGATGGATCTATCCTATATATACCTCAAAAGAGTAAAGTTGGTTATCTTGGATCAATATAAAATCCATAATATGCTATCTTAATGAACTAAATAAACATGATAATCATGTACATAACATACAAGTGTAGCTAACTCAATAAGTTAATAATCATGTAAATAAGTAATATATAATTATCCATACATCATTATATAAAATACAACTCAACAAAATAGTAATAAATCAATAAATAACCCTAAAACCCACTAATTAGTAGGTTATTAAGTTTAGAGAGGAATCATTATGTAACATTCTTCCCCCGTAAAGCTGGTCATCATCCAAATGACACTTATTCCAACAAAATTTCCAAAATTAAACATTATTCAATAAAAAATTAAATAATATCCAATAACATATTAAGTAAACAAATGTGGAAACAACTTATAAAACTCATCATAATCCTCCCAAGTGGCATTATCTTCAAAATATTAGTCCCACTGGACCTTGCACTATGACACATCTCTATTATGCAAATTGAGTTTGTGAGCATCAATTATTTTGACTATTTCTATTATGACCACCTCGGGATACAAAAGCTATAAATCATTCTAGTCCAACACATGTGAAGGATCAACAACATACTTTTTAAGACAACACACATGGAAAACATGAGGCAAAAGAGAGATCTAGTGGAAAATCAAGCCTATACACTACATGATTGATCACTTTCAGAACCTTAAAGGGTCCCACATATCTTCATGAAATCTTCATTGATTCACTAAAATTAATTAATCCTTTTTGAGGCTTAACCCATAGAAATACTTTATCATCAATAGAAAAATACCTTGTTATTATTTTTAGATTAGTATAAATTTTTTGTTTATCATTGGCCTCAGCCAACCTTTTCTTGATTATTCTAACTTGGTCTCCATCTCCACAAGAATTTTAGGTCTAAAGACTACTTTATCTTCTAATCTATCCCAACTAATCAGTGCTCTACACCTCCTTCCATATAATGCCTCAAATGGAGCCATTTTCAGCATTGGTTAATATGAGTTATTGTAGTCAAACTCAACCAATGGAAGATACTCCTCCCACTTGTATTGTTGATCCATGCAATACATTAGATGGAGATATTTTAAAACTTGGTTAACCCTCTCTATTTATCCATCTATTTCTAGGTGATATATAGTACTAAAATTCAATTTCATGCCAAAAGATGAATCTAAAGTTAACTAAAATCTAGAAGTCAGTCTTGGATCTTGATCAGAAATGATCTTTTCCAAAAATCCATGTAATTGGTACACCTCTTTCACAAATCTCTTCTCAAGTATTAGTACATCATCAATCAAGTTACCTGATATGAAGTGAACTAACTATTGACTAATTTCTACCCTCAAACTTAAAAAAGAGTCAACCTAAGTCTTGAGTACCCTAGTTCACCTAAAATTTCACTCTTCTCATATTTCTTGATGAATCAAGTTAGTTCAAAAGAAGTCATTTATTGTCATGTGAAGGGCAGGAGGTCTAAATATCTTGTCATGTCATGAAAACACCATGGTGGTTTTATTTTTCCCTATTTAAACTTGTGTCAAGTGTCCTCCTTATGTTTAGTCACATGTGAAGGTTCATAATAGGCTTTAGAGTGGTCTTAATAGTTCAAATGTGTTATGATGGAGATGATTGAATGATGTAGCTAATGACTCATCATGACCTTTTCTAGTGTATTCAATATATACAAGGTATGGCCTAATCACAAGATTTAAGAAAGTTTTTAAGGTACAATAGGATCCTAATTTAAGTCTTTATCATGTTCTAGGGCCCTTTCATAAGTATTTAATTTTTTTTTAAAGCATTCACTTGAAACCATAATATATTATCTTAAAGTGGAGTAGTTGACCCTTAAGTGATTATATTTGACCTCAAAAGGCCACTAAATCCATCAAATACACCTTAAAAGACACCATGATCACCACATTTCCATAAACAATCATTTCATATACTAATATTGTCCAATTCACAAGTCAACACCTCTAATTACCACTAAATAGGCCCCACATGTGTGAAAATGTGTCTCTTCAACTCCCTAATTTATACCATGAATTTTTAGACTTATCTAACCACCCCTATTTTCCCTCCTCCTACCTACCAATAATGATTTATGGTTTGAAACATGAGAAAACATAGGAAATTTGTAGTTTGTAAGAGTTTTCTAAGTGGTACAAATCCATAATGTATTGACTTTCTCAAATGGAGTTAGGTTTCTTCAAGGGGAGTTCAACATAGGCATATTATGAAGAAATCCAAGTGTGTCAGGGCCTAGAGAACCAAAAAATAGTTCACTTGCTCTATTTATCTCTTTGGAAAACATGGATAGCACTTAAGGTTTGTGCTCATTTTGTATAGGAGAGATAGGGTGAGGGTCCAAGATCTTAGACAATGAAAATAGAATTTATGAGATTAAAATCATGGGAATTGGTCTTAGTATTAGTCTTTTATACTGTATGAAGAGACGTTAAAAAACTGAGTAATTTGGTTATCATATTCTTCTACACAAGGCAAAAGAAAAGGGATGGTTTCAAAACATTATGGGCTTATCTTATCAAACCAATGATTATTATCCATGGAATCCTAAAGATTTTATTCTAAATTTTAAGCCTATAGGAATGAGAAACATCTAAACTACCAATATATATAGGCTACAAGCAAGGTTTCATTGGTGAGAAAGAGTATTTAGTGCATACATCTGAAGGTGAATAATGTTTGATGGTCCAATAATGGTGTCTTGAAGTTACTCATGTCTTCTTAGTCCATATTTAATTCTTATATATATCTCCAACTCTCTCAAATGATGATTTCAACTAAATTTGCCTACATGTTTGGATTCCATTGCAAGGAAAGACAATGTGCTTGATGAGGATGGTTATTGAACACCATCAAGATGCCATAGAAGTGATAAGTGAATATTGTATCCTAATGATAATGTAATTTTTTTAGGATAATCAAAACCTTTATCATAACCTTCATAGGCTAAGAAACTAATAGATATCCCTCAAACACATTCTCAACCTTGCTTATAAAAAACTAAGGTTTTTTAACAGCGTTTGAGGTTTTTGGGAAGTCCTAGGTTTCCATTTTCCAATAAGTATGCATCATTAATGACCTCAAAGTGTTTAATTATATTATGTAAGTTTGTGGAGATGATTAATATCCTTGTAGATAATTTTGGGTGTGATTTCATAGTTCAATTCAAGCCCTCAAAGATCTTTTTCCATTTGACAACCTTTTCACTATCAACTTACCTCAATTTAAGCCTTGTTTCCAAGTTTTAAAGTTCATGTGACCTTACCAATAATCACTCATAGTATGGATTATTTACCCAATCCTAATTTATATGAAAAAGGTCTATATACTCCACCATGCTATCAAAAATCATTATTACTAGGAAGAAATGAGCCTACATAGTAATAAACCCTATTGAGAGACCATGATCACCACTTATAGGTAACAACCTAGCTCCACCTTGTATAATCCTTCAAAAATATATATGATAAGCCTTGAAAATAATAAATGGGTATGAATAAGTATATAAATATCTTAATAATATGAATTAGAACATGAGAGAGCCATATAGATCTTAAGTATGCAATGGAGCCTCTTTTCTAACTCAAAGGTCTGTTTAGCAAACTTGTTGATAGCCAATATACATGAGTCATCACCTACAATGTTAAAAGTCTATGTCACACCTTTAAATGAGGAAAAATAATCCATGAAAATGGGATAAATTAAACTAATTTATAAATAAAATCATGATAATCAATAAGGTTAATAACATTATCTGAATAGGTGACTAGATAGAATGGTGCAAGAATATATAGTTAACTAGCATTACTCAGTCAGTTTGGAATACATGACTAAAATGAATGGACATGCTTATAAAATATGAAATTTTATTCCTAAAGAGATGAAAACATACCCAAACTCCTTAAGACCTTACCTAATGATGCTCTTGAGCAATAATGTTATCTAGTATGAGTTGTAGACATAGAAGATACAAGATGTGGTATGACTATGTGTACAAGTGTTTTGGTAGGGTTGAAAGAGATATGACCTACGGGTTATGATAAATACTTGAAAATTTATGTTTTATCCTTGATACCAACCATATGAATAGATAAAATAGGTTGATTAGGGAACCAACAATAACTTTTCCAATCCCATACATAGGATAATGTAGTCAATGTGGGCTTCAGAGAGAGTAGGGATGATGAGATGGTCTAGGAAAATGAGAGAATGTGAATAAGATAGAGACTAGAATAAGGAGGTTTCATTGAAAAATTTGATGCTATATATGCATTAACATATGTGTGGAGGTTCTAAATCCCAATCTAAACACCTCAAGGCCTAAAGATGCCTTTAGGTCTTAAGATCCCAAATCTACTTTAGGGGTAGATCCTAACCCTCAAGTAGAATCAATGCAATGTGGGAGTATGTGAAGATGTTTCATACTATGGAAGAGGTATTTGAGGAAAATTAGTATAATCATATAGTTATTTTTGGTTTTATTCCTCTTTTAAACTATATTAATCTAAGCAGCCATGTCAAACTGTACCTTTAAACACTTATATCTTTCACCACAAAGGGACCCAGGCTTAGGGATCTTAAGGAAACTTGAGAACCCTTGTCCAATAAAAATTCATAAAGGATTTAGTGGGGTTTAGGGGCCCATCTTTATGAAAAAATTATAACAAGGTGACCTACACAAAATGCCTAGTAGAGAGCTTGAGAGACACATCATCTTTTGTTTATATCTCTAGACACACTTTGCATGAGACCCTACGCTATTTAGGAAAGATGAAGGGGTTAGTGGAATATAACTTAATGATAAGAAGTTTTGTTTTGGGTGTACATTCTATATGAACCATCATTAATATGTTGGAACTCCAAAACCCTTCTTCAACCTTGATTTAGACTTGAAGAAAGAATTATGCCCCCAAGTACATCCAAATAAGGTGATTATACTATGAAATAGTCCTAGTGGTCTTCACAAGTCCCCTAAACACTTAGATCACCTAATATTTGTCATGTTTAAGGTGTGTACCATATATATAAGGCCTAAAATATCCACTATACACATATATACATGAAATTTAAAAGAAATTGCATGTTTCATATTTTTCTAAGGAGTCAAACCCAAAGGGATCAAATGATCATAATTGGCCACCTATAGGGACCTCCATATTTTATATGCACTTAAATATAAGACCATGTTTTTGAATGAGGGACTATACTCATTAAATATGGGTTTGATGGCCTAATTAGGATAATATAGATTTTTCAAGGGTCCTCAAGGATGATTTCTAGGTCAGAGAAAGTGTTTAAGACCTCATCATCATAGCTTAGGGCCATAAATTTGAAACCCTAAACTCATACCTATTGATCTAGCACATTCATTAAGACATTTACACTTTAAATTTAGATCATAGGGAAAAAGGATATTAGATGACATCTCATACCTTCATGAAGATGATCATCATATTATTTTAGATGCATGGGTTACTCTAGTTTTTAGGGGAAATGTCACAATTGGTCATTTTGACTTGATTAAATTATCATAACTATACATAACTTCTACATGGGGAGATAAGCACTTCAAGAGAGGTGGGGGGTTTTGTCCATAAGATATTAGTGGAATTGATTTAGAGGTTAAGGCCCTAACCTCTATAAACCATTGTTAAGAGTCTAGGACCCTCTTAAACATCCCTAAAATCCTAATAAGGACTTGATTGGAAATATTTTAGATAAAATAAATCATAATGTATTGGAAACACTTGGAAAACACTTGGATCATGTATTACACTCATAGAAGGCTTTTGATATGGTACTGGTCTATATGAGTAGTGTATAGACACCTCTAAAAACATCAAGTTTATATGGTTTTGAGAAGGAGATGAAGTGAAATACTTGGTCAAAAGTTTCCAATAATTTGATGGGTTGGTTGTATACTTTTTTCATCCTCTAAAAATATAAAATTTCCAAAACTATGCATGTAAATGCCTCTGTAAATCTTTACCATGCAACTAGTCTACAAAAGCTAGTGAAGATGGTTTAGTCATCTAATAAGGGTAAGATATAAGGTGTGGGATATTTTGAGGGCCCAAGTATTGATTTAAAATATTGGTTAAAATTTAAATCAATCCCACTAAAATATCTTTAAGTTATATTTCAACTCTCTTAACTCTCTAAATAGTGAATGAGCAAGAGACTAGGTTACTTATTCATAAGCCTACTTAGCCAACAAAATGAATAAGATCATATGGCTAAAAGACCATCATTAAGTTAATGTTACTTAATAAAACATATTTAAATTACTCTTGAGGTAATAAATCTCCATTTTCATGGTCATTATGAAATATTTTGGTAGTTTCTTAAACATGGCTTACATGCAAGAAAAGGAAACTACTTAATGCCTCATGGAGAAGACCTAATTGGACCTATTTGAATAATTATTAACTAATTAAATGGAATTTAATTAACTAAATATGTTTTACATAGACTCTTCATCGTTTAAACCTTTCTAAAATATATCCCAATTCTCCAAAGTGCTCATTTAAGGCACTAGACAACTTAAGCAATACATGGTGGAGTGTGAAAGACTATTGTAACTATTGAGTGAGTGGAAGATGAAAATTATGGAATATTAATTCCACTTAAATTAAAATATTCCATTATCTCTCTTTCTCACATTTATATAAATTTTGACCTTGATTCCTTTCTTCTCATCCCTTGGCTGGGTATAGTAAAACTCTTTGAAATTGTATCTTGAACCTTGAGAATCAATAAAGGATTGGTTCCAAGCTCATTTTTAAAAAATAGTGTGTGTTATGGTTTGTTTAATTACAAAAATTATGACATTAATTCTCTTTTTCATGTCCTCTCATTCACCTAGTGTCATATTTTCATCCTATGCAAGTCATGTGATGTGTTATAACATAGTAGTTGTATTGAAGAGTGAGTTGGTTGATAGTGTCTTAATAAAACCTTCCTTCCATTGCCTTCAAGTTTATTACCTTCCATATAGCCTCCAAATGAAACACTTATGTTTATGAGTTTTTCAAGAATCATGTTTAGTTATTAGTCTTTCATTTGATTCACAAAGTGTGTCTAATTATCAATTAAGAGAGGATAAATGAATATTGTTGCATCACCACCCTAGAATATGTTTTTTTTCATGTTTTCACTCTATATATTTTCATCCCAACATCATTAATTTTTAGGAAGAGATATTAACTTGATTTACCATGAGAGATATCCCCATAAATAAGAGGTATGGTCTTCCTATAGGTTACCCACATCCTTTAGGCCAATCCCATGTTTCCCCAATATTGAAGATAATTAAACTATCTCCTTCAAAATGTGTAGCTTAGAGTGATAACATTATCTTGGTTAGTTTATCAACTACCACAAGATCATATCATGATAGTTTCATGATAATGAAAAACCTTAGATAAATTCCATGCTAATCACCTACCAATTCCATTTTGGTATATCATGAGGATATAAAAATTTTGTTTGATGAACATGTTAAACTTTCATATGATGACATTATAGACACCAATATACAAATTCCATTTCATACTTTTTAATTTCTTTCTAGAAATATAGAGGTCTTAGCTCAACTATAAGCTTAATTAATCTAGGTTGTCTTTTATAAAGGGCATTGTGCAATTCCTTTATAACTATCCTCCTCAAATTATCTTTATCAAGTACATACATCCTACCATTTTACCTCAAAATACCATCACTCTCCAACTTGAATCCTTTAAACTTAGGATTTTTAGTATTCTCTAATAATGCTTTCCTAATCTTCTCATAGAATTCATCTCCTAGGGATAATTTAAATACCTAATCATGGAAAGTAATCATAATAGTATC
This sequence comes from Torreya grandis, assembly GCA_037957365.1. NCBI lineage: Eukaryota > Viridiplantae > Streptophyta > Pinopsida > Cupressales > Taxaceae > Torreya > Torreya grandis. The sequence goes on along the minus strand of JARHVA010003416.1, from coordinate 1,918,714 downwards.
CAAGGCTATTATGTAAAAATTACAAATTATATCATCTATAAATATATTTTCCTTTCCCTTGATATAGTTAATATCAAAATTGTAATCAGATAAGAATTTTAAGCAACGTCTCTGATGTGTATTCAGGTTTGGTTGGGTAAGGATATACTTTAGTCCCAAGTTGTCAATCTTGAGCTCAAATGGTTTTCCCAATAGATAATGCCTCTAAAATTACAATTCATTCATTATTAAATCAAGTTTCAAATCATCAGGGGCATAATTCACTTCATAAGGCTTAAGATTTAGAGACTCGTATGGTATAATTTAACCATCTTGCATAAGAACTCCTCCAAGTCTATCCCTATATGCATCCATTATTAATAAGAAATAACCATTAGGATTGGGAAATATTAGCATAGGTGCCAAATTAATCCTCTATTTCAAATCCTAAAAGTCTTTTTCTCACTTGTGTGATAAAACAAAACTCTGATTCTTCTATTGAAAAAAGGTAATTGGGTTAGCTATCTTTGAAAAAATTATAACAAATTTCCTATAATAAACTTCTAAACCCATAAAAATAGTCACCTCATGCACATTTTTAGGTGTTTTCCATTCTATTATGAATTTTATATTCATTCAATCAACTAAAATTCTATCCATAGAGATAATATGTCTCAAATATTGCACTTTCCCCTAAAAAATGCACACTTGGATAACTTATCATATAATTTGTACTTCTGTAACCACTATAAAATAGTTCTATATGTTAAATATGTTTTTCCTCATTATTAAAATATATAAATATATCATCCAAGAAAACTAACACAAAATGATTTAGATAATCCCTGAACACACTATTTATGAGATTCAAAAATGGTACTAGAGCATGTATTAACCTAAAAGGCAGGATTATGAATTCATAGTGCCCATACTGGGTTCTGAACATTATTTTAAGAATATCCTCATCTCAAATTTTATCTAATGATACCTAACTTGAAGATCATTCTTATAGAATATTGTTTCCCCTCACATTTGATCAAAAATATCATTTAATGGATAATTGTTCTTGATTTTAGCCTTGTTCAACATCTTATAATCAATACACAAGTGAAGGGTACCATCCTTTTTTACAAACACCACTGGGACACCCCATAGTGACATACTCAATCAAATCAACCCTTTCAATAACATATCCTAAATTTGATCCTTCAACTTAACCAATTCCATAGTTGTCATCCTATAAGGTGCCTTGAATTGCGTTTCAAATCTAGGTATGATGTCAATTGAGAAATCAAACTCATGTTTTGGTCGTAAGCCCAATAATTCATTTGAAAACACATCTTAAAAGTTCCTAATGAAAGGATAATCCTTAATATATGGTTCCTTATATTCCTCCATCTCATTTATTTTAATAATAAATTCTTGACATCCTTTTATCTAAGCCTTCTTGAGTTGAATTGCATAAATTTTCCTAAGCTTCAACTCTCTTTTCTCACCCTAAAGTTGTGTCTAATTTTCAAAATTATCTTAACACTCTACCTTCTTGAAATATAAATCAACCTTAGCTTTATGCTTAGAAATCCCATTTACTCCTAAGATCACATCATATGACCCTATTAGTGCAATATACAAATCCACTATTATAGTTAATTTAGGTAACCTAATCTCAGCTTACACTAGACACTTGTCAAACTTAACCTTTTATTCATTCCCATACTATAATGACCATGTATTTACCATAATCCTAGATTTTATAGACAACTTATTAATCATTCTAGGAGAAATAAAAAAATTATTACCCCCAATGCCAATCATAATTGAAATGAGATGATCATATAAAACACCTATTAGTTTAATAGGAGAAGCTTGGAACTCAACATAATGATTGTCAATAGTTACATGAATCCTCTATTGAAAAGTTACTTATTGTGAAGTAGAACCCTTATTCTTACCATCTAATTTACCTTGAGGACTCCCTCTAGAATAATGATTACCTCCAAAGATGAAGTAACCTCCAAGTGGTCTTCTCCTATCTAACTGCTAGTTTCCCTTGAAACCTCCCTTGAAACAATTTCCAAGTTTCTTTTATCATAAGCTATAGTTAAACTTATAATTCTAGTTTTTTAAATAATTCTTGGTGTCTCCACTCCTCTTCCAATTCTTCCTTTTGAAATTTTTTAGGACCTCCAAACATCTTCTTAAACTTATCTCGAACCTAAGAGAGATATTTTAGATTCTAATCCTACTTAACTACCTTTTTGAAGACCTAATACATGGTATATGTCCCATGAACATCCACTTCATAGCTAATTTGGGGTTTTAATCCCATAATGAACTTCCTTATTTTAAATATTTCATCCACTTAATATTAAGGGACGTACTTTAGGAGCTTAGTGAATTGCTCCTAGTACTCATTCACATAAAATTCTCCTTTCTTAAGGTTTTGAAAATTCTATCAAATTTTGATAAAAATATAGTTTAGGAAACAATCATGACCTAAATAATATCACAAACTATTCCCAAATGGTGGTGGTAGATTTGAGTTTCATCTTGAGCTTCTTATTTTCCCACTAAGTGGTTACTTCTCCATCAATATGATATGCTTCCCAAATTGATTTGGTGACTTCAGAGTAATTTTAAATCTTGAAATAATTCTCCATATTTGTTATCCATTATTTATCTCCATCTCCCAAAATGGTCCCATTAAGCTTGGTGGATTTACCTTTTTCATATCCCATGCTAGCTCTATAGCTACTCAAGCTCTCACATCTTGTGGAACTTCTTCATGCCTCTTCTCTTGAGGATTTTCCTACTAATTATTATGCTCTTCAATTTATTCCTAAACATTCTCCACAATGTGTCCATACACTTCCAATTCTAGGGTCATGATTCAATCCGTAGTTTTGTTCATGGTTGAAAGGATCTAATCCAACTTCATAGTCGACTCAGTGAAAAAGTGATTTGGATCCACTAGAGGGTTGGTGTTTGAATTAACCTCACCTTCAGGTCTAATGTGCACCATTATTATTCCTACTTAATAGTAGAATACATTTGTGTTATTAGACTCATTAAGTCATAAAATTTGAGCCTCAGATATGATACCACAATGTAACAACCCCACTAGATTTTACTAGAATAATGTAAAAAAACATAAACATTTACACAAATTTTATAAATACATTCCATCATAATGAAAATAATAATATAATGATCTTTAACTAAATACATTAATTTTTAATCTAACCATAATAATGTTTAGAGCTAATATATTGAGATAATGATCACAAGATCAAGTAGAATGTTAATATAGAAATGAATACTAAATTTATTTCATATAAGTATATTTACAAATTTAGCTAGAACTGACACAATGTTATATCCAACTACCAAAATAGCATAGTTTTAGCATAACACATCTTAATAATAATTTACAATGATACAATGTGCCATAGAGCATGCAAGTATCATCAAAATTGAATCATCTATAAGTTGTCATGAGTGTAGTCATTAGTGAATTACTATTCAGGGGAGGGAGAACATCATTTGAGTGTTTTTTCATACCAACTATGGATAGTCTATCCCTTTCATAATCTCCCAATGAGGGAATGGCCTTCCCTTGAAGGATGGAAGATAATGATGGTGTGATAATAAAGAGTGAAAATTAGAACTTGTGTGACTATAACATGAATTGTATCATAAAAAAATCTATTCTAACATGATATCATATATAACATGTAAACTGAATCAAATAAATGAAATGATAATGTTTAACCATAAACACTACTTTGGCCAAAAAAAATTATAGTTATTTGATCTCTAGGATAAAACAATTTCATACACACCACTCAATTAGATTACATCTTATCTACATATTATTGATGTTAATTAAGTGGTATCCATCTCACTCACTTATTTAGGGTCATTAATACCAAATTGGTTTATATATTTAAAAATATTAAAACTAATAGATTTCATAATGAATTTTTTACTACTATCAATCACATTATATGTTAATACAATAAAGTTTCATAAGCATGCATTTAATCGATCAAATGCAATTTAATAGTTTCATAAATTTTATTTAATTTATATCATAATAAAATCAAATATATAACCATATTTCAAAGTCATCAATAAAATCAAACCATCTAAGTAATATTATATATCAAGACACCAAGTTACCAAAATATTAACATGTAACTCTAACTTTATGTTATTCATCCATATAACATCATTTACCTTCTTATTACTTTATTTCATATGTCAAAGATACATCAATGAGTTGTTTCAAATACTAACAAACCTTAATATAACTTGTATTAATCTCAAATACCATATAAGTATAATTTCCTTCAAACCAATACTCACAATTAAACTTAGCCTTCATAACTCAAGTAACAAATACACCCATATTACTTTTTCATATCCTATAATATATTTATTCATCCAATAGTTTACACATTCTTGTATATGATATACTATAAATAGACTAGTATTATTCCCATGATTTTAGATTATCACATATATTTTAGATATACATTTAAACTTTTCACTATATTAAATTTCCTTTTTCAATACTCAATATAGACTAGCTTTAGTTATTACAACTAAGCTATATCTTTATAAATCCAATAGATATTACATATGTTATTATGGTATACTCATATAAGAATATAATAAGTTGTCAAATATTTATGAGTATCACATATAAATATATGCCTATTTGAGTACTTAGCTATATAACTAACTTTAATTATTTTCCATTTATTAAGCTGAGATTGAACTCTAGTTATACAGATGTATTTTATTTTTAAAAAAATCATAGGCTAAATAGGTGCCCAATAACTCACATTCATAAGTTAGACTTAGCTACATATATGTATAAACAAATTTCATAATATGGAAGCATATATTACAAAGGCACACAATACTATATTGACATAACCAACTATATATAAATATCAATGAATATAAAGAAAGTATATATATTTATACTTATATAGATTTTAAGAGCTCAACATGTGTCCACTCAATATAAAATTAATCACATACATCAGGTATACACAATAGTATTTATGTTGTATATTTTATCTTTCACACCAAAATGAAAACTCAAATTTATATATTGTGAGTAATCATTCACATACAATCACCTTTTATGGTTCATACACAATACAAACATAGTAATATTTATGAGTGTAAACTATAAACCTAAGTATAATATATATGTATATAATGATATATTCATATCTTCGAGTCATCTATTAGATACCTATAAGATATATGAATATACTCCTATTTATTTATATGATTTTGGTTATCTCTAAATACAAGCTTCATAAATGAAGCAAAATAAAACTTGTGTTATAACTGCTTGAATTCTTCATGGATTTATTCATTATAACCCTATACACACATTTGTGCCCTATGTGGGTTTAATGACTTGAACTAAATTATCATAACAATAAGTTGAACATTTTTATAAAGAAAAGAATGGATGGATTCTATTTTTTTTAAAGACTAAGTTTTAATCTCATATTACATTTTACCCTAACCTAGGTTATTTACATAAATACATGCCTAGATTTTAAACATAAAAACTACCCATTAAATATGTATATAGATAGGACTTATTCAATATAATTATTTAAATACCAAGCTAAACCAAACCTGAATTTATATTTAAAACTAAGTTAACAATCATTCTACCTCAAAATCTTCGTAGGGTTTAATATATAGACTTTCCAAACTCCTATGTGTATTTTATAAAATTTTACACAACTCAACTAAATTATCACATTTCATTTAATCCTTATATAATATACAACATTTATAAATCATAACTTTATAATTTATATTTTCAAGAACTCGGTATTTTATTTGTGCAAGGTAATCTAAATATTATAATTATAAAGATCTTCATACGTAAAGATGTTTGACTAGGGTTTGAGAGTTCTATACATGGATATGTAGATGGCTGAGCCATCCTAGTGTCTGATATATAACATTGGTTTTCTAATAAATTTCCAAAACAATAAAAATGAAAACCCTTAACCCTTAAAAATTTACCAAAACTCATTGATTTAAGTCATATGAATCAAATATAAATTTAATAAACATACCTACCTGGTAAAAAATACATGGCTATGTCAAACTGGTATTACCATCTAAATCTACCTCAATCCCCTTTGTTATTCCTCGTTTTGTTTATCATCACTCGACCCCCAGGCATATCTTCCTCCCTCTTTTATTTTCTTGCATGGTATGTTCATGCTAATTGAAACTTCCATTATCTGTGACATAGATTATAATAAACATAATAATCTTGTGAAGGAAAAGTCAATAAAATCCAAAAAAAGGTGTTTACTTTGCAAAATGGCTTGATTAACACAAGCCAATGCAAGTTAACCTTAAATCAATAACTTTTGACCTAATACAATCCTTTTATTTATTATGAAAATTAACATCGACTTCAAAATATTCAATTAAATATTATAACATTTACTAAACATAATGATCATGTTGAATCCAATTTAACCTTACATTGTGTATATGTTCAATTTAATAATTAACTAGCAAACAAAGTAATTATGTCCCTTTTACCTCTATAGCAATGTATTATAAAAAATACATTGGTGTTTTCATAAACATTCACACTCACTTAGTTTGTAGTCATTTAGGGAAGATATAATTCTTGCATAATTATTTACACAAATACCAAAGACAAAAAAGAAGTCATGGAAACATAATCACATCAAGTAAGTTGCATAAGAAAACATAAAAGAAAAAACACAACTAGATTATAGTATGGATTCAAAACAAGCATATTCAAATGCAAAAAACATAATAATGGCTAAAAGTATACTAGAATCCATTTAAAGCAACCAATGATTGAAATCATAGTATACTATTTTTGATGTGTGAGGGGTTCTTAGTTTTCATTCTATCATTCCCAAATGATTCCATCTACTCCACCCTCTCTGATGATGCTCTCCCTCCATTATAGTATGAGGGATGGATCTATCCTACATCCACCTTGAAATAGTAAAGGTAGTTAGCTTGAATCAATATAAAATCCATAATATACTACTATAATGAACTAAATAAACATGATCAACATGTACATAACATACAAGTATAGCTAACTCAATAAGTTAAAAATCATGTAAATAAGTAATATATAATCATCCATACATTAGTATATAAAATACATCTTTAAAAAATAGTAATTAATTAATAATCATAAAATCCTCTAATCAATAGGTTATTAAGTATAGAGGGGAATCGGGATGTAACATTGTTCCCCTAAAACTTGTCATTATCCTGATGATACTTATTCGAAAACAAGTTCTAAAATTAAACATTATTTAGCAAAAACTTAAACTATATCTAGAAACATATTAAGTAAAAAAAGGTGGAAATATCATATATAACTCATCATAATCTTCCAAATTGGCACTATCTTCAAAATGTTTTTCCCACTGCACCTTACACTATGAAACTTCTCTATTACACAAATTGAGTTTGCAAGTGTCAATTATTTTGACTAGTTCTACTATGACCACCCAAGGATCTAGAACCTTTTAAGCATTCTATTCCAATACATGTGAGGAATAAACAACATATTTGTTAAGATAGGACACAAGGAAAACATTATATAAAAGATCTAAAGCTAGTGGCAAATCAATCCTATAAACTATATGATTGATCACTTCCATAACCTTGAAGGGTTTCACATATCTGGTGAAAGCTTCACTAATTTACCAAACTTAATACTTTTTGAGGATTTTCCCATAGAAATACTTTATCACCAACATAAAATTGTCTTTTTGTTCTTTTTAGATCATCATAAATTTTCTATCTATCATTGGCATCAGCCAACCTTTGCATAATTATTCTAACTTGGTCTTCCATCTCCAAAAACATTTCAAGTCCAAATACTAATCTATCCTAACTAATCAATATTATACACCTCCTTCCATATAATGCCTCAAATGGATACATTTTCAATGTTGATTGGTATGAGTTTTTGTAGTCAAACTCAACCAATGAAAGGTACTCCTCCCACCTATATTGATGATCCATGCAATAAATTTGAATGAAATATTCTAAAACATGGTTAACCATCTCTATTTTTTCATCTATTTTTGGGTGATGTGTAGTAATGAAATTAAACTACATGCCCAAATTTGAATTCAAAGTCAACCAAAATCTACAAGTCATTATCAAATCTCAATCAAAAATGATATTTTCTAGAAATCCATGCAATCAATACACCTCTTTCATGAATATCTTCTCAAGTATTGGTGCATCATTAGTGAAGTTGCATGGTATGAGGTGAGATACCTTGGTTAATTTGTCAACTACCACCAAGATCATATCATGATGGTTCCATGATAACAAAAAACCTTGGGCAAATTCCATGCTAATCACCTTCCACTTCCATTGTGGTATATCATGAGAATATAATAATCCTTCCAAATGCACATGCTCAACATTCACATGCTAACATTTTAGACATCAACATACAAATTCTAATGCATCCTTTTTAATTCCTTTTCAAAAATAGAGAGATATTAACTCATCCATGAGCTTAGTTACTCCAGGATGTCTTGAATAAGGGGCATTGTGTAATTTCTTTAGTACTATGCTCCTTAAATTTTGTTTATTAGTCATATACATCCTACCATTGTACCTCAAATAACCATCAATATTTAAATTTAATCCTTTAAACTTGGGATTTTGATCATTTTATGACAATGCTTTCTTAACCTGATCATAGAATTAATCTCTTGGGGAAAATTTAATTACTTGATCACATAAAGTACTCCTAATAGTAGCCAAGGTTGTTATGTATCTTATATGTATTAGGGCATTTTTCAATTATTTTCCTTTCCATTTATTTAGTTATTATCAAAATTTTAATCAGCTAATAATTTTAACCAATGTTTCTAACATCCATTTAGGTTCAGTTGGGTAAAGATATACTTGACTCCCAATTTGTCAATCTTAATCTCAAATGGTTTCCCCAATAGATAATGTATCCAAACATGCAAGGCATGAACTATTACAATAAGTTCCAGATCATGAGGGGAATAATTCAAATAATAAGGCTTCTTAAGTTTTCTATACTCATATGCTATAACTAAACCATCTTGCATAAGAACTCCTCTAATTCCATCCCTAGATGCATATATGATTACTAACAACTGATCATTAAGATCAATAACTCTTAACATAGGTGCTGAATTAAGCCTCATTTTTCTCTACTGAAAGATTTTTTCACATTTGTCTAGTCTAAAAAAAATTCTTCTAATGAAGAGAAGTAATTGGGTTAGCTATCTTTGAAACATTTGGAACAAATTTCCTATAATAACCTGCTAAACTCATAAAACTCCTCACCCATGCACATCTTTAGGTGTTTTCCATTCCATTATGTATTTTATATTCACTAAATCAATTGAAATTCCATCTATATAGATAACATGTCCTAAATATTTCACTTTCCTCTATAAAAATGCACACTTGGCCAACTTACCATATAATTTATGCTTTCACAACTGATACAAAACTAGTTCTAGATGTTGAAGATGTTCTTACTCATTCTTAAAATATATGAGGATATCATCTAGGACAACTAACACAAAGTAGTCTATATAATCCCTAAACACACTATTCATGAGATTCATAAGTGTTGTCAGAGCATTTATTAACCCAAAAGGCAATACTATGAATTATTAGTTCCCATACTAGGTTTTGAATGTTGTTTTAGGAATATCCTCATCTTGGATTTTCAAATGATGATACCCCACTCAAATATCGATCTTAGAGAAGACTATTTCCCCTCACATATAATCAAAGAGATTCTAACCCTAAGAACATCACACACACCATAATAATATCCCTAAATCATGACTTGTTATAGAGATAGTGGATCCTCAGATGTAGTCAAAACATAAGGAAAACCTTCTTGTCATCTATGAGGGTTGACCATATAATCCCTCATCATATATAAAACTAATAAATAAATAATGTGTGAATACAATAAACATGATAAAAAAATCTATGATTATAATATATATCTTAACACAGTTTTTTACTCAAGGGACAATACATATACATGAATAAATATGTAATTTAAAAGTTTATAAACCTACATATAGGGTACACCCATGCTAATTATGGCCTCTACAAAAGAGTCAAGGAATGAATATCTATCCAAAATATCACTAATCATATATACAAGCAATAAATAATAATTTCAATCAAATAAATTAGTAAAATAAGTAAACACATACTAGAAAATAAACTTAATATCCTTTTACAAACATAAATAATTTAAAATTAAAATTAAACCTGTGTATCAAATATAGGTTGTGTAGTAGATAACTCCTATATAATAGGCTAACATATCCTAAGAGGAGTTTTTGAAGCTCATACATATGGCATAGTGTCTGACATTCTACTAGCATGCATTGTTAAAGCATCTATATGTGGCATATGCTCTATCATGCTAGTCTACTAAGCTCTTGAATAAACTATAGAAGGAATACACTCAAGTTTCCTAGTGTCCCGAGGTACCAAATGAACTATAGATGGAATATAATGAGAAGTATTGGTGTCCTATGATATTGAAGAAATTGTATATGAAATAAAATATTGTGTACTAGTATGCTACATAAATGTAGGTCTAGTCTTCATAACTGTAGTGTTACAACTGAATAAGAGGTCCCATACACTTTCTATCACATGATGTGTAATGATGCATAGGAACTGTAACATGAGTATAAGGAGGAGAGACACTATCACCTATACCAATACCACTAAAAACACTAGTGCCACTACCACCAACACCACTAGTACCAATACCACTAGAACCACTTGTAGGCTAAGAAGAAGTCTTCAATGTATGCATACCATGATCAATCATAACTTGTGTTAGACTTGTAACCACCTCAAGGGTACTCATCTATATGATATGTTGAAAATTTTTATGAATAGAGGCATGTATTATTATCCTTATATTTATCTGAGCTTGGTTATGATGGTTTTGGTTTCACTTGGCACCAGGTCTATCAAATGAGGACCCACCTCCCTTACTTTGGGAGGCCTTTATGTTAAAATAGTTTAATATTTCTTTCAACATAAACTCACAATACAATTTATCAAAAAGTATAATATAACCTCATTATTTTTACATGGAGGCTCATCAAACACCATCCACCACCCATCCCAAAATTTATCTTTAATCTCCTCATGAACACAACAATTAATACTAATATGTTATAATTCATCGATGGGGGTTGGTTGGTTCCAAGATTAACAAATAAAGTGCACATAGATTCTTTTGTTGGTTTTTTATTAACATATTCATATGATTATTTTTCAAAATAAAATTGTTTCATGACCTCTCTTTGATGCAACATTACATCAAGTTGTGAAGTTGCATTTCCCACTTCATTAAAAATAGTCTCTAGTGTATTGGCAAGTGAAATGTGTGCACTATCAGCTGAGGAACGATGCTAACCATTGATGGTTATTTTTAAATTTTTAACATTTTCCATTATATTTTTCATATAATTAAATTTATTATTGTGTAAAATTAAATTGTTTGGGGTCTTTTCTAACATTTTATTCATGAAATGGGTCCATAGTTCAATTGGGTATCTAGATTTAAATAGAAATACAAGTTTTTTAAGGAAATTCTAGATAATCTAATGAAAATATAAATTAAAAACCCTACTTTCATAAATAAATATACTTTATAAATTGGGGTAAATAAAATTTAAAAATTAATAAAACTAAGGTAACAACCCATATATTGAATCCCATTGGTGGGATGCAAATCTGAAGCATGCATGTGGAGAGAAGGGAAATACAAAGGAAAATAGAAATAGAAAATTTATAGAAAATAGCCATGGGTTTGAGTCCAAATAAAAAATTAAATGAAAAAAATAAAAAGGTACACACCCTTTATGTTTTCCAAAGGGTGTACACCTTTATACAAGATGTATAAACTTGAAGCTCAAGCACAAGCCTGAAACTCAATAATTTAAAAAAAGGTGTATGCCCTTTTTCAAAAGCACACACCCTAAGAAAAAATAATCAAAGTTGGGGGAATGTCACCATTTTCCCCCCAACTTTGTGCATCAACTCACAAACTAGGTTTGTTTCACCTAAGTTCACATTTTATAATGGCAAGGGTGATCATGAATATCACCTTCAATCCTTCTTTAAGACATGTATTGATTATGCCTCTAATGATAAACATTTGACCAAATTATTTCCATGGATCCTCAAGAATTATTCTTTGAGGTGGTTTTATATTTTACGAACCCAATCAATAATGCATTAAAACCTCTTATAGATCAAGTTTTGGCATAATTCTCTATTAACATTACTAAAAAGGTTTCCTATGCCCAAATTACAAAGATAAAATAAGGAATCAATGAAACTATTAATTAGTATGTCGTGAGGTACAAGATAATGTTAACTAAAATGACCAATCTTATGATAGATAAAGAGATTCAAAACATATTCAATTAGAATTTGTTTTCTCTTTTACATGAGGCTATTATTTTCAAAAAAATCAAATATTTTGATGACTTATGCCACATTATTAATGATCATGAAAATAAAATTATCTTACTAAATAAGCTTGAGTATGTAGAAACCACACTAACTACATCTACATCCAATACCAAGTTTACTATCAAACAAAGTTATAAGGTCAAACCTCTTGAGCTTAAGAAATAAATAACCATCATAGTTAATGTAGTGTCATAACAACCTAATTATATTGTGTTATCCAATGAACCATGGAAATAATTTACATGCTTACTTGAACCTCTCATTTCATTAATCCCATGGATTCTAAAGTGTCATCTTATATCTATACCTCATCTTATAGAGTTTGATATGAGTATACCTCTACCCAAAGGGTATGATGTGATTGATTATTGTGACTATGACCAAGGCCTTAGGCATTCTACAAATAGATTTTTTACCTTGAATCATAAGATATAAGACCTCATCAATGATCAAAAGATTACATCCAAAGCAATCAAGTTCACAACTTAGTGGCCATAATAAACTAAAAATATTTAAAAATACTTTGTAAGTCCATTCTAATAAATAATTAGAAGTGAAAATGGAATATAATATACATCCTCATCCATCTCATTATGAGCACCCATTGTATGGGATTATTGCTAGCCATACACAACATATACCTTCAATTGATTTTGATGATAGTCAGAATAGAGGTGGTGAATCATATCTTCATTCCCTATTCATTTGATCATACCTTGATCACCAGCCTATATGTAATGTTATGATTTAGAATGGTGTAAGCGAAAAAATTTGTACTATAACATTACTTATGCATTTTGGGTTATACAAATAACGATGTACTTCCTTCAACAAGATCAGTTAGAGAATTTAATGGTAATTCACAACACATTATTGGTGAGATTGACTTACCTTTAAAAGTGGGTCCCACACATTTGGTTACTATATTATTAGTTATACCTTCCATGGGTGTTTATTATATGTTATTGGGATGACCTCGGATACATACACTTCGAGTAGTACATTTTATAGTGCATGAGTTTATTAAATACATTCATGTTAATTAAGTAATTATATTTTCCAAATTTCCATGTGAACATCCTCTTGATCAAGAGAAATTTATACCCAATCTATTAGTTATCAAACCTACTAAGGTTAATCTTCCACAAAAAGGTAAGCAATAGGAAATATCCTCTACTAGTCTACCAATACTTGAGAGACCCTTACATCAGAGATCCACAATGAGTTCCATATGATATTCATCTACTACACACCATATTTACATATCCATAGCACCTAAACATGTTCTTATGGTTATTACTCCAAATAGAATGTATACCCTTCAACAGTGGGTTCTATGAACCCATACTCATATAATTTATTCATGACCATAGACTCTTATTATACATATGTAGAGTATAATAGATTCTATAGTGATAGATATTTCACTTATAAATACTCCTTATCATTACCAATACTTTATTGTACTAGGTTCCTAGTGAGGAGATACCTATGAGCCTCCATCAGATGAGATCATAAGATATTTCTTTCTTTGCACATATTTGTAAAACACAAAAAAAAACTTCAAAAATTCAAAAATATTTTCAAATTCTACATGTTATATTAACTCCTTGGAATATATGTTGTTTCCATGTTGGTAAATGGCATATCAATTTTTTTTTAATACACATGTTTCACACATCATTTGAGTGTGATAGATGCATACACAAATACATGATCTATGTAATTATAGATGTTGGGCTCATGTCATGTGGACATTGGGTGCATACACTTATCTGATCATAATGCACCTAGGTTATATCATTCTATGGTCATTTTACATTATCATGTTTGAGATTATATACTTACACATGCCTTTATTCATGCTTATATATTTCATAGTGTACTTGATATGTTACGTAATTAACATTTTTTTCTAACACATATGATTCATTGACTATTATGATATGTTTATGTTGGTTGGTTATGATTTAATTCATGAATTTCCTTAAGTGTCTTGCCTTGCTATTGTCTTTCTTGTTTGAACATTTGAATATGCTCCATTATTTGTGGTCCCTATACCCTTATTTTCCTCTTTGACATTTGAATATGCCTTTACTTTTTAAATAGAAGATTGAATTTTTCATTCTTACTTTTATGAGCATTTAAATAAGTCATGTCCCTTTGATTATGCAGCATTTGAACATGCCCCTTGCTTGAGGTTTCCTTGGACCATTATCTTTTCACTTGATTTTAAGTGTTCTTATGTGTGTGTTTGATTGAATTTAGAGATTTTATTATTATTATATAGATGTTTCCATGATTTACATCATGAATATTAGGACTTGGTGTGATCATTTTGCATACTTCAATGATATATCTACTTCAACATGTTACTTATATATACTACATGGTACATTCATAGTTTATATGGTTATCTTATCCTTTTGAGGTCAATAAATTACAAATTGCTACTTACCCTCACCTCAAAATGGCAGCATATTAGTGTGTCCATACCATAGAGTCATGACTTCCACATTGATTAATATATTTAGATTATATTGGAGGCATATTTGAAAACATGTTCTCCACCTTTGTCATAGTTTCATATTGTAGTGAGGGCATGTTATGGAAATAGGTTCTCCACATTTTTCATAGTTTTAAATTTAGTGGAGGCATGTATTAGAAACATTTTATCCACACTTATTTAATTTTTAGCATACCTATATTATATTGGAGGTATGTTTTGGAAACATGTCCTCCATATTATCACTCATATCAGTTTTCAAATTTCTCTATATATAGGGGGAGGATGTTTTAGAAACATGTTCTCCACACTTACATAAATTTTTAGTTTCAGATTATAGTGGGGTTATGTTTTAGAAACATGTTTTTTGAATTACATAATTTTCAAATTGGCAAAAATGTAAAGTTATATGATTCATATACACATTTTTGGCAAAATTCTATACATTGGTATCATTTTTATACATAATTTTAGCATGAAAAATATCTAAGGTGTATATTCTATGAAAATGGTGCCTAAATTGAAAAATAAAATTAGCTTCAAATTTTAAACACGTTTATGGATTGTCATCACCCACTAGGTTGAAATTTTATGGATTGTATTGAGCTATTATACTATAGTAGTTGGTTCATTTTTGGTATGGCTGAGGTGATTAAATCACTTAATATTTCCAAATTTATAGGTTGAACTTGATTACATCATCCAACCTCACCATTTTTATAGTGTGAGTTGATTTGGTGCACTCATGCTCACCAAGTTATAAATATGATTGGGTTACACCATTGAGTTAATCTCAACTACTGAGTGACAACTCACATTTTCTCCAAGGTTGGGAGCATGTGTCCTCCATTATCTCTATATATATCTGGATATATACACTTTATATATTTCATATTTATCATAATCACATCTCTAATGATTCATAGTGATAAATATTTTCAAATAAAATTACCAAAATTCAAGGCAATTGCATTGATGCATAGGTGTACTCCTAAACCTCACTCTCTTTCAATTTCAATCAAGTCAATGTTTTCAATTTCAAATTATATGCACTGGTTATATATTTTAACATGATCTTGGTTGTAGTTTAGTCACCAATAAATTACTTGCATTGGACTCAAAAAAAGGAAAGGTGTGTTATACACACCCAAGTACGCATTCTTTTTCTTTTAAATTAGAGATTTTATTACTAAATTAAAGCAGAAAATGTAGACACTATTTATGAATTATATAGCATATTAGTCATGTACACTAGGCAAATACATATCATGGTTTTACCTTTATCTTTTGTACCTATTCTACTATCAAAAGGCTTGCATACACTATATCTATATGTTTAATTACTTACCTCTTAGTCTGACTAATGACATTTTTATAACCCATGCTTTTTATCTTACCAAAAATGCTATAAACCTACTTATCTTACATCTCTACAAGTTTTGGATATGTACCTTATTTTTTGACTCACAAAAACTTGTCTCCCAATGAGATGCCTACATCGACACAAGTTTTCTAATCTAACACAAGTTTTTAATACCCTAAAGTCATCCAATTTACAAATGAAATGTATACCTATGGTGAACCTTAGTGCTTTAATGTGAGATATTTTCTAAAGGAATTGGTATATATATATATATACACACACACACACAAGATAAACCCTCATCCATTCCTCACCTAGCAAAAGACCTAACACAAATTAAAAAAATCATAAGGAAACTTACCAAAGTCACTTAATGAAGCATTCAAGTGATTAGAGATTTGTTATTTTCTCTTTATTTCCATATCATTCATAATAATAACACATCTAGAGGTCTAAACTACTGAAAGAGTATCCCAAATCCATATTTTCTAAGTTGCAAGATATGTCATTATTTTACTTTCTTATCATGCATTTCACAATTCACACACAAGCCACCATGTAAGGGAAAACTACATAAGTCTGAGGACCTCTTTTAAGTATTGGATATGCAGGTATCACTCATTGACATAAGGATCTTTAGGGAAGATCAACACTATTTTCACTTGGATCATGCACCCATTCATTAAATCATTTGATTCAATTATAATAATAGAATCATGCCTAAGGTGTGGGACCTTAGCTCTTTGGTATCAACCTCCAAATAAGGTGGGCTTCCTTCTTACACTAGATGCACCTAATTTAATATTATCTACAAGCCTTAAACTATACTAAAGAGACCTATTTATAGTTAAGACTATGTGTTTTGGTCATGAAAAAATGAATAAATTAAAGTGAAAATAAAAAAGAGGTGATACACCAAGTATATATATCTCCTCCACTTACTTAGGAAAGCCCAATAAATCCTCAAAATTTATAGTAACTAACATAACTCCTAAAAAATATACAACTCTCTCCACCTTTGCATTAGTAATTTGTATAAAGGTGGTGATCTACATAACATACAACCTACAAATAAGGGTGTATAAGTGATAGGATAACAACTCAAGGGAATAAAAATTCCACAAAATGAATATTAATAGTCAAATTTTACACAATACTCAAGAAAATTGAAAATTTAAGAGAGGTAAATATCAGTTTAATTATATTTAAAAATCAAGCTAGTATTAGAAGTCTCAAAAAACATAGATTTCTTTCATACCCAAGAGGAGGGATCATGAACAAGCCATTTTTAGTCCTATATATAATAAATGAGATGAGAGATAATAATAGCATGATAATGAAACTTCATAAATGTTGTTATTATATCAATCTAGCCTTAGTAAATAAAAAGAGATAATAACATGGAAGTATTAAGCTCTCCCCAATGCATTAGGCCTCTCCAATGAAGATCTTCAATGAAGGTTGGTGTATTTATGAGAGAGGAGACTTCATTCTTTGTTATTTTTATCTTTTTTGGGGATTTTGGTTGGTATATGTGCTCCTTCAAGGTTGTTAAATTCTTGGAAACTCCTACCTTAACATCCTTAACTCACCCATTTCCACCTCTCATATATGCATGCCAGAGAAAATCTAGCTCAAGTTGAATTACCTCTTTAATTGTAATGTTTAGAGAATTTTATATTTAGAAGTAGACATCATAGGCCTATTTGGATCCTTGATTTAAATTTCCATGACCACCACTCCATAGAGGGAGTTACACATTTTTAGAGATAGTTTTTAATGTTTCATACCTTCTTCATTCTCTTTATAAATACTCACTCCATTTATGGTAGTGATAGACATGTTAAATAAGCATGGACTACTTGAAATGATCTGTAAAGTTTAGGTGAAGTAATTTTGGAGATTTTGATAAACTAGTATGTCTATAAGCATCTAAAAATGACACTTGAGTGCAAAGAATGTTACTTGAGACCACCCATCCCTAGCTTAGCATTAGACCTATCTTAGGGCCAATTTAGACACTTTCTCATCCTTTATGTAGACCACGTGTATTATTAAAAATACATAAATTAGTCCTATAACATCACTTTATCATTATATCAATTAGAACCTCAATTTGTGCCATGTAAACATTAGCACCATAACTTAGACAGTAGTGTCAATGGCACTAGTGTCCCAATTTGGGCACTATTATCTTTTTCCCACCTTTTATCACCAATGGATATATTTTCAAATCAATAACTAATTAGGATTATCTTATAACTCTTTTAATACCCACATAATAACTAAAATAGTTTATATACATGACTTTTATCCCTTTATTTACTAGATGGAAATCATATGCAAATAACAAAATTTAACTCGGAATAAGTTGTGCACAATCAAGGTTATCAATCCATTTTTTTTCTTACATCTATATATAGTCATATATATAATTCCTAAGCTTAGATTATTTATACTTCTAGTCCCAAGAACACTCAAATCACTCAACTTACTTATACTCCTAGATTATTAATACTAGCTTCACTTTCACTTTCACCTGCACTTAGGTGGAGAGAGATACATCAGGCTTGATCCCTCCTTGTATTATTGGTATTATTGTCAATCAAGAGTGTTCCATTATGATAATGTGTGTTTTTTTATCACTCCTAATAAAAAATGGAATATCTCTTAAGTATGGGTGACTTTAAAAGTGAGATAATCTTAGGATTAAGGGTTGGATCTCTTGATACACTCACTAAAATGTGTTCTTAAACCTGCTAAGTATTGATTATGACTATGAAAAGAGTGAAAGGGATACTATTTATAATGTAATTGACAATAAAATTGGGAATGAAGGTGATACACCAATGTGTATGACCACTTATGCTTGTAATAGACACTCTTAGGAAAGGAAGAAGCTTGCACACATTCTCTTCACTTCTAAAATGACTTATGAAATAGTGTTTCACAAGAAAGACTTGACAAAATCATTCTTTGCATGTAAGTAATGCAAATTAATTGAATTCACATCTAATTCTTAGATCAAATTTTATCTTGACACTTAATATGAACTATATAACTCAAATATGCTATATTAAGGTACACAAAACTAGACAACAACATAGGGAAATTAATGCTTCACAATGTTATATCAATGGAAAACACCATACACTTCACCAAAACCTAAAAATAGAGGAAAAGATCTTATATTTATTCAAAAGTTGAGTTAAAAAAAATAATCCTTTAAATATATCCAAAATCAAAATATTGATAATAACATTATATAAATAAGAGTACAAATAGAAGACCAAATGATGGGGAGACAAAGCATCCCCAAAATAGGGATGTCAACTTGCTTTTCACACTCCTCTACTGCTATGTATTACCTCCTTGAATATTTATTTTATTTCATGTCCTTAGGGTGTCATATAAGAAGAATATTATGAGTTTATGAGACTTGAAAATGTCTTCCTCATTAAGTTAAGCTTGACCACTTGGAAGGTGCCTATATCCTTACTTGACTCCTTATATACTAGCTCATATGTCTTTATTGAATAATCAGTCCTCATCCTTTAAAATAAGACTTTAAGTCTTAAATAATTCTTAATATAAATATTCATATAATACATTCATGAGGTATATCCACCTTACATGGGTTGTTAGTAACTCATTGAGATTGTTTTGACTCCTTCAACATGCTAGGCATAGGAAGGAAAGAAGGTGTAGTTAGGAGTCTTAGAGACATTTTCAACCCTTGAAACCTTATACCAAGTTATATTGAATTATTGATACTTTAGTGGACATAGGAGGGAGATATAAAAATCAATAAAGGCTTTGAATAACTTTTATGCATCCATTAAGTACTTTGAACACTTGATTCCTTCACATGAGCAAAGAGGTGTAGGAGAGAGAAAAATGGATTTTGCTTTGAAATAGGAAAATTTTATACATGGAAGGATTATAAAAATCCATGGAACTATGTAGGTAGTGTCCACTTGTCTTATATATATGGAGTTAGCTTAACCATCTCCATTCTTCTTTTCATCTCTCTCATCACTTTTTGTAATCTTATATGTTTGGTTTTATGTAGAAAGAATACACAAGAGACACTAAAACACATGAGAATTTCAAGGTGAAGATTATAGGTTGGATAGAAGGTTAGATTCAAGGACTAATAAGACTTCCAAGTCAAGGCTTAAAAATCAAAATAGTTATAAAAAAATCACAAAAAATAGAGACACTAATTTGAAACAGATAAGAACCTTGACAAAGAATATTATACCTGAGCAATATTGTGGTTAATTTTTAAAAAGTTACATTTACATAATCAATGTTGCATTTGACAAGATGCGAGTTCACACCTGCATGTAGAAAAAAAAACTACATGAAATCATGCATCTTATGGAAAAATATCTAATATGATATACGAAGTTAGACCTAAAACAAGGAATTTTTAATCATAAATTATCCCAAAACATACAATTTTTCTCCTATAGCATGCTTTTTCACTCATTCCTTGTATCCCCAAAAACTAGTAAAGTTCCTTATCTAGAATATTTTATAGATAAAATTGGAAATTTGGGAACATTTTTTACTACCCTCTATCCCCTTAAAACTCCATAAAAAATTTCATTATACAAATCTAAGTGGAATCACTCCTTTTCTATCATTTCTCTCTCCAATTAGGCCTAATTAGGCCTCCTAGGCCTAGAAAGAGAAATTTGACCCAAATGACCACCCACACATGTGAAACTAGCTAAAAGTGTTTGATTAACTTTACCTATCCTAATACCATCCTACTGTAGACACTGAAATTATGTCTAACCCTTGGTCATCTCCCCCCTTGGTCCATTCCTAACCCATTCTTAAAAACCATGCACTTACTAATTTAAAAATAATAATTTATTATTTATTTCCTCCCCTTTGACACATCACCTATAACACCTCGTCTGACACCTTGCCTTAGACTATTTCCCACCCTATGACTCACCCAAGACCTATTCTTACTTCTCTCTAACCGCCTAACCAATTCTCATGCGTATTTAGCCCAACCTTCGACAATTCTCCAATGGGTAGTGCACTTGGCGGATGGAGAACGGGCTTGGTGGCTCTTTTACCCATTCTCCACCTACCGACATTGGTCAAATGTCGGCCGACGCCGGTGGGATTGCCGACGTCGGTTTTACTTAAACCAAAAATTCAAACCTTTGGGAGAATCTAATCACAAATCGTTAATCTCTAGAGCTAATCACGAATCTCGAAACCTCTTCCGGTGAAACAAAGTTCTCGTGCTTTTGCCTTCTAGTGTTCTGGGTTCTTGGTTTTCTTACAGGGATCAGCATTCTTGACAGCATTTTCTAGGCACTGAGGTCTTACATCAGACATTCTGCACAGGGATTGCATGATATTTCCATCACCAACGACAACTGAAACACAGCTTCTGCACCTTTGCCAACTCGTATCACAGCTAAGTATTTGTACTATTTTCATTTCAATGTCATTTCAAATATATTAGCATTCAGTCTACTGTCTATTCCAAGCATCCTTGACCCAACCTTCCCTATTCTTCCCAGAGAGGCTGAGAAGCCTTCTCTCACCCCTTATTCCCTTTTCTTTGCCTCTGACACCCCTTTAGTCTCTCTTTAGACAACACCCTCTGTCCAATCAACTCAGCACAAGCTATTAGAGACATACAGACCATCTTAAGACCAATCTAATCAACTGGACTAAATTGCTTCATAAAAAGGTTGAAAAGCCTTTCTCCTGCCCCTTACCCCTTTTCCTGACAACATACCCTCTGCCTTAGTTCTTATTAAAGATTCTATCTACTATTTTACCATCCCAAACAAACTCCCTAACTCACAGACAAGACCATAGTCTATCTTGCAGACCAGAAACTAGACCTGTAACCCATCCCTGGCCATTACCCCGATTGACCTCATCCATTTCCCCTATCGACGTCGATAGTCTAACCGTCGTTGGTGACCTTCTAACCGACGTCGGCAATATCACCGATGTTGGCGAATGTGCTAAGTAGATTGCAGCTTATCAGGTACGTATTTGCTTTCAGTTCTTTCTTTTCAGTCTTTTATTATTTCTCTTTTCTATCTCTATCATATTCGATTTTAAATAGTGGATTGTCATCCTCCAAGAAGCCTTAGTGCTTCTAGGACCAAGCTTTTGCTTGGCAATCCACCCTCTTATTAGCTAACATTTTTTGTGTTTTAGTGTCTATCTCTTTCAGGTGTCATCCTCCACAACCAAAGAGGAGTTCTCACAACGTCTAGATAATGGTGCATAGACTACATCTAGGTACATACAAGCCTTGACCATTTCTTTAAGTTTCTCATTTTCCCTCTTTGAATGTGAAAGCAAAATTGTATAGAAACATTCTGGCACACTCGGTGGGACCCTTAGGGCCTTCCTTGGGTTCCTTTCCTTCTTTTTTCATTTAGGTGCATTAGATTTCTCCCTCTTCACCTCTTTCTTCTTTTCTAAAAGACATCATAAGAAGGAATAAAAAGAACTTTTCTTTCTTTTCTTGCATTTTTAGACTAGTCAAAAATCATATTCTTTAACCCTTTCTTAACTTGTCTTCATTCCAACTTAACATTTCGACTTGGGGCTTAAAAATATATTGCATTCCATTTCTGTTTGCTTGCATTTCTTAGTCCACACTTAGTAATTAATAAACCACATATTGAATTAATCGTATATCACTTGATGTTACACAACCAAACCACGTGCACTAAATCAAACATCAAACTCACTTGAGACAAGGCCCGACTGGGATTTCATCACCCATCGAATACCTTACCCATCCCGGTGATCCTACTTAGATTTCACCACCAAGGGGAAAGCCCACTCTGTTCTCTGGCAGAGTCTAATCTATAGGGAAAGTATATTTTGGCTAAGTGAGACCAGCTTACCACTGGAATCGTGAAGTGAGGGGAGCTTGCTCCTTAGCACCACGCCAAGTACGGAACCTAACACAGACTTTTGAGTGCCTAAACATACCTAAAACCATCTTTAGACTACCTCTTCTAGGACCCTTCTAACAACTAACCTCCCCAAACATCACTTTAAGGCATAAGCCACACGATCCTAAAAAAATTATTTCTAGGGATTTAATGCTTAGGATCTACCTGTCTTCATCCTATTTTCTATTTTTATCTATTTTTTTTGAGCTGGTAAGGACGTCTTCTTTATTTCCAAAAAATTTTAAATTTTTTGAGTTTCTGGAAAAAACAGTAATCGACATCGGTTTTGTAACCGACGTCGGCAACTTTTCTCCACCGACATTAGTTATTTGACCGACACCGGCCTTCTTCATCGACATCAATTTTTGTACTGATGTCGGTCACTGTCCAATATTTTTACCCAAAAATAACAAGTTTAAAATCCAACTTTCTTGCTGTCTAAACATTCATTCTAGTTTTCTGAGACTAAAAAACATAGGTTTCTGAAACCTGACCCTTTCTTGCCTTGAATGGTTTTGACACGCAGTCAAACCAAGGCTCTTCTTGACCACGCTAGGTAACAACTGCTTCTGCCTTCACCATCCATAACCAGTCCTATAATGGAGTTCCACTCAGAGACTGAAAGAACTACTCGCCCAACCCCGCTCCAGACTCCTATTGTCCCAGAAGGGGACCAAGATTTTGCATGATTCTTGGACCTCAACGTCAAAGCCTTGCAGCACTATCTCGTGCATAGCCAAATGTGAGACTCCCTAGGCAACCCAATCTATGGGATGCTGACTTCCTTAGTCAAGACAAGAATCACATCAACAACATCTACAATTTAACCTATAGACAATCAAGCCAACACCTCGACTAATAACCCAACCATGTCCTACCTTCAAAATTTAGCCTCTCCTTTTAGACCTACCTCCATGGGGGTTTTGATACTCCCTCAACCTCAAACTACTCAACCAAATCCCACACCTTTCCAAAACCTACTGGTCTCTATCCCCCCTAGTCTTGCACCTATCAACACAAGAGTAACTATCTACCCTTCAACAAGTGTGGCTACTCCTCAACCATCTTTGACGGCCCCTATCCAACTTGTGCCTACTAACCCCATAACACAAGTGCCCTTCATTTTAACTTCCACCTCGATAACTAGCCACCCATATGTTGCGTCTATGCAACCAACCACGTCATATGCCCCTCTTAATATCTTTCAAGTGCCTTATAATCTAGGGGGTGCTCCACCTGCCAATCCGTCAGCAGATATCATCAAAATGTTGATGGACAAGATGTCTAGCCTAGAGACCTCCGTTTCTGGCTCATGCAATGCTCTCTCATACGAGCAAATTTGCAATGAGCCCATTCATCCTTTTGTCCCGATTAGGCCATACCCCAACCAGTGGGAGCTTCCCAAATTTTTTTGCTTTCAAAGCAAGGAAGACCCACAACAGCACTTACGGGCATTTAGACATGCCTGTTACCTTATTTCCCATGATGATGCATTGCTCTTACACACATTTCCTATGTCTCTCTCTGGTGTTGTGCTTGACTGTTACAGCTCTCTTGCTAGCCATTCCCTCTTCACATTTACACAGCTGGCCTAGCTCTTTCTTGATCAATTCTCCATTAACATCACCAAGAAGGTCTCAATCATGGACCTCTATTCTATCTGCCAATTCGAGGATGAATCTATAGCTGACTTCGTTGCTCACTAGAGAGGCCTCATCAATCAACTCTCCTTTTCCTTACCCCAACCCAAACTTATTAAACTTTTCTCTCGAGCCTGTGCCAAACATATTTCTTCCACCGTACAGGTTCAGACCTTCCACACCTTCGATGAAGCCTTCACAATGGCCCACAAACTTGAATTACGTGCCATTGAGGAGAATAAAGTCAAGTTACGGAGCAAGAATCCCAACTCTAAGATCAATGACTCCTCTTCTTCTAAACCTTCATCATCTAATCCTAAGTCTAAAGCTTCAGCTAACACTGTGGTCATTAGACCTTCATCCTCTTCAACCAATCAGCCTGAGCCATCCACATCTCAGAGTGCCACCCGCCAATTCTAGCAGAGATACATACAACGACAGTATACTCCTCTCAGAGAATCATACATGTCTGTGCTAGAAAAACTTGTTAGATAGGGGATTCTCAATCTTCCCCAGATCCGACCACCTCCACAATTTGATCCCTCACGAGCCATCCCTGCGTGGTATAGGGAAAATGACTTCTATAATTACCACCATGTCAAAGGTCATGACACAGGTAACTATAAGACCTTTAAAAACATAATCCAAGACATGCTTGAAAAGGGTGACCTCGTCCTAGATAATCCCAATGCACCTCCTAATCAGGGCATTGACATCTTCAAGCAACCATTCCCCAATCATCCACCAACCCAAAACAATGTCCAGACCTTGATTGACAACACTCATAAACACAACATTCAAATAGTTAATACGGTCTCGCCCTTCATCCCCGACCAAACTCAAGAGGTTAGTCCATCTATCAGTCCATCACATGTGGACGAACCTCTTTCTTCAGTTAGTTCTCCGTCAACCTCTCTCATCTTGGAGGATGCCTCAACCTTACCGGCACCACTGGTCTCACCATCCTCCTTCCTGCTACCTATGGAGGACCCAACCTTACCTACTCCTCAACCACAAGTGGAGGGCACCATAATCCTTGCCCTTTACCTGCTTGAGGAGTCACATTCTCTAATTCCTTATCCACCAAGAGAAGAACCTGACTCTCCATCTTCTTCGACCAATGACAATCCAGTTATAACTCCCACACACCTTGGGTCTGAGACTACTGCCACACCTAACACATCTTCTCAAGGACCCAAACCTCATCCAACATCTTCTCAACCATTTTCTCGACTGGTGGAGAAAATCGAACTTCTCCCTTCAAGGAAAGTGGAGCATCAGGGATTGTGGGAGTGTCTTAAAGCTCTTCAACATCCCCGTGCCCTCTTGTCTCATGCTACCAATCCTCCCAAGGTAGAATCTCTCAAGACTCTCAACAAAGACCAGACTCCCACTTCTAAACCTACATCTACCCCATCTAAACCGATCAAGTCACTCGGTGTTCACCTTGTCTCTACCCTCACTCACTCATAAGTGAAGGTGGACTTAGACTAGACCTCGACCAATAGTAGTCTTCCAACCAAGTCAAAGAAAACTGCTAGACCACAGAAGCAAACCCCTCCTCCACCATCAACATTACCCTCCATTTTAGGCCCTCATCCTTCTACCCTAATCGGAGTGCTCCCTACTCCGACCCTTAATCAACACAAATTACCTCCATTACTTCTTTTGCCCACCACAAGTCTACCCCCTCTCAAAAATTTGGCACCTCTCATGAAGAAAGTGCCATCTTCACATGTGGCCGCACCACCAACCCAAAAGGTGGTATGAAAGCCTTCTTCAACACCTCCCAAGAAAAAGTCACCAGCACTTCATACATCAACAAGCACAGACCCCTTAGTAGGTTCATATGCTTTGATATTATGCCAACTTTTGCAAACTTCTAGCATAACCCTTCCATCTATCAAGCCATTCCAACCCCTCAGGTCAAAACCTTCTTGGTTCGATGATACGAAGATTTGCTTATACCATCGTATGCTAGGACACGATACTAAGACTTGTTGTGCCCTCAAGGTAGTCATTCACTGCTATATGGAGAAAGACACTCTTCTCCTTGAGGACACTCTTGACCGACCCTCGACACCTTCTCATCCAACCTCTTCAACCACATCAACATCTCACCAGCAGGCCATGACCCCTTCTTCACCTCCTATCTTTGAAATCAATGCTATCCACATAACCACTAGGTCACAAAAGGACAAGGCAAAAGAAAAAGTTGTTATTCCTTAGACCTATCCTTTTGTCCAGTCACCTCAACCACTGAAACCCAAGATTTCCATCTTAGGTGCATCCCAACCCCCTTCTTCAGAGGTAATCAAAGACTCTATGATAAAACAACTTCACCAAACGCCTATGAAGATGACCTTATATGACCTTATCCAAAGCTCCCCCCAGCATCACAAAGCTCTAATCAAAGCCTTATAGGCAGCAAAGGTCCAACCTGAAGACCCTCAACCACTAGCTGCCCTAGTCCATTCTTTATCCCCCATCACCTCTATCACTTTTAGTGATTATGAAATTCCTACCTCTACCTTAGAAGATCAGGACGCTGCTCTTTTCATCACAGCCTACGTTGATCGAACCCGCATTAAGCGAGTTATGATTGATGGGGGCACCATCATTAATATCATTTCTACCCATGCCTTTGATCAATTGGCTCTTCCCAAGAATTGTGTATCAAAAA
Source organism: Torreya grandis (assembly GCA_037957365.1). NCBI lineage: Eukaryota > Viridiplantae > Streptophyta > Pinopsida > Cupressales > Taxaceae > Torreya > Torreya grandis. Next base: position 1,890,990 of record JARHVA010003416.1, on the reverse strand, counting down.
CTGACACAATCCTTAGATCCTTTAATGACACCACTGCTAACACTATTGGCACTGTTGTCCTCCATATTCACGTTGGTCCACGCACAATCTCAGAGCTCTTCTACATCATTGAGGGAGAAGTCCAATATAACATGTTATTAGGATGACCCTGTATCCATGCCATGGCTTGCGTCCCTTCAACACTTCACCATTGTGTCAAATTTGAACACGACAAACAAGTCCATGTCATTCCTGCTGACCCATCACCTTTTAAGACTTGTAACACAACTTATCGACCAAATGATGTTCTTATTCCTCTCAAGGCACCAACCCAAACATTATCTCCATCTGCGGAAGTGTCAACTAGTATGAAAACAATAGTTGCCATCACATCACCTTCCCAAGCAACAACCAAGGACCCCATGGATGATATCTTTCAAAGATTTTCACTTGGGGAATATCGCTTACTTACTCTAAACATGTTCTAGACTCCTCAAGAGTATGGACAGCTTCATCAAAATCCAAGCTATGACTGTCAGATCAGAATGGTCATTCCTTATGGTCCTCCTAGCCTTCAAACCAATCTCATCTATGGGGGGTTGGATCAAGCTCCTACTGACTCAAATCCTTCCTCCTCACCTCAACTATTCACATCTGATTTCTCCTTTCTTAGCAACCCCACCTTTGCACATACCTACCTTTATAGGTGTGCATGGAAGGGTTTTGGCTTTGGGCGCTATGAACAAGGCTCCCATCAGCCTATCAAACCACCCAATGATGATAATGCAAAGAAATGATATGGACTGGGTTTCCAAGAACCCACTAAGGCTTTCACAAACCTTTGCCCTGAACCCATCATCGACCAATCTCTTCCAGACTCACCTATTCTTCCATCCTCACCTACAGAGTCGATGGTTTCCATCCCTCCTAGTTTTTTTTTTGCATAAACACCATCCACTTGGAACCCCTAACCTATCAACTCAATGGGGTTCCCAAGTCTCTCCCTCTCGTTTGTCCTAGCATGATAGATGATGAATTGGCAACATCAACACTGTTCACTGCATAGACGATGACACCATTCTCACCTATATGGGTGTCGACGATTCTTTCATTCAGTGCTCCCTCCCTTCTGAAACATAGGTTATGTTAAATGAATCAACCATTAACATTAACCTTTCATCTTTTGGTGTTCCTCATGTCTTAAAGATTGGTCAATCTTTAGACACCCAAGAGCAGATCGACTGTACCACATTTCTCTCAGACAATCGCAAAGCCTTTGCCTAGACCTACGCTGACATGCCTAGCATCGACCCTAACATTGCCACTCATAACATTGTCATAAACCCAGAGGCTAAGCCTATTAGGTAAAAGCTTCACAAAATGCATCCTTGTGTTGCACTCCTTGTCAAAGAGGAGCTTCAGTGCCTTCTTTCTATCTCTTTCATCCAACCCATCGATTATCTGTAGTGCATCTCTAACATCGTCCCTATCACCAAGGCGATTGGGGGGATTCAAATCTACATGGACTATCGCGACCTTAACCTAGCTTGTCCTAAGGATGACTTTCCTCTTCCAAACATTGACCAACTTGTTGATCTTATTGCTAGCCATGAGATGTTATCACTCATGGACAGATTTTCAAGATATAACCAAATCCTGATTACACCAAAAGATCAGCACAAAACCACCTTCATTACACCATGGGGAACTTTTTGCTATCGAGTCATGCCTTTTGGTCTAAAAAATGTAGGCACCACATATTAACGTGCCATGACTTACATTTTTCATTATCTCCTCCATAAAATCATGGAGGACTATGTAGATGACCTGCTTGGCAAGTCTAAGCTTCGTCGTGACCATTTGACTATCCTCAAGATCATCTTCTCTCGCCTTCTTCAGTATAATGTCCATCTTAACCCCAAGAAATGCATCTTTGGGGTCCTCTTAGGAAAGCTCTTGGGGTTCATTGTCTCTCTTCATGGTATCGAGATAGATCCCACCAAAATCTATGCTATCCTCGAAATGCCACCTCTAACTAATCTCAAGCAACTTCACAGTCTACAAGGGAAGCTCCAATCCATTTGCCACTTCATTTCGCAGCTTTTTGACTGCTGCCAACCCTTTCATCACCTCCTCAAGAAGGACATCTCCTTTAAATGGGATAAATATTGCCAAGAGGCTTTTAAAGCCCTCAAATGCTATTTGGTCTCTCCACCAGTCCTTATTCCACCAAAAGATGACCAGCCCTTCTACCTTTACATCTCAGCAACCAATCATTCGTTAGGTGCCATGATCGCGCATCGAGATGAGCAACACCGTGACCAGGCAGTCTATTACATAAGTTGAACATTTGTTGACTATGAAACTCGGTATACTCATACCGAGAAACTTTGTTTGGAATTAGTCTTTGCCACTACCAAGCTCCGTCACTATCTTCTTAATCACAAAACCTTTGTCATCACTCACACTGACCCTCTTAAATACATGCATTCCAAGCCATATCAAAACCAATGAATGGCTCATTGGCTCATGCTTCTTGTTGAATTTGACTTAGAATTTGTCCAGCAAAAATCTATAAAGGGGCAAACAATCACTGACCAACTAGTAGATGTCCCTCTACCTGACAATCAACCTTCTCAGTGTGAGTTTCCCGATGAATCTATCGCCACTCTCTCGACTGATGACACATTCTACCAAATGATGATGTTCTTCGACGACTCCAAATGTCAACTCGGTGGGGGTACGGGGGTTATCCTCATCCCACACGAGGGTGAGCCCATGCCCCTATCTTTCAAACTTGACTTTGAATGTACCAATAATATGGCTAAATATGAAGCCTTAATTTTGGGACTTCAAATTTCCATTTCTTTAAACATCAAGACCATCAACATCTTTGGTGACTCACAACTTGTCGTCAATCAAATCAATGGTTCATATCTTTGTAAAAATGAAATTTTACAAAGGTACAAGCACCGTGTTGACACCCTTCTAGCATCTTTCAACCATCACTTATTACAGACTATCCCTCGATCTACGAATAAGTTTGTTGACACCATGGCTTCCCTCGCCTCGCATATTCCTTCTTCATCATCCTCATCAAAAATTTATGTCATGGTACATCATGTGCCATTACCTTCATACATTTCCACTGACATCAACCTCGTCCACACCATAGACTCTAGTTCACAAGATGTATGGTATAAACAACTTGAGGACTACTTGGCTCATTCTATCATTCCTCCCAGCCTCTCTAACAATGCACGGCGGGCTTTCATCAAGCACACTGCTTGCTATACCATGTTAGGGGGCCTTCTCTATAAAAGAGGTTTTGACGGCCTTCTTTTTCGCTATTTAAACTCCACTGAAGCCTCTCATGCTGTTAAGCAAGCCCATGATGGGATTTGTGGCAGACACTTCAGTGGTAACTCATTTGCCAAGCGCATCCTTCACCTGGGTTATTACTGGCCCACTCTTCATCAAGATTGTAGCGATTATGTTTGGCATTGCATAAAGTGTTAGTAGCATGCTAACTTGCTTCATCTCCCTAGCCATGCCTTACAAGTCACTTAGGATTTTTGGCCTTTTTCACAATGGGGCTTAGATCTCATCAGCGAGATTAACCCTCATTCGTCTCTTTGTCATCAATCCATCATCACTGCCACTGAGTATTTCACTAAATGGGTGGAAGCTATTCCTCTCATCTCCACAAAAGCTGACAAGATTGTCGACTTCATCAACACCCACATCATTTGTCATTTTGATGTACCTCAGAAAATCATCACCAATAACAGAAAGTCATTTAAAAACAAAATTGTCCAAAAGCTTTGTGACTCCTTTGGCATTAAACTCAGCTTTTCTTTGCCTTACTACCCACAAGCAAATGGGTAGGCCGAGGCTTCTAACAAAATCTTAACTAAAATTCTCATGAAGGTGGTCAACGACACTAGAAGGGATTGGCACATTCATATTCCCTTCGCTTTGTGGGCCTACCGCACTAGTATCCAAACCTCTATAGGTGATACCCCTTTCTCTCTAGTGTACGAAACAGAGGCTGTCTTACCTCTCAAAGTGCAAATCCCATCTCTTCGCATTTCACTCCATGAAATTCTTTCTAATGATGACTTTCATCAAGATTGATTAGCTCAACTTGAGTTACTCGATGAACGTTGTCTTGTTGCCCTCAACCATCTCCATGTCTATCAAAATCACATCAAATAAGCCTATAATAAAACTCTGAGAGAAAGAGATTTCAATATCAGAGACCTCATCCTCAAAGAGAATCAACATGTGACCAATATGGAATGGAGTAAACAAGGCAAATTTGCTCCTAATTGGCTCGAACCTTATATCATCACGCACAAGTATGGATCAGGGACTTAATTGTCTGTCTTCTCTTAAAGGCCAGCTAGAACCTGAGCCCCTTAATGCTTTGCATCTGTGACCATTCTACTGTTAGTCGAGTACTCATCCACTTGACATTTAAATTGAGCTTGTCCCTTGAGTAATCCCTACCCTTTTATTCCTCAATCCTTTCCACCCTTCTTCCCTTAACAAAATCCTCTACAACCCTTTTATGACGTATGGATGCTTCGTCTTAATAAAAGGGAGCCCTTGACCTTCTATAAGTCTTGTCCATGACTTAACATTCTATCAAAACTAAATCAAGATGTCAAAATATCCAAGGTCACAAAATCAAATCAAAAAGCAGACTATGCCCTTGAAGGACAGCTGTAATATCATTGTTGTAGCTAATAGACTGCTCCCTCGAAGGATAGTTATTTAAAAGCCCTTAAATTTATAAAGCAAAATATAGACCACTCCCTCGAAGGATGGCTATGACTAAATCTTTCTACAAATAGCACTTTTTTAGAAGCTTCTCGCATCGATCAGCTTCATAGATGACCACAAAATAAGATGACATCTCTATGTAGACTTCCCGCATTGATCAGTCTGCACCAAAAAAAATGGGTCATGGACTTGACTTGTAGTTGTCTCAGGGCCTCCTATAAAAAGGGGAAAAGTTATCCCTACTCTAAAAATGGGTTACCCTCTCCTCCTATCACATCACCTACTCAAGGGACTTCAAGCTCACTTTAATGTCAAAGTGATTCGATTACCACTCTAACACAACCCATGGTCAATGATGTAATGCATGAATGGGGCTCTTGGTTCTAACAACCCCTATCTATGTTGTCATTTTAGTCCTTGTCAATAAAAGGGCACTTATGCCTTTTACTTTCTACCTACACTTTGATCACATTCAACCACATCAATTTTCCACACCATTCAACCTGACTCTTTTTTTTAACCACTCACATAGCCTACTCATTCTGGTTTCCATGGACATCAATACACATGGAAACTATCAACCACACAATTTATGTCAAGCATAAACCATTACTTGTTGAAGCATAAATCAACCTGCAATTCATTTTTAGCATTCATCCATCATGAATATGGATAGTTACTAGGGATGAATCCCGACTAATGTTACAGAATACACCATTTGGAAAAGGCTGTAGCATCATCTTCTCCTCATCATTTCAAATCATGTACCCTCAGACAAGTGGAACGTGCTATATCATTATCATGACCAAAATCAACCACTTCGATCTTTTTCCTCCCTCTTAGGAGAACTACATTAGCCTAAGGCCCTAACAACAGGGGCTATGTTGGCAGCACTCAGTTGACATGGGGTCTTTTGGGGTTAGGTCAGCCATTCCTTCATCACATTTCTTCCATCACATTCTTTCGTCACCTGCCAATCACATCTCAAACAATCACATATTTTTATAATCATTAACATTAAATATCATTAATCATTAATCCTAATCATACATTCATCATCATATCAACACAACAATATCAGCATCATATCCTAAACATCAAATCAAAACATGTATCAAATCAAAATAACATACAAACACATACATAACATTTTTCATAACACATCAATGATCAAAATCACATCATATATATATATATATATATATCAATGTTTTATACAATTGCACAATCTGTGCATCCCTCTCTCTCAAAAAATCAAGTACATCTCACATCAACAGCTCGCAAGCCAGTATATACATCAAAAATAACCTCACAATCTGGCCTCATGGCTGTGGCTATGGTGGTGGTGGTAGTGGCTAAGAAGATGTTGTATCCTCTCCCCCCTCTAATCTATGTCATCTGTGAGACCTAGAAGCCATCGCTGGAGACATAGACCTCTATCAACTCAGCTCTGCCCTCATCTCAGAGTATCACTGTATCTGAGGGAACCCCCTGATGGCCCTCTCATAATACACGATCTCATCCAATGCATCACTATATCTAACTATAGATATAGTCTACGGTGGACCCATCAGACCTACTACCATGCCCTGCACTGAACCCTACAGCTGTGAAAACCCTGGCTGCACTGACACTGACTATGTGGGCTACTGAATTGGCTGCTGAAGTGGATGTTACATTGAGCCCTATCCCATCAAGCCCTATCCTGCTGATGCCTATGCCTGGGCTATAGCCAATTGACTCTGCAAAATGGTGACCTTCCCTGTTAAAGCAACCACTCGACCTGTCAACCCTGCCATCTCCTCCTATAAACCTGTGACTTGGCTCTCCAAAATAGTCACTCATCCTCATGCTGCATCCCTCTCCTGGATGGCAGCATCTCTCTCCTGTCTAGCAGTGTCCCTCTCCTGCCTCGCCACATCTTTGTCCCTGATCACTGCCTATAGATCAAGCTATGGTCCCACCTGCACCCTTGTATACTGACCTACCCACCATGTCGAGTAGGCCTCTATACATCTTGGGTCTACTATCTTAAGGCCTGTTGGTATCTCCTCAAAATTTGGCCCCTCTATCTCCTCTGGCAATGGGAGTGGCACCTCAATGTCATCTCGTCTATATAGTGGAAAGGCAGGTGGCACATCCTGATGCAGTCCATACTGGCATCACACTCTCTCCACTGGCACCCTCTTGAGCTCACCGACCTGTCTGTCAATGACCCATCACATGCTCTAAGTCCTGACCAACTACTCTCCCTGATCTCTGAACACTGGATACACCAGGTACGGTCTCTAAATGATATCTGTAGGGATTAGGGCCTCTAATACCCCTTTATAATGGTCAATATCTCTGACCACTCTGTCCACCCGTGTCTGCACCATCACCTCAAGCCATCACCTAAATCCAACTCTAAAACTGGCTTGAATCACCACTGGGAGGCCAAGAGGTTATGTGACCATGATGTGCTCGTAAGCCTAGTAATGCAGGAGGTGACTGACACACAAGCTATACCATTGCCACCGGCTAATGCCCCACAGCTCTCTATATACCTGAGCCCAAAAGACTGGTGCCCAAGTGAACACTATTTGCCGCTCTATCATATCTATCAAAACTCTGGTCATAGTGACCAGAAACCTACTTCCCTCTACATCTAGTAGTGCATAAACCATGATGCCTATCATCATCAGGATCACCAACTGATGTGCATCCTCATTTGTAGCGTAAAGGGGCTCATACACAAAATTGGCTGAGTGATAACTTGCCTCAGCTGCATGCTCTCCAAACAATGTCACCATATGAATATCATGCACCTCTCTCGAGCATGCATATAAGTCTGCTTCGTGTATCGGTAGCTGCAAAATATGGTATACATCCTCCACTGTGACCATCATCTCTCTAGTGGGCAGGTGGAAAGTGTTGGTGGAATGATCCCATCGCTCGATCAGTGCCACCATCAGGCTCACATCCCGCACCACTCTGTAGTAGCATCACAGCCCACCTAGTCCCACTGCGCTCATCTGCACCCACTCCTCTCCTATGATGTCTCGATGCATCTGTGTCAGCAATGTCGATAGTCGATCTCATAGCATCAGAGTCTACCTCGCTTGTATCCACCCAAGTAAATCTCATGTTAAAAATTTTCCTCCACTTTCTATTTTGACCAACCTATTTGACCATCTACGCTTGAATCGACCCCCGAGAAGCCTTTGGTGTAGCTTCAACCCCTCGACTTGACCATTTTTCATCCCTCTTTTGATCAGGTAGCCACCAACATTGGTAAGCATGATGGCGATGGCACTCACTTAACCAACGTCAGTCACTTAGTGACCAACGTCGGCAAGTTAGTGACCGATGTCGATCACTGGTCGGCCGATGCCAGTGAACACGCCGACGTCGGCGACTGGTTTGGCCCTAGGGCCGAATGGGTTAAGCCCTAAATTTAGGGCTTCCCCATTTCTACCCTCTCAATGCCTCCTAACCTATCCTAGATCCCTTCCCCACCCTCCTAGCTACCCTCCCCCCTCAATTTATGCCTAAATCAACCAAAATTTCAAAAACCAATCACAACAAAAATCAATCAAATAGGGCTTAAAGACCCTCTTACCTCATCTCAGCACCACTGGCATGGTGGCACGACGGGTGCCACTGGTGGTGGACCTCCCGCAGGTCCTCTACTGCCCTCTGCCATCACTTTTGCATCACTATGCCCTCAAGCTCCTCCTGGCCCGCAAACATCTCTACAACCTCCAATCTCTCTCCACACAACTCTCTCTCTCCACCAATGTTTCTCTGACACCTCACATTGCTCCTCAGTCAACTTAGTGTCACTTTCACTCAAAGACCTATAGAGCTCTTTTTTTTCTCTCTCAGTCAAATAACACAAATGACTTTTGGTGGGCCACCAATTCGGTTTTGTCAGATTTGGCAGGTCATCGACGTCGACATCAGCATGCCCTAGTCCACCGATGTCAGTCAATTTCCTATTGACGTCGGTCCCTTTATGTCTATGGTGTCAGTTTTATCACCAACATTGGCAACCTTCAAACCTCTTTTTTTAATCACGTTGCCCCACAATCATGCCCCCAATCAGTCAGCTCTCTAGTACAAGTCATTTTGGCCCCCTGGGGCACACTTGAGATCACTTTTGCCTCCATCCATCGACCACCAGACCTTAGAGATCATGACCATCTCCTCTGACCATGACTACTTCCAAAAGTGATTTTGCTTTGGTTGTTTTTTGTATGTATGCTACCTCATGATTGGTTAGCAAAATTGTGCGCATATTTTTGACCTGCACAAGTATAAGATCGCAAGCTAGTTGATCCCCACTACTTTTGATATTTTCATGTTTTTGGGAGCACTTCCTGAGCTTGGGATACCTAAAACATGATGACCATTAGAGCTTTAGCTTAGATTGAATAACCCAATCAGCAGATGACTAAATGCTAGGGCCCGATTATTTCAATTTTGGCACTCCTCGACCCTCGACCTGTGACAATTTGACCTGACCATCTCGTGAAGTGGTGTACGCACAATCACAACTTTTGTAGTGTTCTCACTCTATCTTTACCCTTTTCATCCACTCTCTATCAAATTAGCACCCGATTCCAGGTTCCCTTCTCTCGACTCCTACTTTGAGGGGGAATACCTCATCCATAATCGAGGCAACCAACCCTCCTATTTTTGTCTTGTAGTTCACTTGAACAACCAACAAGATGAAAACAACCTTATCCCACACCTGGGGCAACCAACTCCTATTTTTGTCTTGTAGTTCATCTAGAGCAACCAATATGACAAAAAGGGGCAAATGTAGACACCGAAATCGTGTCTAACCCTTGGTCATCTCCCCCTTGGTCCATTCCTAACCCATTCTTAAAAACCATGCACTTACTAATTTAAAAATAATAATTTATTATTTATTTCCTCCCCTTTGACACATCACCTATAACACCTCGTCTGACACCTCGCCTTGGACTATTTCCCACCCTATGACTCACCCAAGACCTATTCTTACTTCTCTCTAACCGCCTAACCAATTCTCGTGCGTATTTAGCCCAACCTTTGACAATTCTCCAATGGGTAGTGTACTTGGCGGATGGAGAACGGGCTTGGTGGCTCTTTTACCTATTTTCCACCCACTGACGTCGGTCAAATGTTGGCCGATGCTGGCGGGATCACTGGCATTGATTTTACTTAAACCAAAAATTCAAACCTTTGGGAGAATCTAATCATAAATCATTAATCTCTGGAGCTAATCACGAATCTCGAAACCTCTTCCAGCGAAACAAAGTTCTCATGCTTTTGCCTTCTAGTGTTCTGGGTTCTTGGTTTTCTTGTAGGGATCAACATTCTTGATAACATTTTTTAGGCACTGAGGTCCTGCATCAAACATTCTGCACAGGGATTGCATGATATCTCCATCACCAGTGACAATCGAAACACAACTTTTGCACCTTTGCCAACTCATATCATAGCTAAGTATTTATACTATTTTCATTTTAGTGTCATTTCAAATATATTAGCATTCTGTCTACTATCTATTCCAAGCATCCTTGACCCAACCTTCCCTGTTCTTCTTGAAGAGGCTGAGAAGCCTTCTCTCACCCCTTATTCCCTTTTCTTTACCTCTGACACCCCTTTAGTCTCTCTTTAGACAACACCCTCTGTCCAATCAACTCAGCACAAGCTATCAGAGACCTATAGACCATCTTAAGACCAATCTAATCAACTAGACTAAATTGCTTCATGGAAAGGCTGAAAAGCCTTTCTCCTGCCCCTTACCCCTTTTCCTGACAACATAGCCTCTGCCTTAGTTCTTATTAAAGATTCTATCTACTATTTTACCATCCCAAACAAACTCCCTGACTCACAAACAAGACCACAGTCTATCTTGCAGACTAGAAACTATACCTGTAACCCATCCCTGGCCATTACCCTGACTGACCTCATCCATTTCCCATACCAACGTTGGCAGTCTAACTGTTGTCGGTGACCTTCTGACCGACACTGGTAATATCACCGATGTTGGTGACTATGCTAAGCAGATTGCAGCTTATCAGGTATGCATTTGCTTTCAGTTCTTTCTTTTCAGTCTTTTATTATTTCTCTTTTTTGTCTCTGTCATATTCTATTTTAAACAGTGGATTGTCATCCTCCAAGAAGCCTTAGCACTTCTAGGACCAATATTTTGCTTGGCAATCAACCCTCTTATCAGCTAACATTTTTTGTGTTTTAGTGTTTGTCTCTTTCAAGTGTCATCCTCTACAACCAAAGAGGAGTTCTCACAACATCTAGATAACAGTGCACAGACTACATCTAGGTACATACACGCCTTGACCATTTCTTTAAGTTTCTCATTTTCCCTCTTTGAATGTGAAATCGAAATTGCATAGAAACACCTACATTAAAAATTTAAAGCTCTATAACCTTGTTCATATGGTCAAACCATGAAATGGTCATTTGTAAGCCTAGGCATTTTTATGTTTGAGGGTAGTTTGAGATATTTTTCAATAAACTTGTAGGTTTTTATGCTTTAATGTGAAATTATAATACCTTTAGGACCATTAAACAACTAATTCCTTTCATTAAAGTCATTCATGGTAATCTCAATCCTTCATCATTGGATTTTAGCTTGCAAATTTGAGTTCTTCGCACTTGTTGAGATAGTGGAAAACTCTAAGAGTTGTGTAACTCTTAGAGAGACCTATATAAGAACATTTATGATCATGAAACATATATTAATTCCCCATAAACATATTGAAATTATTTTTTAATCACTCCATGTCATACACCCTCACAAACAAGCTAAAAAGTGCCCTTTTTACCTTGTACTATACAAAATTATACCTGTACCTATGAAAAAAAACCAAAAATAGAGATTATGAGAGTGGTGAGAATTATTAGGATCATTTTTTAATGGCATCAATTTTCATATCTCTCCAGTCATGTCAATTTAAGGGGTTTACGAGGGTTTAAGTTCTTAACAATGGTTCATAAGGGATAGGGGTCCTTTCCAATAAAAAATGCCAATAATTTGTGGTAGGGGGACCCATATACCATATAAAATATGATTGAGTTCCCATGTATCTTATCATGAAATTTGTAAGCAAACCAATTGACCTCTTCAAGCTCTTTCTCAAGAAAAATAAATTTGTTTGCTTTCTAATTGATTGTTCATGAATTTGTGAGACTAGAGGACCAAATAAATGGAATTAGTTTAAATAATATGACCTTAATTAACATATACTAAAACTTAAATCATTCATTCATATCCTATAATAAGTTCTCACCTCTTTAAAATTTCCACTTGGGCTGGTGAATATGTGTGTTAAGGCCGAGAATGACCATTTTGGGTCTTGAGTCATCTCAAACTCATTTTACATAAAAATTAAAATATTAAACATGTTTTTAAACATATATTAAATTATTTATAGTGATTCTATAAGCATTTACCTCTCAAAATGGTCTGAGACACTGAATTCCCCCATTGAGGGTTTTTAGCAATTTGGGCATTATTGACCCTAGAGGTCTATAAACTATGTTCTTCTCCTATTCCACATGAACTAAGATTGATAAATACCATCATCAAGGTCATTTTAACTCCATTTTCACTTTCATTCTTCCACCTCTATGTGAGAGAGACACTCTCATCACTTGGATATAAGGTGGTCCTTTAGGTCTATCCTAGACTATGTCATTAGGCTATGTATATGGACTAAGTTTATGGGTTTCAAAAGACATCTTCAATAAAAGTGTATTCCATCCATTACCCTAATATTTCATCCCATCCAACCTTCTAAAACTCTTATCATAATTTTCATAACCCTTTCCAAGAATCTCAATTTAAAAAAGTGTTAAAGGTTCTAGGTTGCACCCTAGCTAAATGTAGAAGTCTTCAAGTCCTCTCAAACCTAGTCTAACATGGGAATGACCATAAGTTGTGGGTTACCTAATTTTAGGTCAGACCTCTAGGGTTTTTTATGAGGATAGATCCTCAAATATGATAATTTTAATCTCTTTTATTTGAACTTAATCTATTAGGATGAAAGGGGAAGAAAATGCATGAATGAAAACCTACTTGAAGTGTGGTGATACACCAAATGTTCAATGATCCACTCTCAACTTGAGACACTTTTATGACTACTAGTGAATTTGATTAGGACAAGGGTTGATCAAATTCTATGATAGGGTTCTAAACATAATTATTTTGTATGAAAGTTGAAAGAGAGACCTATAACTTTAAGGACATAAATAGTTAGGTCTATGTAAGACACTATGGACTTATTACACTTCAAGAGAAACTTCACTAGCTAACACTTCACAAAACCTACAAGAAACTAATAGTCTTATAGTAAGGTACATGAATGACCTATAGGTGATGAATGGATAGCATACACTTTATAAATTATACTTCCATAAATAACACTTAGCATTAAATATAATCTAAATTTGTCTTATATTGATTCAAAGAGTTTACAAAGTGATTTTAGCAGAGGTTTGTTATACCTAGCCGAGGGATGCAAATCAAGAGCCCAAAGTTAGAATTTATAAGAATAAACAAGGCAAGGAAGAGATAAATTAGTACCAAAGGGGTCATTAATTATCCTAATTCCACTCAAGACAACCACCACTACCATCCTTCTTGAGCCTTTCTATAAAATTAATGTCATTGTATCTTTCTCTGGCATGATGGAGAATGACAAGATCAAGATTAGCTATAGAAAGTAATCCCCACCACGATATGAATCTCTCTCAAACTCCTCAACATTAATGCCATTTGATATCTTCCTCAATCTTTCTTGATATTTTTCACATTATTAGGCAGTTATTTGAGCTTGCTTATGATGTTCGTTTTTACATTCCTTATGTAGTCACCATTTTGCCATTACTTCTATATCCTGAATATAGATCTTTTATGGATGAAAACCAATCACCTCATGGGTTTTCATATATATATGATTTTAAATGTATATATTTATGCTAGGATCTCTTGAACCTATATGAGACATGAAAATTACATCTATAAGCTCTCAAAAATCTTTACAGATCTTTAATGGTGTTAGATAGCTTTATAGGGACTACTCTTAGTTATCTATATCATGTTTGATCATGCATTTATGTATTTTACTTACTCAGGGTGGCAAGATACTTTGTATAACATGTTTACCTTCATGAAATCCTCTAGTTTAACCTTAGTTGAATTTTCTCTCCACTAGAGTCCCTAGCTTTCAACTTTGATATCGACCATTGATCTTGATCTGAGCTCCCTACATTTTACCAGTTTTTATCTCTTTATTTATCTTATAGGATCCTCCTATCATTCCTTTAAATTCTTTACCTAATGTGTACTATATATATTTCTCTATATGAATATACATGTACTATTGATATTCTAATAGATTAATGTGGTTATGACATTTGGAAACTTCTCATTAGCCTTCAAGATTCATTGACTTGTTAACTCATTGCTCACTATTAGATCTCTATGTACAATTGAATACACATCATTGATTTACCTAGAACCACTTTATCTATTAGTTGATGTGTGATATTAGATATATTTTCAAGTACCTAAGATCTTTACACTTGTCACTTGTGTATTCATGCTGACCTTTTGACTTGATGCTCATCATTGATCAATTTTACATGATCAAATATGCACCATTAGATCTTAGGACCCACTGACATCTATCAGATCAATGTTCACCATTAGATATTAACCTTAGATTTTGTGATTTGGAAACATATCACTCTCACATTAAACATTGGGATATTTGAATTGTAATGGCTACTTCACATGTCTTTAACTTGATGTTTATGTGCCTATTTCATTTTGCATGTCTAACTTTTAAGATCTATATCTTGGGATAGAAAGCTCATCAAAACATGAAATTTGAAGAGGATGATCTTGGAAAAAATAAATTCATGTACATGAAATATTTTATCTTGAGAAGGTTTCCTAAAAAAACTTATTAAATAAACAATTGAGCTAACCAGTCCATTTTTACATGATGTTCTTGTGATGGCTTGGCTCTTCTATGCTTGTGCAAGAACTTTCAAGGCTCAAAATGAGTTTCTAAGGCTTTTTAAACCTGATTTATGTATATGAAGTTCATGATCACATTTATTAATTATTTATTATTCTTCCCTTACAACTCTAGACTTGTTCCAATACTTGCTTCTCAAAGATCAACAAATTGCACTTTATTCTTGCTTGAAGTGTTTCAAAAGCTTTGTAAGTAACATGTGATATTTCACCACTAATTCTATTTAGAAATAGTATTAAGCCCATGCATTTAAGAATAATCTTGGAATATGGGCCAAAATGGCCAAAATTTCTAGTGACTTAGCTAGCTTGACTAGCCTACTAGTCATAAAACCTATAATATGATCAAGATTGATCATAATGACTAGACACATGAAGCATTAATTACAAAAGGATTATGTCTAACTCCTAGAAACACCTTGAAGAAAAGGGACATGTATAAACATCAATAAATCAATAAAATACAACAATAAATACCAAATAGTAGAATAATAACAGATAGATAAAATTATAAGAGCACTTAGAGGTAAAGACAGACTTCTCTACATATGTACAAATATCATGAAATAATACTAGTAACAGAATTTAAAATACCTCCCATTGATAGGGATGGGAAGGTTCTCTCCATTAAATATAGCAATCTCAAAGGCATTTATCTTCTTAAAACCTATGATAATATAAATTACACTCCAAAGACTCAAACTTGGAGTGCTTTCTTGGTTTTTCATGATCCTCATACCATTTGAGGACTATATCACCTTGTTGGAATGTCTTTGAGGAAGATATCTTGTCAAATGACCTCTTTAATTAGTTATTATTAGACCACATAATGTGTATATTAGTGTCCCTTATCTCTTATATCTATCTTAGCTCATTCAACCTAACCTACATGGCATCATCTTCTAGGAACTCAAGTTGATGTGCAAGCTCTAAGGTAGGGAGTTTAAGAGATATAAGAATTTTGGCTTCTTTCCCATAGACAAGAAGGTATGGGGAGTGTTAATTATCTTTCTTAGGTGTCACCCTATCTTCCCATAGGGAAATCCTTATTCTAGTATGCCACTCCCTCTGATTATCCTCCATAGTTCTTTTGATAATCCTCAACAAATTCTTGTTTATGGACTTTATTAGTCCATTACCATATGGGTAATAGTTAGAGGATGCCTTGAGATAAATTCCATTTAAAATATTCCACTCACATACCTTGTTGCTAATGAAGGCCAATACATTTTTAGAAATGATTGTATAAGGTACACCAAATTTGGTCACAAAGTTATCATAAAAGTCCAAAACATAATCTTCATTAGCTTCCTTGAGGGCAATTTCTTCAACCCACCTAGTAAAGTATTTTTTAGCTATAATGATTCATTTATGTCCTTTACTTGAAGGATGATGTATCATCCCTTTTAAATCTAAGCCCCATTACATGAAAGGCTATTCTTCTTGTATGGGTTGCAAGGAAAGGGCATCTAGTCTCTACTTTCTAACAAATGTTGCACATTTTGGGCATTTCCTTACCCAAGAGTGTGCATCTCTAAACATTGCAATCCAAAAGTACCCATCTCTAATGATCTTAAAGGCTATGGTCTTGGCAGCAAAGTGCATGTTGTCCATTTTTATCCCATATATTAGGAACATGCCCAGTTATTAATGGTCCTAGTGTAGATAAAGAAGCAGAGCTTCTAATTGATCAAATGATCAAATGGCTTAATAATCTTTGGATTGAATGAGTGGACCAAAGAGACCATGAAGCTCACAAGTTTTAAAGTAACTTTTGGTTAACTTGAAATATAATTTTTCAAATCTAAATACTAATCCAAGTTACAGAGACCCTATGGAGTGCTCTAGATAAGCATTTAAGCTTGTGGTATCTAGCCAGTTCACTCACCATCCAGAGATTGTCCAAGCATTTGGCTACAAATGCAAAAAAGCTAAGAAGGCCTTTTCACGATGCTAGAACTTGTACATGTGGAAAAGTTAAAGATAATTGGTCACATGGGTTTATTCACATCAGTCTTAGGTTTCCATATACCAAGCTTCAGCTCATCCACCTAAGTATAGAAAAATATCTAAAGGTTAAAAGTTGACTCCCAATGCAAAATTAACTAAGTTTCCATACTTAGATATTTTTTTAGAGGGCCCAAATTAAGATGAGTAGATATTTTCATGGAGATAGCTCTCACACATATGATAGCCCCAAGAAGAATCAGTCACATCATTCTATTCATTTTTGAGCCTATTTTATATGCACCAAGTTTTATCTCATGCATTATAGGAAAATCTATACCTAGGCAAAGTTAGCTTCTAACGTATATTTTTATCACTTTCCATACTTAGCCATTTTTTAGGCTAGACCATCATCATGATGTCATGTATAACCATATGAACCAATCAAATTCAAACATTTGATAGAAGCATATAGAAATCTTGGATGGCTAGTGGATCAAAAGGGTTTGATCCCTTTAGCTTTAAGGTCCATTCTCTATAAAATTGGTGGCTCTGTGATCTTTGTGCTTCTAGATATAAAATTGCAAAGTTGGTCAAAAATGTCAAACATTTGCATTGATGTCATTTTCAAGATTTATAAAATAGCTATTGGATTTCAGATAGTAAGCCTGAGAAAATTGAATGGCATGCATTCAACCATGCTAAGAAGATCTAAAAGTGAGATTTAAGTCAAATGGTTAGTGAATCCAAGGAACCAATGAGAGATTAGGATTAGGGTGATGTGTCTCCAAATATTAATAGCCCATGCTTAATTAGATCTCAAGATTTGATTAAGTGAAATAAGTTAAAAGAGGTCAATGATTTGAGGTAGTTTTGATAGCCAATAATGAAGAGGTGATATAAGGTGATCAATAAAAGTCTATAAAGAAAAATGAACCTGACTCAACAAGTAGAGCCAAGGGACCCAAACTCAAGCCCAACCCAAGTTAATGGAAGAAGCAAAAAAGAACTAAGCTTGATGTGAATTCAACTAAAGACCTAACATTGAATAGAGTGACACATATATGGCTCTATAGGAAAACCTATATCCTTAGATTATTTTTCCCCCAAAATTATCTTGGTCCAAGATCTAAGACATAGAATAGATGACTAAATAAGCAAAAGGACCCTCTCAATTTAGGCCCTCAAAAAACCACCATTCAAGATAGGCATGATGTGTCCCTAATAGGTATAAATATTTTCTCTTCTTGATAAGATCTATCAAAATATCAACAAAGTAGAGCTTGGGGATTTGGAAAGAAGTTGGAGCATTCACTTCTAACTGGATCATGACTTGATAATTTTGGTAAACTCTTATTTTCTAGTGTAACTTGCTAAAAATATAATGATTCAGAGGCTATTTGGGTAAATAATGAATATCTAGATCATAATACCCTATTCTTATTGGACCAAAATCCTAGTGAAATATCTCTTGGAGTTGGCAACACATTATGATCATGAACAACATGCTTTTCCTCTCCTCTTCTCCCTTCTCCTATATGAACCCTTTCTCTTCATTTTCAAAATATCTCTCAGGGACTTCAAAATGGAGTCTTTCTTTTTGAGAGATGGGACATTCCTTGAGATATTGAAAGTATACACTGATTATCTGGGCTTGACCCTATTAAGTATTTGTACGAACTATCTATTAATGCAATAGTACTTTCTTTGCCTATCTTTTGCCTTAAATATTTGTTTGACTAGTTGTGCACTATGGCATTATGTGAAGGATAATCTTCCTCATTCATGTTCCTACTTATCTTACTTTGTTTAGAGGGTTTTCATTTATGTTTATAAGTCTAGGTTAGTGTTCTAATTTGAACCTCTCCTATGAAATACTTATGCAAATTAGCTTTAGTTTAAGGTTGTGTGAGCTAGTATTATTCTTTTATTGATATAATTTGGATTTGACCTTATAAGAATTCCCTTTTAAGTTTTTTATGTCTCCTATTAATTTTATTAGTATCCTTATATATTTTTAACCCTTTTCGCATGAAGCATTAGGCTTAGTTTTAGTTTTGGGTGAGCATCAAAGAGGAAGCTGACCTAATCTAAAGGTTTAGCCCTAACATAGGTGACCCACAACTTGGGTTTGTTCCCATTGTTTGACCAAGGTTTAAGTGAGGGCACCTAAACAACCTCCATACAAAGATTGGGGTGAAATTTTAGCTGATAGTAGTGCCCACTGGTTAGACCATCATGAAACTACTCAAGCAACTTATCTATTTATCATGATTCCATACACCTCAAAATCATGCCTCTTATGTCTCTCTTAAAAATTACTCCATCTATCAGGACATAAGGTATACTTTCTAACCTAAAGTGCCTCATATTGGCTCTATCTAGTCTCATAGGACACTAGCCTAACTCAATAAATCTAAGTATATTATGTGTCTAGCTAAAAGGTGTGTCATTTGTAATTGCATATTAGCTATCATGGACTACCAACACTTGGTATTTATCTTGATTTAATTTTTTTGTAAGGTGTTCACATAACCCTCTACCCCTTATAAGATTTTTAAATATAAATTCAAGGTCATACTCCATGCATCTTATCACCCATCCAAATATTTTCTCATTGAGGTCTCTATTGAGAATGAACTCTTTAACACTTGGGTGTACCACTATGATTATGATCTTACTATTGGAGACCATGTGCCTAAATTTATTAAACTATCTCACTACTATAAGCACATGTTTCTCTATAGAGCTATACCTCTCCTCATACACCTCTAATGCCTAACTAAATAAATCAATAGGCTATCCCAAACCTTGCTCATTATGTTACATCAACATGGTAAAGATTGCATCTAATGTAGAGAAGGCATATAAGTATAATTATTTGTTAAAATCAAGATTAATAAGTGTAGGGGCATGAGATATGGCCTCCTTGATGTATTTAAAACTCCTCTTACCTTATTTGGTCCATATAAACTCCTTGCATTTTTTTAACATGTGATTAAGAGGCTTAAGCTTTGGATAAACCTTATTATAAAATTAATGTTTCTTAAAAAGCTTTACAGACCCTTCTTGTGCTTGTGTAAGGGAAAGGATAAGATGGAATCAACTCTTTTAGGGTCTATGGAAAGACCATCCTTGGATACTACATGGCCTAATAACCTAACCTCATGAACACCAAATATACATTTATTAAGATTCAATGACACACCAAATTCTCTACTTGTTTTAAATACTAACCTCAAGTGAGCAATGTGATTAGCTGGGTCTTTTGAGAAAATAGTGATGTCATCTAGATAGATGAGAACCATGTCATTGATCAAACCTTCAAAGGCAATATCCATTTCCAATTGAAAAGTTATTCTAACATTGTATAGTCCAAAGGGCATTTTAATATATGCATAAGTGCCCCACTTTGTGGTGAAGGTAGTATTATGCCTATTTCTTCCTTAACCATAATTTGATTATAACTAGAGTAGCTATCAAGCAATGAAAATCAATGAAAACCTACCACCTTTTGGATAATTTGATCCATTGAGGGTAGTGGGTAATGGTCTTTTAAGGACACTTTATTGAGGTCCCTAACATCAACACATATACATATTTCCCCATTCATTTTGCTCACTGGCACAAGGTTTTCCACCAATGAGGTATGTTTAATGAGTAATATTATCTTTGATTTAATAAACTTAAATATATCCCTTCTCATCAACTCCTCCACTTTTGGGTTGAAAGGCCTTTGTTTTTTCCTGACTGGTTTTACATTGCTCTTTAGTTTAATGGTATATTATGCAAGTTTGGGATCAAAACCTTTCAAATCCTTGTATTCCCATGAAAATACATAAAATAACTCTTGGCATAAGGTAATAAATGTAACTCCCTCTTACTTTATGCTGATCTTTCCTAACTTAAACAATTTATCCTTGAAGATCTCTATCTTTTCATAATGTTCCTCCTTGGATGAGATACATACCTTTTGTATACACCCTAAATTGATCAAGAAACCACACATATCATGACTTTTCACAATCCTTTCATAGAAAACTTTGACTAGAGAATATGATCTTTGTTCACATTTAGTAATGTCTTGCATTTTAGTCATCTTGGTCTTGTTCTAGGCTTGAGTCACCTTTTTCCCTTTTCCCAGTCATCTCAATCTTTTGAAATGATCATTTCATCTCAACCAGGTCATGTTCTTCATTATTATTCCATCCCCCTAGTCCCTAGCCTATAGGATAGGAGTGTTGGGATTTGACTATAGTGCTAGAACCTAGGGTGTCCAGTTTCTAGTGCTCCTATCTAAAGTCAAATTGAGCCTTAATGGTTAGTTTCTTCCACTGGATGAGTCTTACCCCTTTTCTTGGCTTCATCCCTATGTTTTCTAATGTCATCCAAATGCAAATAAAGCTCCCAAATTTTAAAAAATGATTCTCCTATATAAATGACTACACAAGGCATTTTATATCTAGCACTTACTATTTTGGTACATTAGACATAATAAAAATCAGTCAATAGTATAGCTCGGCATTTTGCATCAAACATAGACTTGCATGCTTGATCAAGGAAGGGCCTAGGTGAAAGGCATTCTTACATATATCATACACATTGATTATGCATGTTCCCTAAGGGATAACTACATTTGATTTTAGAGCCTAGGTTGAGGGTTAATGTAAGAAGTGATCAAGATAGTAGGGTTTCTAGATAAAGTGATCATTCTTCCCCTAACCTAGTTTTCCCCCTTTTGTTTTTGATACATTTGTTGTTTTTCATATGTGTAGATGAATACAAGGCTTTAGAGATTAAAATAGACCTACAATGATCTCTATTGACTTTAAAACTCCAAAATTTGGTATGCATGCTCACACTAACCTACTGAACAAAACCCATAAAGCTTATATATCGAGGACAATAGTGGTAGAGGTGGACTATAGCACTGGTGCCACTCTTGTCTAGTTTTGGCACTCTTGTATAATTAGAAAATGAAGTCTAGATCTAGATTCTAGATAGTGTCCCAGTCCTACATATTAGTTTACAACCCCTAAATCATCTATTTTAGTCTATTTTTTAGATAAGTTTATACTTTCTCTTAATATAAAATTACCTATTAAAAATATATATTTTTCCCCATAAAACTAGATTTTTCTTATTGATCCATACCCTTATTATTTAGGATCTAAGCACTAGATTCCAAAAAATAATAAATGTTGGGTCATTTAATGATCCAAAGTTATTGTTATTAGTTTATTTTATGTTTTTAGTTTTTTCAGTAGTTTTTACCTTATAGTTAGTTTCTCAACCAACTTTTGTTTCATGTAAAGATTTTTAAAAGCTTCTTTGTAAAAAATAAATAATTACATTTTCCCAAATATTTTTTTCTATTATTTAATTTACCTAGGCAATAATGGTAATCAGATCACTAAGAAATTGTGCAAGAAGAGAAAAAATATGGTAGCTAAGAAGTTAAAAATTCTAGAGAAACCACAAATATTTCAATAAGTATGGTGATCCCTACAATGCTAATATTTTAACTATGAATAAAATAACATAATAAATTTTTGCAATGGCATTTTGAAAGTGATCTCCAAATCCAAATGGAAAAGGAAGTAGAAGGAAGGATCGATAGTTTTCATACCAACGTAGTCAACCAACTCAAGCTTCAGAAATTGACATTGGCATAAATTAAGCAAATATAGCCATTGATCTTGTTTCTTTTACATTGTAACTGGTATTGTATCATTGTAATTCATGTTGTCATTTTCTTTATATTGGTTTAGCATAGAAAATTCCCATTACCACCATTAGCATTGAAATATTTTTTGGTATCTCTTCTTCCATTGGCATTGAGGTGATTCTTTGGAAAGAGATTTGTTATTGATGGTATTCGGTTAGTCTGTCATCCTCTTGGCATAGATTGTAAATCTAAACAAACTCATTACTTGGCACTGTCAACCTATAATCCTATCAACCTACCCTGATAGTTGGTGCTCCTGGTGCATTATCTTGATTGTTTATATGTGAACAGGTATCCAATATTTTTTTTGCATATATCTCTATTGATGAACAAATACTTAAATTATTCCAAATAAACTATAGAATAAGTATACACTGCTCACAAATGTATGTTGTTAATTCTTTACGTTGAGTGGCTAATTCCAAGCTAAAAAAAGGAATTTTAAAACTAGTTTGGGAGTATTTATGTGTTAAGACCAAGTACCAACCATATCTATATTGAGAATGTGGCATAAAAATTCAAATACCAATAGGTAATAATATTTTTTGGATTATTTTTAGTACTAAGTCTTCAACAACATTGACAACTGTTCACTCCTATGAGGAATTGGATTTTCACCATAAATGCACTAAGGATTTAGTTTAATATTTTTTATGCCCTTTGGGATACACCATGGTCTAAATAGAGAAAATTTGTTTTTTGAGTTCAAGCACCAAATAAAATCATTTAAATTGACTACCACTTTGAATATATTTTACATGCAAATCTTTTTTAGAAAGTTTGGTTCAAAATAAGTATCTTACCTTTATATTTTAAAATTCTTCCTAAAGGAGTTGGTTTATGATAGTTTTGTAAATGTATTTTTTAAAGAGAGGTTAAAATTTTAATTCCTTTGAAAAATATTTTTTGATCAAATTTATGTTTTTGATGCTTCCTTATATGTTTTTTTTTTCAAACAAATGTATTACAAATGATGTATCAAGGTGCATTTTTGGTTCAAACCAACACCTTCAAAATGCATGTTTTTTACTGTTTAATTATGATTATATTTTTAAAGAATATATAGTCTCTCACAAGTTTTAGGATCATTTGTAAAATAGATTCTATTTTGAAGTTAAAGGTAAAACCTTGATAGCATTCCTTACTTTTCTACATCATGGCCAAAATTGTGAGTCTCATTTCTGACACTAGATGCCTAACTCCTAAGAATTATAAAGAATGGTCAATGAATATGGAAAACACATCATATTTAATTAATTATTAGATGTTGTTGAAAAACAACCAATATTACCCATTCAAGCCATACAACTTGTAGAATTTCACAAACATGACAGGTGAGCTCTTGCATTGTTAAAACCCACTTACAGTGCACAAGTCATAATTCATATAGAAGATAAAAAATATGAAGCATGGAAATGTATAAAAGACTTATATGATAAATAAATTGCTTACAAGAAAATTTATTTCCTTACTAAACTCATTAATGATGAAGATGTTTTAGAATATGTGTCATGCATAAAGAATTTGAAACAAGAATATGGCATTATTGGAAAAAAAATTGATGATGAAGTGTCAGTTCTATTGTTTTGAATGGACTTATCCCAAGATATAAAAAATTTATATAGATTTTAAAACTTATTTATAATCTTAAAAACTCTACATTTGATTCAATTTGTGAGTTGCTCACTCAACATGAGCGACAATTTGCAAATAAGAAAAAAAAAAACCTACTGAGGATGCATATTATACCAAAATAGGAAATCCATTGT
This sequence comes from Torreya grandis, assembly GCA_037957365.1. Classification (NCBI taxonomy): domain Eukaryota; kingdom Viridiplantae; phylum Streptophyta; class Pinopsida; order Cupressales; family Taxaceae; genus Torreya; species Torreya grandis. The sequence continues at coordinate 1,866,737 of JARHVA010003416.1, read as the reverse complement.
ATGAGCCTAATAGAAGACATAAAGAAAAACATAGAAAATAATATAATCACACTTACAATCATAATAATCATTTTAATTATTCAATACATAAGCATCACTCTTGACATAGGGATCATTTAGGTTCTCCAAAACATAGACATCATTCTAGTTCTCCAAAGCATGAACATGACCATAAAGATTCACATGGACAAAATCATAAGCACAAGAATTATTCTTCATGTGGATATTATTCCTCTAGAACCAATATACATCAGATAATATGATACAATTTTGGTGGGATAGGACACCTATCTACAGAGTGCCCTTTCAAAATGAGATCCTCTCAACATCAACAGAAGGTAGAAGTAAACATTGTTGATCACTTCATTCACTCTAGTCACTCTTCTGGATATTATTATACATCTTTTTTATGGATGGGATGACTATAAAGTTACATGATCCATAATTTATGACTATATATTCTAAGTTGGTACACATCCATCTTCTATGAGCTATTAGGCTCAAAATTGGGATTTGATGGAGTAGCACTTTTTGGCTTATGTACTTTGATTTCATAGATGTAGTGATGATATGATATTTGATGTGGAAAATTTTATTTATTTGTACTTAGTTTATTTTTTTCATGACTTATCACCTCTTGCCTGATAGGGGGAGAAGATATTGCATATTAGTTTTTTGATCAATTTTCAGTGATGTGTGGTATGAGTCAACATTGTGTTGCTAGCATTTTTAGTGCTAATAAAAGGACTATAAGAAATGTTGGTGATTTTTGGGCATCATTTTGAGATGTAACATACATATTATAAAGAGTGGTCACTTTTTTTATGGATTCTATGTGAGGATCAATGTAGTTAGATAGTGTGTGATCATGTTCTACTACAGTGTAGGGATGATTGAGGTGTGGATCAGTCTAGGATGCACAATGTACCAATTGCCATTACAATAGAGTCTGATAGAAAGACTCATAGTTCATTACTCTAATTTTTCTATACCCTTTTTGGATCAAGGGAGAGTTTTTTGGGTCATTTAATGATCCAAATTTATTGTTATTAGTTTATTTTATGTTTTTAGTTTTTTGGGTAGTTTTTACCTAGTAGTTAGTTTCTCAACCAACACTTATTTCCCATAAAGCTTTTTAAAAGCTTATTTGTAAAAAATATATAATTTCATTTTATTGAATGTTTTTCTCTATTATTTCATTTACCTTTGGAACAATAAAACATTTTGGTGAACCTAACTTACTTCGAACAAACCTAAAACCCTAGATATACTTAGGGTTTTTCCTTCATATTTTGTGCAAAAAATTAATTTACAAATTCTAATTTTTGTATAATTTTTTTTTGCATTATTCCTATTCAAAATTATTTTTTTAATTTAAAATTATTGCATAATTTTCCAAAATTCTAAAACCCTAGCTCAAATCGCTAGATTTCAAAACTAGGTCCTCAAACCTCAAATTTGCCTCCCTTATAAATTTTAGAAAAATATTTTGGAATTTTTGCACATTGATTACTTTGTCAAAAATAATTTCAAAATTTCAATATTAGTAGTTTTCTTGTGCAAAAATTTAATCTCACAATTCTGATTTTTGTATAATTTTTTTTGCATTATTCTTATTTAAAATTATTTTTAAAATTTAAAATTATTGCATTAATTTTCCAAAATTCTAAAACCCTATATTTCCAAACTAGGTCCTAAAACCTCAAGTTTTCCTCCCTTACAATTTTTAGAAAAATAATTTTTTTTTTGAAAATTATTTGGATTATCAAAAGTAATTTCAAAATTTTGATGATAATAGTTCTTTGTGCATTTATTTGCTTCATAGTACTTTTCAAAATTCTCTTTGGTGAAAGAAATAAAATGGCCACAAAGTCAATTCCCCCCTCTCATCCCATATATTAATTCCTAAAATTTTCTTATAATTATGACAATGATTGGACAAAATTGCAAAATTGCACATTAGCTAAGAATGTAGAAAATGATTTTATTTACAATTAAGATAATTACTATTATTGTAATGAGGGATATGATGATATACATAATGATGATAGTGAAGCAAAAATAGATGCACCTTATCTCAAACTGATCTCTTTTATTCCTTTTTCTAAAGAAAATAATTTTGATAAATGGGAAAGATAATTCTCACCTCATTCTCCTATGCATAATGCACCAAATGAACAAATTAGTCATGCACTTCCAAGTGAACCTCTTATTGGTGATAACTTGCTTTCATGCAAACCTAATCTCTATCTATCCTTTGCTACTTCAATGTTCACATTAGAACAATATAAATTCAATAGAATCAAATTACCAATGCATAGTTCAAATGATACATCTCATGTTCTTAACTCTACTTTGTCAAAAGAATGTTCAAATGAAAAATCTCCTTTTATTACTTCTCATATTTTACATGAAAATAATGAATGCCTTTCATTAATGGATAACATAGATGCACATGGTATTCTAATCTCAAAGGATAATTTATTGCATATCATAAAAGAACTAAATTAATCTCTTACACCTCTCCCTAGCAATGATGGAAGTGATAATGAATATGATATTGAGCATGCCAATGAATATGAAAATGGGAGTGATTATAAAAAATATTACATATATGATAACAATCATGATAATTTATGCACATGGTGAATAATAATATGCATCTCATGTTTCTAACCCTTCTCTCATCCCTCCTCTCAAATATAATGCACTTCCAAATGTTGTTTCTACTTATATGAATGATTCTATTTTAAATAATACACATGCTAATGATAATCACACATCTTCTACTAAATTAGATTGTGATTCACTAAAACATAAAGATACCAATGAATATCCCAAGCCACCCCTCACTATAGCAGAACATAGTTCTCACTCTTCACCTAAGGATAATGGTAGCCTACATCCCTCTAGTAAGGTCCAAGTTACCATTACTCGTATTGTTCAAGTGAGCACACTCCCTCTTTATGATTTAATTTCTAAATGTAGCATTACCATGGATGAAATTAACAATCAAATTCAATGGTTACATGAACCACTTCAAGATACTAATGTACCATCTCAGGAGATCATCTTTTCAATGCATGTAGTTGGTGAATTGCAACACCAAGTACATCTCTTTACCTTGGAAAATAAATTTTATAAGTCTTGTATGGATGCCAATGATCTACATGGTAACCCTATTTTGAATAAATTCATAAAAGCTTCATTTCATAAGAATTGTTAGATACAATCATTGCCACACTTTGATGGAACTAAAGATCCACTTTTACACTTTCAAGCCTTTCAAAAGGCTTTTCCATATCATGCAAGTCCTTTGATTCTACTCAAGTTATTTTAGCATAGATTAGTGGGGGAAGCACAGAATTGGTTCTTTCATCTATTCTTTGTTGGTTCATTACACACATATGATGACTTAGAGGAGGCATTTCTTAGATATTACGTCATAAACATAGGCCCTCATGTTACATATGGAAAACTTGCCACACTACATTAGAATTCTTTAGATCCAGTTAGTGAGTATATATTAAGATTCAAGGCTCACATGTTAAGGCTAATAGACAAACTAATAGATTTAGAGATTCAACATATTTTTATTAAGGGGATTTTCCAAACTCTCCTCGAGCATATAATATATTAGATAGAGTCTTCTTTTAAACACTTGTGTTATACAATTTTGTCTTTAGAAAAGAAATTAGAATTGATTGAGGTAGATTCAGTTGATCATATAACTCTAGACTTCACAACAACATCTTTATCTATAGCTCCTAGAACTCAACATCCACCATGTCCTAAACAAGATAGGAGACCACAACCAAAAATGTAACCAGTCAAGAAAAAAGAGCCAATTTCTAGAGCACAACCTACAATATGCACTATAGATAATAACAAAAAGGCACCACTACAATTTTATTTAGAGTGAGATAGCCCATCTACCTATTATTAGCACTACTAGATAGGAGGTTAATCGCCCTATCTTCTACTCATCGACAAGATCTACATCTCTTACATAGATAGCCAAATCAACCATTTTATAACTATCATCATATCCATGGACATAGAGATAATGATTTTTATGGACTCAAGGATTGCATTACTAGATGTGTTAATAATGGCATTATAGCATTCACATAGGAGGAACAAAGATCTCCTCCATTATGGAACCCTAGACCTCATTCCTCCATGACTGAGTCATCCCAAGACATTCCTTTACAAGAATCATTGGTCAGTCATCATGAGAGAAATGCACATTTTAGGATATAATCTCATAAGAGATCTATTCCACCACCTCAAAAGGTTTGTAAACCATTATATCAAGAATAACCTACATATAGCCCTATAGTCTAAGGAATATATAGTGCAGTTACATATACATATCTAGTAGAGTTAGAGACACCACATTAGAGTACTAATCATGAGAAATATTCACTACAAGTAGATTTTATAGGTCCTATCTTATGTACCAATTTGCTATGGTTAAGATTAAATGACCCTACACCATAGAGTACTACTTATGAGAAATATTCACTATGATCATATTTTATGGGTCCTATCTCATGTAGAAATCCACTATAGTTAAGATTAAATGAACCATCATCATAGGTTTTAGCTCCATCTTGATGTATTACGTAGTCATACACATCACAAAAAAGGCCACAAGGTTTATGATTATGGATAGATGAACCTTCTTCACAACACATAGTTTTAGTTGCATAACCAATAAAGTTACATTTTGCATAATCTCCATGCATAGCTATAGGTAGTACACATAAAATAATATTATACACAGAGCACATTCCTACATATAATGAGAAGTATGGGTACTTGTTTAGTTGGTTGAAAGGGTTCATATAGTGATAAAACATAGCATACCACACTATACAATCATACTAGTTTTAGTTCATAAAACTTCACTTATGATTTGTAACTAAAAATACAAGTGTAGTATATTCGAAAATCACTTGTTCACGTTTAAGAGATCCTTCAATTTCTCTTTTTTTTTGCTTAATTTTGTATAAATAAATTAAAACTAGATATAAAATGAAGATAAGAACTAAATAAAATTCAAAGAATTCACCAGCAAATTGATAACGGAGTTCGGCTTCAATAGCCTACATCTCTAGGTCCGTTCGAAGTGAGGACCATTCTCATTAATTTTGTGCAACATATGGCTTCCAAAATCAATAAAAGCCTTTAATTAACCTTCTATGATATTTTTTTCCTATAAAAATATCTCTCAGACTTGAAAATAATGGCCCAAGGCCATACAAAGCAATAACAAGTCTCTAACCTTCTTAAATCTCTTTACACAGTCTACTTTTTTATGTTTGTTCAAGTAGAAATTAGTCCCTTTTATAACACTTAGACCCCCATGGCTGAATTTTTCAAGGAATTAATCTTTTAAATGATAGGTTAGGAGTTTAAAACCTCTTCCCACCTTTCTAGGCACCTTGGTATGAGGAAAAGGTCAGCCTTCTTCCTAGGACGCGCTTAGCATGAAATTTGAATGATTTCCCTCCTTTTTTGGCACCTATGGACTTGGTTTTGTCCCACATTTGCTGGGAATTCAATTTTCAAGGCTTTAAATAGACAATTTTGACCCTTATTCAAATGCCTAAGACAAAGGCACCCACTTAGGCTGCTAATTTGACTTGGTCCATGCTTGGTCGGTGGGATGGGTGATGTGGCAGTTTCTTTGGCACCTTGTTTCAAAGTTTGAAAATTTCAAATAATATGTGAATAAAAAAAAAACCAACATTTTTTTTGCACAAAATTATTTTTCCATGTGTCAAGTGGCTATTGGTCCACTTGGCATGTTTTCAATAGTGCAAGGTCACTTTCGACACCCCCTGTCGCAAGATTTCTTCAACTAGCCATATCTTGAGCATCGAGACTCCATTTTTTGAACCGCAAAAAGTGCTATAAATCTCTCAATGAGTAATACAATGTGAAAATGATTTGAACAAAATTTGAATACTTTTAAAAATATAACAGTACATAGATCCACCTTGATCATTCTTCCCCATTGGGAACATTTGGACCTCTAAAAGTTGAAATTAATTGGTAATGAGGTGAGGGTATTTTTCCCTCACCTTTCTGACTTCCATCCATCTAGCCTTGCTTGGGTGCATCCCTTTGAGACCAACATGAAGATATTCAACATTACCTCTTCACAAAGTCCACATATTCCTATCAAGTATAGTATCTTCCTGTAATTCTATTAGATATTTGGGAGAAAAATCATCAACAAAAGGAATGGATACACTTTCATCATGATCAATTATCATTAGAGGCTCATACAATTTCAAATTTTCCACATTTACAACTAAATAAATCTACATGTAAGATGGTAAATCTAATTGGAAAGCATTTGTGCCAATTTTTTCCATTATCCAAAAAGGACCATAACGGATTGGTTTCAACTTTTTACCTTCACCTGTCAATCTTTCCTTACTAATGTGAAGCCATACCATATCACCTACAACAAATTGGTGATCAATACAATGTTTGTCATGCCTGGCTTTGTATTTGGCTTGACTTTTCTCCAATTGAGTATGAATAGTCTGATGAATGAGTTGTATTTGTTTAATGAACTTCTTGGCTTGAATGGCTTCTTTTGGTTCACTAACAGCTATATCCTATCCATATCAAACATTTAGAGGAGATTTAGGAAAGTATCCATAACAAACTTCAAATGGAGATTTCATAGTAGAAGAATGAAGTGCCTAGTTATATGCATGTTATATGTAACACAATTGTTCATCCCATAACTTTGGATGTTTATTGCTATAACCCCTAAGCAAATGTACCACATTGTGGTTCACAACCTCTATTTGTCCATCGGTTTGTGGATGAAATGCAATTCTCTTTTTTAATTTAGTGTCCATTAGTCCCCAAAAAGTTGACCAAAACTCCCCAATAAATTTAGAATCTTGATCAAAAATAATTGAAGTAGGCAAACCAAAATTAACCCATATATGTTCAAAGAATAAGTGTGCAATACCTTCACCAGTAATTTGCTTAGTGCAAGGAATCAAAACACACATATTGCTAAATTTATCTAAAACCACATATAAATAGTCATGTTTTCTTTGTGTCATAGGCAAACCCCCCACAAATTCCATGGAGATACTTTCCCATGGGTGAGTAGGAATAGGGAAAGGAGTGTAAAGTCCTAGTTTCCTATTACTAGGTTTACTTGTGGCACAAAGAGTACATCCTTTTATATATTTAGCAACATTTTCCTACATACAAGGTCAATAACAATACATCCTCAAATGTGCAACCATTTTATCAACTCCAAAATGACCAAAAATAAGAGAAGTATGTGCTTCTCTAATCATGTGCACCCTCTCATTTTGAGGAATACATAGTTTACCCAAATGATACAAAAGATCATTATGTACATGTTAGTCCAATTCTTCTACTTGTCTACTACTCATCAAGTCTTTATAAACATCCTAAAAATCAAGATCATTCACATATTGTTCTTTATAACTTTCATGAGACAAAGAACCATGTTGTAAAACAATAGATGCAACAACCATAGGAGGCCTAGATAGCATATCTGCAACCTTATTCTGAATTCCTTTTTTATACTTGATCACAAGCTGAAATTGTTGTAATAAACCCATCCAATGAAAATGTCTAGACTATTGTAGCTTAGTTTTTGATTGGAGATACTGTAAGGGCTGATGATCTGTATGTATTATTATTTCTTTACCCATTAAGTAATGTTTCCAATTTTTAACACTTTGAACCAATGCATATAATTCCTTATCATAAGTTGGATATTTTGTTACTGCACTTGTAAAAGTTTCAGAATGATAACAAACTACTTTCTTACCTTGCATTAAAATAGCTCCCATAGCATACTCACTTGCATTTGTCTCGATCTCAAATGGTTGTTGTATATCAGGAAGTGCCAAGACCAGAGTAGTACTTATCTTTTCTTTCAAAGTGTCAAAGGGTTTTTGATGTTTACCTCCCCACTGAAAGACTTGTTTCACACTTGTCAAAGAATGCAAAGGTGATGCAATATATGAAAATTGTGCAATAAACTTTTGCCAAAACTATACTACACCAAGAAAACTTCTAACCTTAGTTATGTTAGTGGGTGTAGGCCAATTAACAATGACTACCACTTTTGCAGGATCAATTTTCAATTCATCATGTCTTACAATGTAACCCAAGTATATCAAAGAGGTCTTGCCAAATTCACATTTTGACATTTTTAGAAAAAAAATTCCCTTCGTAATGCATCCATGAATTTCTTAATGTGGATCACATGCTCTTCCCATGACTTGCTAAAAATCAATATATCATCTAAGTAAACTATAACAAAATCATCAAGGAATTGTCTAAAAACATCATTCATCAATCTCATGAATGTAGCTAGGGTATTACACAACCTGAAAGGCATAATAAGCCATTCAAACAATCCCTATTTTGTTTTGAAGGCAGTTTTCCAAACATCACCTTCATTAATTCTTACTTGATGATATCCACTTCTCAAATCTAACTTAGTGAAATAAATAGCATGTTTTAATTGATCCAACAAATCATCAATATGAGGAAGAGGGTAATGATTCTTAATAGTAATTTTGTTTAAGGCACAAAAATCAACACACATTTGCCAAATGTCATCTTTCTTTGGCACTAAAATAATTGGTGAACCAACAGGAGATGAACTTGGATGAATAACACCTCTATCCAATAGATCCATTACCTATTTTTTTATTTTTCTCATTTTCCACCACTGATAACTTGTACATGCCAATGTTAGGGAGAGGATAATCTTGCAATAGCTGAATTTCAGTTGAACTCCCCTTTTAGGGGGTAAGCCCTTAGGATCCTAAAATACATCATTTTAAGTAGAAATTATTTCAACCAATTCATTCTTGTGTCTAGGATCACACTTTTCCAAATCTTGAGAATATTCTTTTTCCTTAGACTTAATCAACATGAGACAAAAAGTCTTGCTTGAATTAACTAGTCTTTTCATTTGCCCTACTGTAACGAAGGAAAGACTTGTTCTAATGTGATGTTCTCTAACTATATATTCAATGCCACCCTTGAAAAGTAAGTACTTATTCTCCTCTCTATATAAGATTGCTTTTCTATCATAAAGATATGGGCTTCCCAAAACAATCCCACATATGTCCAATGGAACAACATCCAACTCAACCTCATCTATGAACTTGGATGTGATGGCAAACCTTAGTCTACAAGTTTGTGAGACTTGTAACTTTACATTGTCACACACCCAACCTAGTGGATAAGGCTTTATATGGGGATTAGTTTGTAAGCCTAGCTTCTTAACAACCTCTTCAAAAATTAAATTTGCTTGTGAACCACTATAAAATAGAGTGTTAATCTTAGTATGCTTTGAAACAACTCTAATGTGGAACAATTCATTTCTTTTCTTATCAACATGCATAGAATTATGTTTAGAAGAAGATGTAGCATTAGTGCTAAAAATTGAAAGAGAAAAATCATTATGTAATCCCATAGCTGTAATCTTAGTTTCATCACCTGAATCTGAACCTAAGTCCTAAACGATAGCATTAGCCTTCTTTTCTTTCTTTTGATACCCCTTAGGCCTTAACTTAGGATGTAGTTTCCAACACTTAGACTCATCATGATTTTTCTTGCAATGATTACAAAATGGTTTTCCTTCTTGTTCTTTTTTAATAGTATAAGTGGATTTCTATTTACCCTTTCTTGATGAACTTTCCCCTTTGGATTGCTTAACATTATATTGCTTACTTTTTTAATTTAGGAAAATATTATTTTTATTGTTTTCCTATAACCTCTAAATGAGTGGTTTGAACACATACTGCATCTAAATTAGTGGGATTGAACATAAGAATCATATGTCTTATGTAACTATGCAACCCACCTATATATTTTAGCAGTGTTTCTTGTGTGTATAGAGGAACATTCAAAAGTAAAGCTTTTTTCCTAAAATCTTGTGTATAATCTTGAACACTTTGGCTTTTTTCTTATTTGAAACTTTACCAATCCATCATGGCTAGTTGCATATAGCCTAAAGGATAGAATTGCTTTTTGAGTTCTTCAATAAATTCATTCTAAGTAGAAATTGAGTTACCTTTTTGAAGCTCAATTTCCTTCAGCTTACTCTCCCACTAGATGAGAGTTGTGCCTCCCATACGAAGAGTAGCCAAATGAATTTTTGACTCATCCCCTGCAATATTTTGGACCCTACAATAAACTTCAATCTGCTTGACCCAATTATCCAACTTTTTAGCATTAACTTCACCATTAAACATTGATAATTCAAACTTAATATCCAATTTTAGTGAAGGAAGAGATTCCATAGTTTTTTTACCGTCATCCGATGGAGAAGGTTTTTTGATTTCTTTACCTTTTGATTCTCATGAATCACCTTCTTTTTCATTCTCAGATTTCCTTTATTTGTCATGGTATAGTTCCTCAACCATGCTTCTCATGTCCATGAAGGATCGACAGAAGGCTTGTTTGGATTCCATCTCTTCTTTGGCCATCCTTGAAGCACGCCTTGAACCAATCTCTACTTGAACCAATCTCTATATTATACTCAATGAGTTTTCCTTCGCCCTTTTGGGATTTAGACCTTGTCAACATACACTAGCAATCACTATTAAATAATAATCTATCTCTGATACCAAAAATATGACCTGTAACTGAAAATACAAGTGTAGTATATTCAAAAATCACATGTTCACATTTAAGAGATCCTTCAATTTCTCATTTTTTTGCTTAATTTTATATAAATAAATTAAAAATAGATATAAAATGAAGTTCAGAACTAAATAAAAATTAGATAAAATTCAAAGAATTCACTAGTAAATTGATAATGGAGTTTGGCTTCAATAGCCTATGTCTTCAGGGCCGTTCAAAGTGAGGACCATTCTCATTAATTTTGTGCAACAAATGGCTTCCAAAATCAATACAAGTCTTCAATTCACCTTTTCTAATCTTTTCTTGCCTATAAAAATATCTCTCAGATCTAAAAATAATGTCCCAAGGCCGTATAAAGCAATAACAAGTATCTAACCTTCTTAAATCTCTTTACACATTCTGCTTTTTTGTGTCTATTCAAGTAGAAATTAGTCCCTTTTATAACACTTCGACCCCCATGGATGAAGTGGTCAAGGCATTAATATTTTAGATGACAGGTCAGGAGTTCAAAACCTCCTCCCACCTTTCTAGATGCCTTGGCATGAGGAAAAGGTCAACCTTCTTCCTAGGGCGCAATTAGCATGAAATTTGAAATGATTTCCCTCCTTTTTTGGCACCTATGGACTTGGTTTTGTCCCACATTTTTTTGTAATTTATTTTTCAAGGCTTTAAATAGACAAGTTTGACCCCTCTTCAAATGGCTAAGACAAAGGCACCCACTTAGGTCGCTGATTTGACTTTGTCCATGCTTGGTTGGTGGGATGGGTGATGTGGCAATTTCTTTGGCACCTTATTTCAAAGTTTGAAAATTTCAAATAACATGTGAATAAAAAAAACAAACCAACATTTTTTTTGTACTGAATTATTTTTCCACATGTCAAGTGGCTATTGGTCCACTTGGCATGTTTTCAATAGTGCCACGTCACTTTTGACACCCCCTATCGCAAGATTTCTTCAACTAGCCATATCTTGAGCATCGAGACTCCATTTTTCAAACTGTGAAAAGTGCTAGAAATCTCTCGATGAGTAATACAATGTGAAAATTATTTTAATATAATTTGAATACTTTTAAAAATAGAATGGTACATGGATCCACCTGGATCAACTTAACAGGGCAATGATGGAGCCAAAGGTCTAGCTAACCTTTGTATTATTGAGCCACTTTCAAGGAATCGATATCTTACATCCCCCTACTATAAAATACAATTCATAATTATAAATATCCATCCATAGCCAAACCAAATTATATAAATCCATACCTTACCAATATCCTTTTTTTTTCCAATTTCAAACCAATCCACTTTACCAAATCAATTTTACAAATTATAAAACCAACAAATTTTTGCTTATATATAATTAAAATTAAAACCTAAAATATCACATCCAAACATATCATAAATAATCAAATCATATCACAAGTACTATTTTACCAAGCATATGCAAATTCAAAATCAATACTAGATCAAATATTTCTAAATTAACCACTTATAACCAAAATACTAATATATTCCAAACTCCATAACATAATACACATGAATACAAAATCAAAGTAGCATCCATATATATAATGTAGTTTTAAAAACATATACATCATATCAAAATACAATCAATCATGAATAGGTGTCATGCCCTCACTCTCAATCTCACTCTCTCCTCTAGTACTAGTCCCATAATCTAGTTTAGCACTTGATATCCCCATACCTCCTTGACCCATCTAATGCATATTAAGATGGCTTTCTCACTCCAATAATTGACCATTATCCTCACATAAGTCTAAATACCATCTCTAAAGATCCATGTACCCATCCATAATCCAAGAACTCACTGACCCATAATTAAGTGGAAGCATCTTATGCCTATCTAGCTCAGCCCTTAGCTCATCTCTCTCTCTAACTACCCTAACATATGTAGCCATAGTTATAGAATCTCTATCAAAAAATAATCATAAACACCATTTTTAACTATCCCTCTCTTTATTAAACCCTCCTCCACAACATCATCAGGCACATGTCATGTAAGATCATAAAGTGTAGACTCAATAATAGTCTCCCAATACTCATCATCTCCACCACATACCCCAATAGGTGTCTCATCCTATGCACCTCCCATGCCACCTACATTTACATATACAACACTATGTTAAACATACACTTTCAAAACAAACTAAAACAAAACTTGAACTTGTGCACAACTCAAGTATAATAAAAACTTACCTCCCATCATGTGAATTAGAGTAGGATCCTCATACTTGAGAGCATCCCCTCTATCAACAAGATAAAATGAATTCCACTGATGCCTCACCCACCATGTAGTATATGCCTCTATACAACCAAAATCATCTATAATAGGAATATTTATAGCTACATCCCATGCATCCAAATATAGTGGTGCTAACTCAACCTCACTAGGCCTACCATGAGCTCCTCACCCATACCCATGCTACTAGGGGCACATCTTGTGGAACCCCAAACTATCTAGTCATGTGATCATACTAAGAGTGCTCATACACTCTATGCCAACAATCATATAACAAATAACTAACCCTCATATACTATAACTACACTCTATCTTTGGGCCACTCAATAAATCCTTTATAGGGCCTCCATATGATATCTTGAGCCACTAGTCTATCTAGCACTCATCTATAATGATCCATCCCAAGATACTTAATAGTTAACAAACTTGTCCACTACTCCCCATAAGGATATGAAGGTGCCCACCTCTCTCTCAGTAATCCCATCAGTCACATGACCGTTATGTGTTCATAAGCCTAATAGTACAATAAAGTAGTCATAATCAAACCACCACTGATGCCCCCTGAGTAAACCTCTAAAGGTCCCTATATAAGTGGGAAAGCATAGTCATAACCCATTAGAACATAGTTACATATACATATACACTATATACAATCCTATGCATCCTATATGAAATCAACACCCCACTCCCATCCACTACAATTAATGAAGCCAATAACATTGCCAACCACTTTTATAGACATAGAACACTCGATCATAAAATAACTGATAATAATACATCACTATCACTACTTTGTCTATGTATACCTAAGGGCACACCAATGAAATACTAGGATGCATGATCAATAGTATCCACACCCATGTCATCCTACAAAGTCACATGCCATCCACTAACCAACAATTGCAAAATATGGTACACATCCTCCAAAGTAATAGTCATATCTCCAATAAAAATCTATGAAGTATAGGTGTATTAATTCCACCTCTCACACAAGGTGGTAATCAAATGGCTATCACACTACATAGTACCTATGTCACACACATGACCCATCCCTACCCTATCCATCATGGTCCTCTCATTAGCTGATAAAGGCAACAATATCAGAGTCTCCATCACCTGGCCTCTCTAAAACTCCCTCATTCATACCTCACCCTAAAAAATACTAAAAAATAACATATATACTAGTCAACCATGCCAAATTAACAACCAATAAAAATAATAACTAAACTAAGCATTAGCCCAAAAAAATCTTGCCTCTAAGACAACAGTACTGAATATAGGATAATAGTGCTAGACAAGATCACTATAGCCTGGACAGTAGAACTAGAAGAGGGATAGGAGTGTTGTATCTAGTAAAAAAATTCCAAATATTCTTAAAATAACTCAAAAAAATTAAAAAAGGCTTCCAAATAAGCAAAAATAACACATTTTATCTACTTATTAGGATAACCTCCCCACCAACCTCAATCTAGGCTACTAACTACTCAAATTGGGTCATGGTAGGTGCTCATCTCCTGAACATATCTCCTACTCTAGAGCTCAAAATCTCAAACTACTCAATGTGAAAATGAATCAAGAATCAATCCAACTTTCCTATATCAAATAATTTTTTCATCTAAATAAAAAAACCATTTTACCTATAACTTCAACTTCATAGCTCTATTTTACAAACCATTTTATTCCATGAAACTATGGATACAACACCTTCAATATTAAGCAAGCCTCAATCTCTTGATACATCATTTGCCTAATATGAAACACACATCTCTACCTCTCTCTTATGCCTAAATACATAAATTGGTCCCTACCAATCAAAAACTTGTTCCGATTTCAAACAACCTAGTCTAAACAATCAATCAACTTCTCAAATCAATTTAAACTATACCAACTTTGTTCTTAGTATTATGCCACTAGTCATCACTTTTGGCTCTACCTCCTCTATTAAAGTTTTTATCCCTCTCCCCAAAATTGGGGAATCATTCCTACTATTCTTATTTCATACACTTACCCAACACACTTATCCACTCTCATAAATGGATACACCATGGTTCTTACACCTCCAATAGTTAGATTATCAGATTTACCTCAGATCGATATAAATATATAGTGATTCAAACTATATGGGTCACTCAATAGGGTTTTTACACCTCTAATAGTCATAATTTTCAAATTTAGCTTAGATTGATCAAAATATATAGTGATTCAAATTACATGGGTTATTCAACATTACTCAAGACATTTAGAGGGACATACCTTTAGTTTATAGATACACAAATTAGTTAGATATGTAGTGGTTTGGATCATATGGATTCATAGTGATTTTGATGTATATTCAAACTATATATCAGATTTGTGGGCATGTACATCACTACTTGTCTCACACATATAGCTTCATACAACATGACATAGTTATAGACTAGATAATATATCATATGCATAGTGAAAAGTACATTGTTTTGATCTCCAATTTTTCATATAGGTCATGTCATAATTAATCATATCAAATGTGGTTATATAGATTATCAAACTATACATATGCATTACTCACATACCAAATTTGGGGTTATGGTATAGATGTTTATGTTCTTCATCATCTAGGATTATACAAATTGGAATGACAAGACATGTCACTTTCTTCTTACACATTTACTAGAGTTTTAAATTACACTCAGATATACCTAACTTATCACCAAGTTAGACCATATGATCATCCACATTAGTTTTTCCATAACATTACCTAGACCCAGGCTATATGAGTTTGTGTGGGATAGAGGGTAGACATTGGTTTTGGACTTCTGATCACTTCTTAGTTCCAGTTTAGATTATTCAAAGTGACAGCATGATAGATTTTGATTTTCATAAAATACATATTCTATAAACATATTTTGGATTACATGATTTTATGTGGGATAGAGGGAAGACATTGGTTTTAGGACTCTAAGAATTTCTCATTTCTATTCAAATTCAGTACAAGGGGTGCTACACCCTTAACCATTGACATGTCTATGGATATGTGTATTTGACTTGCAGCTTGCATAACCCATTTGCATATTATTTTACATTTATTTATGCATTCATACTTATTAGTTCATCTTATGGGTGGCACATGACCTTGTTACACTATATATAAGAGGTAGGGTTAGTTATTCATCATCATAATTGAGTATTCATTCTTATTGAAAGCATTTAGGAGTTTCCCCATCAAAGTGGGTTATCTATTACTCATATTTTCTACCATAATTCCATATCATTATGATATACTTCTGTATATCTTCTTATTTGGTGAATTAATATCATTATAAGTGGTATCAGAGTGTCGATTTGGGCCATAATAAGGTCAAAAACCCAAGATCTTGAAATTTGGATATCTTACAAATAGGTATGAATTTCTATGAAATTATTTTAATGGATTTGAAAAATCATTCAAGTAACTTTTCATTAAAATTTTATCTCATTTGGATCTATTTTTCAAAATTTATCACCATTTTAGTTTTTTTCATAAATTTGCTACATAGCTTGCAATTTGTATAATTTTTTAATTTTTTTATATTTTTGTAAACCTTGAAAAAAATTATTTTGGGTCTATTCCTTGATATTTTTGATTTGAGTTCTACATGTTCAAAAAACTTAGTGGTCAAAGTTAGGTCAACAACGCAAAATAAGGTTTACCATCAAGCCGTTATATGGCTAGTACTAACATCCATGGATGGGGGGAAAGGTAAGAAACCCCTAAAACCCCTTTAGGGGATGACATGGATTCTAAATCATTTGATATAATTTCTAAAATCCAATCAAACCTACATGAATTAATATAGATGGATGTGCAAGTCCAAAATTAAATATCAACAATGCAAGGGGAGCTTAATGGCATGAACAATCAATTACATCAAATAATGACACACTTGGCTACCATTTCAACTCATTTACCACTCAACAACCCTACAATTTTTCCTTCTAGTCCTCTTCCACTTAATACTAACACATGGGGATAAAATTGATGTTGCCAAAAGTAGACTTGAAAAAGTTTGATGGTAAGGATCTACTCACTTGGATCACTCAAATTGAAAATCTATTTGATTTAAACCAAACTCCTATCTCTCAAAATGTGGTTGTGGCATCTCTATATCTAGAACCTGAGCCATTCATTTAGTATCATTAGTTTTATGCTCAAAAGAAAAAGACTGGTGCTCTTGTTACATGGTCAGTAATCTTTGAGGAATTGATGTCTCATTATCAGGATATTGTTTCTGAAAACTACTTTAACCAATTAGCCAAACTATGATAAATAGTAATAGTGAAGGATTATATTCATCAATTTCAAAATCTATCCTTACATGTGGAGGATATCACTGAGGTAAATCTAATTGACCTTTTCTAGGTGGGCTAAAAGATAATATTCAATTGGAGGTTCATATGTTTAACCCCACAACTATATTTGAAGCTATACCAAGGGCACACTTGGTAGAAGAAAAAGAGATAATAAAACATCATCCTTTCACTAATAGTTAGGAACACACCTTCCCAAATCCATCACAACCTCAACCTACTAGATTAACTCCACAACAAATTGAGGATAAGCGTGCTAAAGGGTTATGTTATGGTTATGACAGTAAATGGAGCAAAGGTCATAAATGTGCTAAAAAGATGTTATTTTACATTGAAGGGGCTAATGCGGATGAAGAAGATGAGGAGGCATCTATTGAGGGTTTTGAAATACCTGAGGATGAAGCTATATATTCTCAACCTACAATCTCCTACCATGCCCTTGTAGGTACTTCTACTCCTCAGACTCTTAAGGTGATGGGTTTTATTAAGAAATAGAAGGTCACAATGTTGATTGATTCATGTAGTACACACAATTTCATTAATAGTAAATTGGTTGATCATTTAAATTATTTCATTTACCTATCCCCAAAGGTTCAAGTCATGATTGATGGTGGTATAGTTAATTGTTCTATAAAATGCCATAGTATTAAGTAAAATGGGGGACTATTTGCTAGATTATCCTATGTTTGCTATTCTTATGGGTGGGACTGATATTGTTTTAGGAGTACAAATCCCTCACCATATTGGGTATTATTGAGATGAATTTCCATGAACTACTCATGTATTTTTATTCTAAAGGCAAGCTAGTATAACTATGCGGATTACAATTTAAATCTCCATAAATAGTTATTTCACATCAAATGACCAAGATGGAAAAAAAAGGTGCTAAAAGATTTTTGGCATGCTTATTTTCCATTGATGTCCAACAAACTAAGGAGTCTACCCATCTTGAGTTACAACAAATATTGGATGAGCATTCAATTATTTTTGGACCCATGCTAAAAGGTATTCCTCCTAGTCCTACTCATGATAAAGCCATCAAACTCATTCCTAGAAGTACACCACCCAATATCAAACCATATAGATATCCTTATGCCCAAAAGAGTGAAATTGTAAAAATGGTACAAGAGTTGTTAGAGTCAAGTACCATTCACCATAGTCAAAGTGAATATTCTTCTCTAGTAATCATGGTATGAAATAAGGATGAAACTTGGAGGATGTGCCTAGATTATAGAGAGATCAACAAGTTCACTATCAAAGATAAGTTTCCTATTCCTGTAATTGATGATTTTTTAGATAAATTACATGGTGTTGTTTATTTTAACAAATTAGATTTTTGCTCTGGGTATCATCAAATCTAGATCCATGAAGAGGATATTCCTAAAATAGCCTTCTATACTCATGAAGGCCATTATGATTTTTTGGTCATGCCTTTTGGTCTCACCAATGCACCATCCATTTTTGAAAAAGTTTGTACTTGTGTTTTTTTATGACATCCTTATTTATAGAAAAATTTGGGAAGACCACTTGCATCATGTGAAATAGGTACTCTCAGTTCTTGAGCAACATTAATTGTATTCTAAACCATCTAAATGTGCTTTTGGAGTTCAAGAAGTGGAATATTTGGGTCATATTGTATCACATGAGGGAGTAAAATTTGATCTTAAAAAATTCCAGGCCATCATAGAGTGGTAAATTCCCAAGACACTTAAGAAACTAAGGGTATTTATAGGGTTAATTATTTATTATCATAGGTTTATCAAAAACTATGGTAGTATTACAACACCAATCACTTATTTATTGAAGACATACTCCTAATAGATGTATATAGCTACCAAGGAATTTGAAAAACTAAAAATGGCTATGTTCACCACCCCAATATTGGCTAATCTATATTTTTCTAAAACTTTTGTTGTTAAATGTGATGCATCTAGATATGGTATGGGTGTAGTACTCATGCAAGTGGGTAGGCCCATTGCCTTTGAAAGTCATCAATTGAATGGTGAAAATCAACTCAAACCCATCTATGAGAAAGAGAGGATGGCTATTCTACATGCATTCATACAATAGAGACCTTATCGATTAGGTTGTCACTTTCAAGTAAAGATTGATCATGATAGCCTTAAATATTTTTGAAATAATGGTTATCCTCTGAAGAATTAAAAAAATGGGTGACAAAAAAGTTAGGTTTTGATTTTTAAATAGTCTACAAGAAAGGAAAAGAAAATGTGGTGGCTGATGTACTATCTAGGTGAGATGAACCAATTGAGGCATTGTCATGAGCCATGACCATTTGTCAAGTAGACTAGCTAAAGGAAGCAAGGGTGGAATGGGAGAATGATAGTATTACCCATTCATTAATTCAAAATCTACAATAGGGTTTTGATGGGACTAAAACTTTTACATGAAAGAGGAATGCATTATGGTAAAAAGATAGATTATATCTATGTCACAATTCTCTTCTCAAATAGAAAATCCTTGAATAACTTCATGAAACTCCACTTGGTGGTCACTTGGGGTTTTTGAAAACCTATCATAGAGTCAAAA
Organism: Torreya grandis; assembly: GCA_037957365.1. NCBI lineage: Eukaryota > Viridiplantae > Streptophyta > Pinopsida > Cupressales > Taxaceae > Torreya > Torreya grandis. Next base: position 1,846,925 of record JARHVA010003416.1, on the reverse strand, counting down.
AGGATTTTTTTTGAAAAGGACTCAAGGGGGATTTATATAAATATGTGGTTAAATGTATGGTCTATCAAAAAAATAAAGGTGAAACCATTAAAACCCTAGGTCTTTTATATCCCTTATCCATCCCTAGTCAATGATGGGAAGAGGTATTTATGGATTTCATTACTAGGTTACCATGATCTAAAGGTAGAAATGTTATCATGGTTATTGTGGATAGACTCATAAAGTATGCTCATTTTTTTTTTTTAATCTCAACCATTGCTGGCTAATACAATAGCTTATACCTTCCTCAATATATTTTATAAATTACATGGTACTCCCAAGATTATTGTTAGTGATTGAGATCCCATATTCACTAGTAATTTTTGTACAAAATTATTTGCATGTTTGGGAACCCAATTAGCTCATATCTCATCTTGTCATCCTTAATCTAATGGACAAATTAAGGCAATTAATAAGTGTTTGGAAGGGTGCCTTCATTATTTTTTGTTAGATAAATAAGATAAATGGGTTTAATGGCTACCATTAGTTGAGTGGTGGTATATTATATCAATTCATAGTTCATCCAAAATGTCTCATTTTATGGAATTATATGGATACCATCCTCCATCTCTCACTTCACCCTTGAAGACCCACCCAAAGGAATGTGTAGTGGAGGAACACCTTCAACATCAATAGGAAGTCCTTTCTAGTTTGCATGAAAATTTAGCTTTGTCCTATAATCATATGAAGCAACAAGCAGGTCAACACAAGAGTGAGAGGCATTTTGAAATTGGTGTTGGGTGTTTGTTCACTTGAAACCATATAATTAGATGTCCTTGAAGTAATATAAAAATGATAATAATCTATCTCCCAAGTATTATGTTCGTTATCAAATCTTGAAAAAAATTGGTAGTGTGGCCTACAAGTTAGAATTTCCTCCCTCCACTCGCATTCATCTAGTATTTCATGCATCTTGCCTTAATAAGGTCATTGGATAGAGATTTACCACTCAAAATGAGTTACCATAATTAGATGAGGAAGGGAGGGTTATTCTTGATCATAAAGTGGTCCTTTAAACATGCACTAAGTAGTTATGGTCTAGATTGATTCTTGAGTGTTTGATCAAATGGAATAATTTGCCTTATGAAGATGCTACCTGGGAGGATGAATCATTCATGCAACAACATTTGAGATTGATTCAATGTTGAAGAAAACATTTTTTTAAAGAGGAGGGTCATGTTACAGCCTTAAACATTAAAATGTCTATGGATCTGTGTAGTTGACTTGTGGCTTGCATAACCCTTTTGCATATCATTTTACATTTATTATACATTCATAATTAGTAGGTTAGCCTATGGGTGGCACATGTCCTTGCTAGACTATATATAAGAGGTAGGGTTAGTTATTCATCATCATAATTGATTATTCATTCTTATTGAAAGTATTTGGGAGGTTTCCCCCTCAAAGTGGCTTTTCTATTATTCATATTTTTTGTTATAATTTCATATAATTATGATAAACTTATGTAGATCTTCTTATTTGGTGAATTAATATCATTCCACATGGCATCCATTTCAAGGATTCCTTCTTTCTCCAAGAACTATTCAAATTCAATACAGGGGTCATGCATTTTAGGGATTCCTTATTTCTCTAACCATTATTCAGTTCTCCATCCACTTCCCTAGCCAAAAAGTTGGACCCTTTTTTAGAACACTTATCTCCACATAGGTAAGCTTAGGTACACATATTCAATCTTTATTTTACTCTATTACTTCATTTCATTGAATTAATATATTAAAATGGGGGGAAAATGTATACACCCTAAATTGGTCAAGAAACCACACATATCATGTCTTTTCATAGTCCTTTCACAAGAAACTCTGACTAGAGAATATGAGTTTTGTTTACATTTAGTCATGTCTTCATTTTAGTCATCTTAGTCTTATTTAATGCTTGAGTCACCTTTTTATCAATTCCTAGTCATATTAAGCTTTTTAAATGATCATTCCACCTTAGCCAAGTCAAGTTTTTCATTCTTATTCCATTTCTCATAATCCCTAGCCTATAAGACAAGAGTGGTAGGATTGGACTACAATACTGGAACCTAGGGTGTCTAGTTTCCAATGCTCCTATCCAAAGTCAAATTGAGCCTTAATGGTTAGTTTCTTCCATTGGATGAGTCTTGCCCCTTTTCTTTGATTCCTCCCTAAGTTTTCCAATGTTGGACAAATGCAAATAAAGCTCCTAAATTTGAAATAATGAGTCTCCCATATAAAAGACTACACAAAGAATTTTATATCTAGCACTTACTATTTTGGCACATTAGATATAATAAAAATCAATCAATAGTATAGCTCAGCATTCTACATCACACATAGACTTAAATGTGTGATCAAAGACTTAAATTCTTGATCAAGGAAGGGCCTAGGTGAAATTAATTCTTGCATCTATCATGTACATTGACTATGCACATTCCTTAAGGGAAAACCACATTTGATCTAAGACCCTATCATGAGGGTTAATTTAGGTAGTGATCAAGACAATAGGGGTTCTAGATTATGTGATAATTCTTCCCCTAACCCATTTTACCTCTTTTTATTTTGATTCATTTGTTGTTTTACATGTGTGTAGATGAATATAGGGTTTTGGAGATTAAAATGAACCTACAATGAGCTTTATTGACTTTTAGCCTCCAAAATTTGGTACACAAGCTCACACTGACCTAGCGAACAAAAATAATAAGATTAGATCTTGAGGAAAATAGTGGAAGAGTTGCAATATATAATTGGTTACACTCCTATATAGTTTTAGTGCTCCCATCTAATTTGAAAATGAAGTCTAGATCTAGATTCTAGATAGTGTCCCATTCCTACATCTCAGTTTCCATCCCCTGAATCATTAATTTTAGTCCATTTTTTTAGATAAGTTTATTCCTTATCCTTATATAATTTACTTGAAAAAAATCTATCTTTTACCATACTAAACTATATTTTTCCCTTATTCCAGACCCCTTATTATTTAGGAACTACACACTAGTTTCCCAAAAATAATAAAACACCTTGCCTATTATCACTTGGTCATCTTCATTGAAGATGATTTATAATGTCATAAGATATTTAGGTAGTTTTTTAGATCTTATTTGCTCTATCTGATCATCATATTGATGTTGGAAAATTTTTTATTCTTATAGTAGAATTATACCTCCTACATCAAAAAACATATAATTTGGTCATCATTATCAAACATCTACCAACTCACCTCATTGTTAGGTACAACTAGCCTACATATGACCTTGATCTTGTCTTGACATTGGTTTCCTTTGACTCCTTCCACTACCTAATTCTGAGCTCTAATGGTTGAAATCATATCTACTTGTTGGTTTGCCTCTATTGTTATGAATTGTATATTGAATACAAAGAAGTCTATTAGATCCCATACATAGTGCTTGTAATATTTTAAATGATGGTTCTTGACTGCACTTATGCCTCTCACTTATTACACAACAATCTCACTATCACCCTTGACTTGAATAAGTTTGACACCTCTTTTTTTTCTTCTTGTAAACCATGTATAAGGGTTTCATATTTAGTTATGTTTGAAGTGAAACTAAATCAAAATCTTTTAGTTAAATAATACTTCTGATCTAAAGGTGAAACCAACATGGCTCCATCTCCACTACCATTCTTTGATATTGACCCATCAAAGAATAAATTCCATAAACCATCTTCCTCTTGGGTGGTGTTAGTTAGGAAAGGTATAGAAGCACCCTCCTCATGCATACAATACACCCCAAAGCTTATTTCTTCAATAGTTCTATAGGGATCAAATCCATGATTATTATCTACCCATTCATCTAGGTATAAGTCTAAAATTCCTTCAAGATGGCCATAAGGCTTTTGATCACTAGCATTTTCATCTTCTTCAAATATGGTATAGTTGACATTTGCAAGGTTAGGCATATAGGTCTATAGATAGAACCTAGAGATATTTTCTGATCTAATAGTGACCTTAGTTCCATATCTAGTCTTGAAAACCATGTATGACCAGCCAGAGGACATATATCCCCATATTTTTGTAGTAAAGTCCCTATATAGGCATAAGGCAAAATATCAGGGTAGGTCTACAACCATTACATCCTAAGTAATGACATAATTTGGGTAAGATACCAATGTGATATTAAGATCCTTCACTATACCTACTTTTTTAGTGGGGGAACCATCTAACTAGATAATACCTTTTATATTAGGCACATACTTAAGATCAAGCTTATATTATGGATTTAAGCATAATTAAGGTTGAAGAACCTAAATCTATCATATAATTGTGTACTAAATAGTCCCATATGATCACTGACAAAAAAATGGAGGGAGGAGGCTTGACAACCTTAGGAGAATGAAAAGCATTATGAGCTTGACCTTGACTAGGATTTTGACTAGGAACTTGAATATAACTATGCTGACTGCTAATTGTAAAAATAGTGTTTACCTTATCAGTTGTCTTACTCACATGAGAAGGATTAGAGAGTTATTGCTAAAGAATTTCTTTCTATCCTAGAATAGACAAAGCATCATACATAAACATGGTGACATTATCCTTTTTCATATGATCTATAATATTGAAAGGAAGACTAGAACCTTTGAAATTCACCTTAGAAGTAGAAGTATCACTTGAGAAATATGAGGAATAATAGGATACTTCTACTATTTCCCATGATGTTGAGGTATCATTTGAGTTATAAGAGCTTTATTAGTTACATTAGAAGTGGTAGGTTATTGACTGACTTGTGTATGTGTTCAAAAAGCATTACTTAGGATTCCCCACATTATCATCCAACATCCTCCTCTTATCCCTTATATTGGATGTAATTGGTTCATCTCCCATTCGTGTATTCTTTCCCATGCTTATTACTACATATGCTCAAACGTACGCTCCCCTTCTTGAAATTTCATGCAAGTGGTGTCATATGGTGCCTTACCCATGCTCCCTTGCTCTTACATCTAAGCTTCCAATTATGTCAAGGTAGGCATATTAGCTTGATTCATTAAAAAATATTATGGAAGAGGAGGTATTATGTCATGCACTTATAATGAAGGGTCATGTTTCCAACTAGGATCTTGATACATTTCTCTATTTTTAGCCATTACCATCTCATTAGACTACCCTCCTAATTACCATTGACCTTCTTGTGTAAGGTTATTTTGTGTGGATACCAAGGCTCTTGAGATACTTACAACTATAAGGTTTTAACTATTATAAGATATACCTTGAGTAATTTGGCCTTGGGATTATTGATTAAATGGATAAGGAGGTCTAACGTAGGACTGAGGAGGGTATTGGGCTTGGAAGGGGCCTTAGTATGGCCTATAAAAAGTCTATTTATGTCTCTCTAGAGCCACTAGCTTATTGTTTTGTGCCTTCAAAAAACTCTCAGTCCTTATAAACTTATCCACTTGACTATAATCAAGTTGGGTTTGATTTTTTATGGTGGTAAATGTATAAATGGTAGGTGGGGTTAGAGGAATTTTAGGAAAAAGTGTCATAAGAGGTCTTGGTATGAGTTTCCCTACTTGTATCAAATAGTTTTATGCCCTTATAGCTATGTTATAAGCCACAGGTAAAGTTTTCCCACCCATTGATAAGATCATGACTACAACGCCTAAATTTAATTCTCTAAAATAGTAAATAAAATAATTATTGGGTGTGTATTTAATGATGATAGGGATCCTATCCAATGTCTTTTGGAATCTATAGTTTAAATCAACCATATATTATTGGGATGCCCTCTTGATTAAGGTAAGTTTCTTAATAAGTGACATATGATCACTTTTATCATCAAAATTTTTACATAATCACTCACCAAACTCATCCCAATTAGTGATTAAGGTAGGATCCAGACCCCTATACCATTTTAGGACTTTTCCTTTCAAGGACATGGCTAGTAGTCTCATGGATACATTTTATTGTGTAATATTATGTATTGAATAAAGGTTTACAATGTCAGTTATATGATTTATATTGGTGGTGGAGTTTTCTCTGATAAAGTATGGTAAACTCTTCAAAGAGGAAAAAGGGACATCATCATGTTGCTTAAGTTTAAGAGGGATGCCACCATTGAATTGTACCAAATCTTTCATCCTGGTTATTCCCATTTGTATGATAGGGGTTATACTACTTAACACAATAGGATGACCAGGAGATGAATATTTATTTTGGGGATAAGGAATTGTCCTATTGAATCTTGATCTTTTATATGAAGTAAAAGGTAGATTAATGAATTCAAATGGAATACCTTTACTAACTAAGATTTTAGTAACCTTTGGCATGAGAGGTACTATCTAGATGAAGTTATGAACTCTACACTTGAAGAATCTTTAGCCTTTGATGATGGTGGATGTCTCCCTCTGCTATAAATACTTCTTCTCAATTCCAAACTTTAACCATACTAAAGAGAATGTGTTGGGATCCCATCGTCTATGCCAAAAAATATTAGAGGTTCTAGGTTTCACCCTAGCTTAAATTAGAAGTATCTAACTCCTACTTCAAAACCTAGTCCAACATGGGAATGACCCTAGGCTATGGGTTACCTAATTTTGGGTTAGACCTATAGGGTTTTCTATAACATAAGCTCCTCAAATATGATAATTTGAATCTCTCTTCTTAAAACTTAATCTATTGAGATGAAAAGGGAAGAGTATTCATGAATTAAAACCTACTTTAAGTGTGGTGATACACCAAATGTTTAATGATCCACTGTCAACTTGAGACACTTTTATGAGTACTAATGAATCTAATTAGGACAAGGGTTTATCAAATTCTATGATAGGGTTCCAAACATAATTATTTTCTATGAAGGTTCAAAGACAGACTTTCAACTTGAAGGATTAAAATAAATAGGTCTATGTAAGACACTATAGACTTATGACACTTCAAGAGAAACTTCACTAGCTAACACTTCACACAACCTATAATAAACTAATAGTCTTAAGGCAAAGTACATTAAGGACCTACAGGTGATGAATGGATAACATAGACTCTATAAATTATACTTCAATAAAGCATACTTAGCATTAAATATAATTTGAATTTGTCTTAGATTTCTTCAAAGAGTTTAAAAAGTGATTTTAGTGGAGGTTTGATATACACAGTCAATATATGAAAATAAAGATCTCAAAGCTAGAATTTATAAGAAGAAAGAAAGAAAGAGAGAGATAAATTGACACCAAAGGGGTTATTAATGAGCCTAATTACACTTCGTAAAACCACTATCACCATCCTTCTTGAGAATTTTTATGGCATTAATGTCATTTTATCTTTCTCTGACATGATGGAGAATGGGAAGATTAAGATTAGATATAGGGAGCAATCACCACCACCATATGAATCTCTCTAAATCTCCTCAACATTAATTCCCTTGAATATCTTCCTCAATCATGCTTGATATTTTTCACATTACTAAGCAACTATTTGAGCTTGTTTATGATGTTCTTTCTTACATTCTTTGTGTATTCACCATTCTGTTAATACTTCTATATCTTGAATATATATCTTATATGGATGAAATCTAATCATAACATTATTTTTCATATATCTACGATTGTAAATTTTGATCTGTAATATAGGATATCTTTATACTCAATGAGACATGAAATTTACATATAGAAGATCTCAAAAATATTTATAAAGATTTAATGGCATTAGATAGCTTTACAGGGTCTGTTCCTAGTTATCTAAATCACATTTGATCTTGAATTTATGTATTTTAACTACTCAAGTTGGTTAGATCATGTGTCCAATGTGTCTACCTTCATGTAATCCTCTAGTTTAACCTTAGTCAATTTTTCTCTCCACTAAATTCCTTAGATTTTAAATTTTGATATCAACCATCGATCTTGATTTGAACTCCCTATGTTTTTCCAATTGTCAGCTCTTCATTTGTCTCAGAAGATCTTACTAATAGTCATTTGAATTTTTGATCTCATGTGTGCCATATTTATTTATATGTATGAATTAATGCATATCATTAACCTTTTAGTAGCCTAACATCATTGTGATACTTGATAGCTTATTAATAGCCTTCAAAATTCATTGATTTTTTGATTCATCACTCTATTTTCACTTGGATTTGTACCCTTTAAGGAGATTCCTAATCTCTCCTCATCCAAGTGGCATAATGGAAACACCTTTAGGCTTGTGAGTAGCCTAAGGATGAGGTAAATCTCTAGATAGGGCTAACTCTCTTGATGAGCCATTTTGGATTGCAACTACACCTAAACATTAGAGGGAAAAGGGAGAGAGATAACTAAATGCAAACTATTATAAGGGAGGTGATACACTAAATAAGATGATGACTTCTAACTAGTATAATGTTACACTTGAGAACAAAGGACTAACCAGACATATACTCCTTCAATCTACATCTTCTCACATCAATGTTACATTATGAGGTTAAGGATGAATGTGCAAAGGTATGAAGACTAGACAAGAGGCCTTGAATGAAACTAATGAAAATAATAATTCACTCAATCTTTGACATTTCCTAGAACACTTCACATGCTTTGAAAGAAGATTTCCAACTATAAATAAGATGTAAGAATGAGACAACATGCTAAGGAATCCATAGTCTTCACTAAGTGAGATCCAAAATTCAATTAAAACACACTAATAATAGTCATTAAGAGGTTAAAATAAGTAGTATTATTGATAAAATTGTATTCCAATGAGTAGGGCTTCACCATACTCAGGTGGAACATAAGTTATAATGGCCAAAATGTCTAGTTCTTATAGAACTTGAGAGAGAGAGGAGAAGAGAGAAGTATAAGGGTTAAAAAAACAATTTTAAATCTGAGATAATTAGTTACATATGAATTATAATAGTATATGTGATGAACCATTCAATATTAGAATGAATAAGTGGCTATTCAAGTCATCAAACTCTTGCAAAGTAGCATTAAATTCCCTTAACTGGCTCATAAAAATTACCTTCATCATTAGCCCTATTTTAATGCCCCAAAAGTGATTAGGTAATAATATTATTATATTAATTAAGGTTAATGGTTTTATTCATGCCTCTCCATGCATTGGTTATACTCTTGGTCATCTAGAATCATCTAGAAGTGAGCTATCATCATTTGTAGTATTAAAAACTCCTTCTTCATGCACCCCACACACTTGTCCTCAAATTTCTCTTTATTTTATCATTAAAATAAATTGGATGGAGTGTATTATAATTTTATATACCCTAAATTTCCTTATAATCATCAATAATGACTTAAAATCACCCCACTTAAAGTTTTCCCCCTTCTCACTAGTTTGTCCAATATGCCTATTTTGACTGGTTGAGATGAAGCACCTAGTTTGGACACTTATAAGTTTTTTATTGTAATTAAATTACCATATTTATTTATTAAAATTACTAATATTCCACCCAAACTTTATTTCATCTCTTGAAACCCCCTGTAGCCTATAAAATAGACAAAATAGTCAAAATACCATGTTTTTTATCATGTTCATAAAATTTTGTACAGTCAAAAAGAATAAGGAGTATATTTATGGATTAATTTAAAATTTATAATAATTATATTTTCAAAATTTTCCATTACAAAATCTATCTAACTCCATTTCTCTAAATTGGTCACTAGTAAGGGTTTGCAAGAGTTTTAGCTTGTTTCCACTCTTAAGGTTCATTCATAAATATGGGACATAAAAATTGTAAAACAAATACACAAATTCATATTTAAATACCTTCATATACATCCTTTAACTTATTTTATTCCCATACAAATCACCAAGAGAGATATTAGTACTCAAACTTGTCCTATCGAGCCCTTTCCTCCTATTCCTACATGTTTGAGTTAGTTTTGAGCTAAAAATGGCTTATTCAAGAGTTTATTTGCATTTTAAAAGATTTAAAACATATTTATTACCCAATATTCATGATAAAATAGTTTTTAGTGATCATATAAATCCAAATATTAAGTTGACTCCCTTTTTGGATGTTAGGCCTAGTCATGCTTAATAGGCATGTCTACACCTTAAAGCTCATAATGAATTTTGATGGGTTTAATTTCCTAAAAATAGATATAAAAAATTTAATATGATCCAATATACATGTAAAAATCAATTTTATATCTCACTTAGGGCTAAAAGTGAAAATGATCTCATGCTTGGTCTTTATGCCTGAAACTACCATATAGGCTTGACTGCAACTCTTATAGTTTAGACTATTCCATTGAAATCAATCCATGTTTTATTGTTTTAATATATTTTTTCCAACCTAATACATCTAATTTAAATTTTTGAACAATTCCTAAGACCATCCATTCACTACCCCTCTCCAAAACTACCAATTTGTGCTCATAAGGGAGTACCCTCTATCTAAGACAAAATAGAGGGCACTCACCTACTCTATTAGAAAATGGTGGAGAAATTAGTGGGTTATTAAAGTGATAAAAATGTTTTTTACCAAAATTTATCTCTTTGTGACATCATTTTCCCTTTCAAATCATCAAATACCCAAGGTATTCTCCTTGTATGATAGATTGTGCAGGTTTCTTCATGAGGACTATGTTTTGCACTTGAAATTGCCTTCCCTTTGCCTTTTTATCTATTATGAGGGTGTTTTGAGGTTTTTATATCTATTATTAAGGTTATATAATCTCTATTTACTACTACATCTACCAACATACTCCTTATACCACTTAATCAAAACTGAGTTTCAACTGTGACTATGTTTTTCTTCAGAATATGGCTCACCTATAGGTCATCATGCATAATCATAGCTTGAAATAAATGTTTATAGGCCTATTTTTATATATTTATATAATTTTACATTTTATTATAATTTAATTTCATCCTTATTCACTTTCTCATCAAGAAAATTGTTCACCATCTATCCCAGTCACCTTCCGCTGATTGTGTGAGCTTTTTTAGGGTCCTATGGGTATTCCTAGTCTAAATTTGACTTTGAAAAATTAAACTATAATTTTTTGAAACTTACCATGGTATTTTATCATATATTAGACCTATATAACCTTTTATAATCCTAAAATATCCATTAGGAACATTATCCATGTTAATTATTTACCTACAGTCACCTACACGTGACTATAAGAAACCCTATGGGTAGTTGTTGCCTTCAAAATATGCCCTAAATATTCCTTAGACTCCATAAAGTATTTTTAAATAATTTTTAGTCATTTTTAAATAACCAATATTATATATCATTTCTTATATCTTTCTTCATGACTGGGTTAATAGTCTAGTTTGTTGTAGGTGAACATTTACCTTGAGAAGGGACACATGTAAGAGATTATGAGGGAAAAACCATGCCTCTCAACTATACTTGATGAATTTTTAAGTATTAGTATTCTAATCACCTCATTATTACCAATCCAACCTATATATATGATTCATATGGTCTTTTTTGATGCAATATTACTTAAGGTTCAAGTTTTGTAGATATAACTATATGGGTTTAGTACTTAGAAAGGCATCTTTGAGCCCTCAAACATCTACCTTCCATTAGGTTTTTGTCCTCTATATTTTAATAAGTTAATATCCTACCTATATTATTCAATATTAATTCACTATGGGTGATAAAAACTCAAATTATCATTATTTTGAGACCTCTTCAAAAGAGCTAGGTGCTCTATTTTCTTGGCTTGGAGATAAAAGGCTTGAACACAATCAATGTTCCTTTAAAGGTGAATGTCAACTGCATTTGACATATTATCTCTTAAAAATTGGAATTAATGATATAAATTAATTTTATGACATCAAAAATAGCTTCATATTATGTTTTAATTCTCTAAAAGGATCTCTCAACTTTCTGTCAAGACCACCTATATGTGGTTATTCCAATATGCAGGCAACAAAAAGTGGATTTTAGGTAGTAAGAATTGACTTTGATTATTTAGGAGTTTTAAACTTATTTCATACTTATAAATATTTTTTTAACATCATAAAACACCTGAATCAAGTGTAAACAACCTCTTTGCAACATGAATACCTCATTCGTGGCACCTGTAGATGAGTTTGTTCATGGCAGACTAGGTGGAATTGTGCTATATGACTACTCAGTCCCTCTTTTCAACATAAAATGAAGGCTTGATTCACTAATTAATTCTGAAAAATGATCCACCAAGGATTAAAAACCTTAAATACACCTCTCTAAACCTGACAAGTAGGTTTAATACATGTGCCTCACCATGGTTACAAGCAAACAATGAGCAAAAGTTGACTATATGGTGCTTCATGATTGCCCTCATGAGAATTGATTTGAAGAATTTAATTTAAAGGTAAAGGGAATAATAAGATAATTGTAAACATTTAAATGAAACCAACACAACCCCATGGAGTCACCATCAAAGCATGAAAGTCTTGAGAATGGTGGAAACCTACCTATTGCATAAAAATGTGCTCCCTCCTAAAACTTGAGATGATTAGCATATCAAAACACATTGAAATAATAAATAAAACATGTATATAGCTATATAAGTAAACCAACACACTCTATAACTAATACCATTAACTAGTTCATATGGAATTTCTCAAACCAAGGCAAAACCTATAGGGTGCATGAAATGGTAAAAAAAAACATATAGTCAACTTCATGAGGATGGTTCATGAAGAACATGCCACCATTATTAAAAATATTTATACAGAAATGAATGTGTATAATTTTAATTTCACCTCCCCAAAATTTATGATTTGAAACCTCCCTTGTTATTTATACCAAGTACAAACCTAAAGACTACTTTTGCTTGTCAAAAAGGGTGAAAAAGGAGAAAAATGGTTTTGGGCCAAAAGTGGCACTTCTAATGAACTTAAAATATGGAAATAAACTTTGGTAATTTGAATATTCATATCACAACTCTCTCCCATGTGTCACACTTCCCCATGGGTTGTACAAGTGCTAAACTCACCTTTTCTCCCAAGAAAACTACCTTTGCTTCTGAAGAACCTACCACCTTTCAATTATGTCAGCTGATTAAGACCTCTTTGGATACATAGGATGTGAAATAATATTTTTAAATCTTCACACTTTCTAATAAATCTATATAACTCATTAAATGCCCCATTTTTGACCTTAAAATGACTAAAGAGACAAAAATGACTAAGGACCAAGGCTAGTATAACATTTTATGACATTAATTAACCTATAAAAAACCTTGTGACATGTGTTAGACCCATAAAACATATAAAATTAATTTTTTTACCTATGGGTGCCCCAATTTGACCTAAAAGTCAAATTTGGTCAACAAATTGGTGACTCATAGGGGTAGTATACCTGATATACTAACTAGACTGGTAGCCTTACCAATATATTGGGCTTAGGGAGTCATATTAACTCTAATAAAAACAAAATTACTTTGAATATTGACCATCAAAACAAGACCACAAATTACCTCAACCACACAAAGAAAAGGATACACACAAAATAAGGCAACAAACTAACAAGACACACACAAACACACACACACACACACACACACACACACACACACACACACACACACACACACACACACACACACACACACACACACACACACACACACACACACACACACACACACACACACACACACACACACACACACACACACACACACACACACACACACACACACACGTGCTCAAGGCACTTAGGGGAAATAGAAAAATAACTATTATTCATGGATATAAACTAATCATATGTCCTTTCCAAGATTAAAAGGAATTTTTCTTGAATCATCTTCATGATGGGATGAATCTTAGTGCTAAGCATGTTTCTCCTTAGATTGGATGCTTCGTAGATTAGACCTATTCCTTGGCACTTCACTTAATCTACTCTCAAGTAGATCATCCTTAAATAATTATCCAATGTATATATAATCCTCTTGAACTTGTACACATACCTCATACATCTGCACACTCTGCATCTCTTGGTCAACTTGCATCTTCTTTGTAGTCATGGCTTCAAGAGGATTGGTTTCTTTTTCTTTAGAAGATTAAGGCCAATAAGAGCTTGTTCAATCCTTCAAGAGCTCATGTGTTTCTCCTAACTAGTTGATAGGATGATATCCCATCTTTATGACTTCAAAATTATCATCATCGAATACATATTCTTTTGTAAAGGATAGATTTGAAATGTTACTTTCTCTTTGTATAGTCACTTGAGTACCAAGGTTGCCTTCTTTATCTTTGAATAGATCATATCCTCCTTAAAGAGTAGTATATCCTACTCTAATTACCTCAAAAAATTCATCCAAATGTATATTAATAACTTTGTATTTCTCATCTATGACATGTTGGGTAATGTCATCTTGTTCATCATCACTTATAATCAGCTCTAAATAAGTAGTAGACCCCTCGAGAGACTCAAACTCATTGAAAATGTTTTCAAACTTCTACCATAATTCCCCATAATATTTTTGATCAGAATCATGAAGGGTAAAAACAATATAATCTCCTTCATCATCTTCCTTAGAATCCAAAAAGACTTCATCCAATATTTCCTCTTCAACACAAGAAAAACATTCTTCACTATCAACTAAACAATAAGACTCAACACAAGGGATCACCTCTTATTCAATACTTAGGATCTCTTGAGGGCTCTCAAATTTTGTCTCATATATCATAATCTAATATTTATTCTCAAGGTATTTAAGATATTCAATATCCTTCTCCTTCTTGGTGATGCCAAGACTAGGCATATTGAAATCCAAAGACCTATCCCAATGAGGCTACCAAGGAGTTGCACTTTTTTTAAGAAAGATTTATAAATTTTCCTCAACCAAATAATCTTCTTTAGGTTCCCATACAATAGGTCCATCAAGTAAAATGGTAATGTTATGAGGACAAAAGTAACTAGTTTGTAGAGGTGGAAAATAGGGCTCAAAATCATATTGAGAATACAAGGTTGGGGATTCTTTTGGGAGCTCTTGAGGAAGGGGAGGAAGACTTGGGGTTAAGATAGCTTGTTTATCTTCTTTCCACTTGGAATTCACTTCATTCACATCTGATTTATATTGAACACTTTCTTGATGAGGGGTAGATGGGGTGTGTTTAGGCATAGGGTCTTCTTTTGGGTCTAAACCTTCCATCACACCTTGACTTAACAACTTCATCCTTAACTCCAACTCTTCAATTTGCTTGTCTAGGCTCTCTTGGAAAAGTATTTCTTGAATTTCATAGGAATCATCATGAGGATAAGGAGTATAAGAGGGATCATATGGAGGACAAGAGATCTCTTCTTGAGGAAGGGTAGGAAGGGTGCGTTTAGGATCAACTTCACACTCCTTATCAATGCTTCTATCTTCTTTCTTTCTCCATGATTCCACTATCTTACTATAGCTTAGGATATTAGGATTATAAATATTTCTTGAGGTGTTGATGTAAATTTATGAGTGGGTTAAGTGTTCAAGTAACTTGGAATCTCCTTAGGATTAGATTCTCCACCTTGTCTCCAACTTGGAATCTCATATCTAGGGGTCACTCCTTGAGATGGGCATGTAATGTGAAAGGGTAATGAGGATTGAAATCCACTTACTTTAATTCTAACATATATCATTTCATATTCATATTATCTAACTCAATTTTCCTATCAATATTAGTTTCAAACATAAGGTTTCTCATTTTAACTCTCTCTTTCAACTTATTGGGAAAAGGATGACTTTGATATCATTTATTCCACTCATTAGTAGGGATTAAATATGGATTAGAGGAATATTTAGGAAGTGGATATGAAATATGATAGGTTTTATGAGGTTTCCTTTCATGAACTCTTAGCCTATCATCCAAAGAAGAAACTAGGCCACTCACATCAAGCATCTCACTTGTGAGCCTTTGCTAATTGGCTCTCTCAATAGGCACCCACTCTCTTTTGACCAACTCTAATGCATCTCTCACCTTATGAATAAGATTAATAGGAACATATTTATCATATCCCCTTTGTGTGTTAAGATCTAACATATACCTCTCATAGCTTAGAAGAGTTTGTTTTAAGGTGGAAATGGATTGACTTAAGAAGGGACTAGGTTGACTAGGAGAAAGATATGGAAAAGGCTGATAGGTTTGGTACACTTCATGAATGGGATAATACACTTCATATTGGAGATGGTAAACTTCATAATAAGGTTGATTAAGAACTTGTCTTTATTGATAGGGAATGTCACAAGCTTGAAATTTCTAACAAACTTGTGTAAAAAGGAACTGAACATCAAGGTCAGCCATAAAACCTCATTGAAAGTAAGAACACAAATAAATATATTAGTAACAATATTCAAAATAAAAATTGGGTTTCTTGACTAGCTAATGTATCTGTGGAGTCACCATTAATGTATGGATAGATTCCTCCAAAGGTTGATGTGTTTAAAGACAACATAAAAAATCCTTCAAAGTCTTAGATTAAGAGTACCTATAGGCATGCCAAAAATAGAAATCTTCAAAATGAAATTTGGGTTGCTTGATCAGAAGATGTATCTTCATAGTCACCATTGATGCTTGGATAGATGCCTCCAAAGGTTGATGTGTTGAAAGACAACATAAAAAATCCTTAAACTTCTTATAATAAGAGTCACACTGAGTGTGTCAAAAAATATTATCATTTGGATTTATACCCTTTGAGGAGATGCCTAATCTCTCCTCATCCAAGTGGCATAATGGAAACACTTTTATTCTTGTGGGTATCATAAGGATAAGGTGAATCTCTTAATGGGGATAGCTACCTTGATGTACCATTTTTTATTGTAACTACACCTAAAATTTGGGGGGAGGGGGAAGTGAGGAGATAATTTAAATAAAATTATTCTAATGGAGGTGATAAAACAAATAATATGATGTCTTCCAATTAGTATCATGTTACACATGAGAACAAAGGACTAACCAAACATAAACTCCTCCAATCTGCATCTTGTCATGTCAATGTTACATTATGAGGTTATGGATGAATGTGAAAAGATAGGAGGACTAGAAAAGAGGAATTTAATGGCACTAATGAAAATATTAACTCATTCAATCCTTGACATTTCTTAGAACACTTCACATGCCCTACAAAAAGAAGCTTTCCAACTACAAATAGGATGCAAGAATGAGAAAACATGCTAATGAATCCATATTATTCACTAAGAAATATCTAAAATTCAAGTAAAATACACTAATAATAGTCATGAAGAGGTAAAAATTAGTATTATTATTGATAAAATGGTATGTAAATGAGTAGGTATTCATCATACTTAGGTGGATCATAAGTTACAATGGCCAAAATAGATAGTTCTTATAGAACTTGAGATAAAGAGGAGAAAAGATAAATCCAAGGGTCACAAGGACACCTTTCAAGCTAAGAGAATACATTAATTGTGCATTAGAATATTATATTGGATGAACAATACAAGGTAAAAAGGAACAAGTGGTTATTCAAGTCATCAATCTCTTGCAAAATGGCATAAAATTATCTTAACTAGCTCAAAAAAATGACTTCATGATTAGTCCTATTTGAACATAAAAAAATTTATTAGGGATAGGTATGATTATTGTAATGAAGGGGAAGGGTTTCAGGCATGCCTCTCCATGCATTGGTTGTAGGCTTGGTCATCTGGAATCATCTAGAAGTGAGCTATCATCATCTATAGTCTTAAAAACTTCTCCTTCATGCACCCTACACACTTGTCCTAAAATTTGGATATATTTTCTCATGAAAATACATGGGATGGATTTAATGAAAATTTTCAAGACCCTCCATGGCCTTATAATCATAAAAAACATAATACAATCACCCCACTTGAAGTTTCCCCCCTTCTCACTAGCTTGTCCAATATGATAGTTTTGACTAGTTGAGATGAAGCATCTAGTTTGGACACTTAAGATTTTTTTAATAGAATTAAATAAATAAATATATATATATATATATATATATATATATATATATATATATATATATATATATATATTAAAATTCATAATCTTCTACCCAAACTTTATTACATCTCTTGAAACCTCATGTATCCTAAAAAACACATAAAATATTCAAAAGTACATTATTTTGTACCCTATCCATACAATTCCATATAGTCCAAAAACATGGGGAGTATATTTAAGGACTCATTTACAAGTTCCAATAACCATATTTGTTAAACTATTTTGTTAGAGTAGCTATCCAACTCCATTTCTCCTAACTAGTCACTGACAAGGATTTGCAAGGTTTTAGCTTATTTCCACTCTTAATGTTTGTTCATAAATATGGGGCATAAAAATTGAAAAATAATTCCAAAAATTCATTTATAAATACCTTAATCAACATCCTTTAACTTCTTTTCTTCCCATGAAAAGCACCAAGAGAGATATGAGTACTCAAACTTGTCTTATCGAGCCCTTTCCTCCTATTCATATAGGTTTGAGTTAGTTTTGAGATAAAAATGGATTCCTAAAGGGTTTATTTGAATTATAAATTTTTTAACACACATTATTTACCCCCATATTCATTATTCAATAGTTTTTAGTGATCATCTAAATCCAAATATGAAGTTGACCCCCTTTTTGGATGTAAGGCCTAGTCATGCTTAATAGGCTTGTCTGCACCTTAGATCTCAGAATGAATTTTGATGTTTTTTTTCCCTAAAAATATCTAAAACACATTTAATTTTATAACATATACATTTAACAATAAATTTTAAATCTCACTTAGGGATAAAATTAAAAATTGTCTCACACTTGGTCTTTATCCTTGAAACTACCATATAGGCCTGACTACAACTCTTATGGTTTAAACTATTAAATTGAGATACATCCATATGTGAATTTGTTTAAATTTTTAAATATATGTATTATAACCTTATAAATATCATTTAATTTTTTTAAAAAAAAACTCCTAATATTATCCATTCACTACCCCTCTCCAAAACTGTCGATTTGTGCTCATAAGGGAGTGCCCTCTATCTGAGACAAAATAAAGGGCACTCCCCTAATATCTTATAAAATGGTGGATAATTGAGTGGGTTATAAAATTTATAAAATTTTAATTTAACAAAATTCATATCTTTTTGACATCATTTACCCTTTCAAATCATCAAAGACACAAGGCAGACTCCTTGTATGACAGACTGTGCAGGGTTCTTCATGAAGACTATGTTTTACACTTGAAAGTTCCTTCCCTTTGCCTTTTTATCCATTATGATGGAATTGTGAGGTTTTTATGTATATTATTAATTTTATATCATATCTATTTCTAACTATAGTTACCAACATATTCCTTATACCCCTTACTCAATCAAAACTAAGTTTTAACTGTGACTGTGTTTTTCTTTAGAATAGGACTCACCTATAGGTCATTATGAATAGTATTATATTTAAATAAATGTTTAGAGGAATATTGGGATATATTTATATAATTTTAAATTTTATTACACCTTTCATGTCATCTTTATTCACTTCCACATCAATAAACCTACTCATTATCTATCCTAGTCACCTTCAATTGACTGTGTGAGCTTTTTTAGGGTCCTATGGATGTTCCTATTTTTAATTTGACTTTGAAACATTAAACCAAAATTTATTGAAACTTAACATGGTATTTTATCATATATTATACATATATAACCTTTTATAAGCCTAAAATATCCATTAGTCACATTATCTTTTTTAATTTTTTACCTACAGTCACCTACAAGTGTTTGAAGGAAACCCTATAGGTCGTTGTTGCCTCCAAAATCTACACTAAATATTCCTTAAACTCCATAAGGTATTTTTAAATCCTTTATAGTCATTTTTGATTCATTTTTAAATAGAAAATATTATATCTCCTTGATTACATCTCTCTTTATGACTAGGTTAATAGTCTAGTCTATTATAGGTGAATATTTACCTTGAGAAGGGAAACCTATAGATGCTTATGAGGGCAAAACCATGAATCTCAAATTTTCTTGATGAATTTTTAAGGATTATTATCCTAGTCACCTAATTATGACCACTATAACCTATATATATTCCTCATATGATCTTTTAGGATGCAATATTACTTAAAGGTTCAAGTTTTGCAAATATTATTATTTGGGTTTAGTGCTTAGAAAGGAATCTTTAAGCCCGCAAACCTCTACCTTCCTTTAGGTGTTTGTCCTCCATATTTTGATAATTTGATCTCATACCTAAAGGATAAAAAATTATTTAAATATGGGTGAAAAAAAATCAAAGTATCATTGTTATGAAACCTATTCAAAAGAGCTAGGTGCTATGTTTTCTTAGTTTGGAGTCAAAAGGCCTAAACATAGTCACTGTTGCTTGAAAGATGATTGTCAACTCCATTTTACAAATTATATATTAAAAATGGGAACTAATGTTCTAAATTTATTTATGAACACAAAAATAGCTTCATATTATATTTCAATTCTCTAAAATGACCTCTAAAATTTCTATCAAGACTACCTGTAGGTGGTTATTCCAATATGCAGGCAACAAAAAGTGGGTTTTAGGAAGTGATCATTGACTTTGATTATTTAGGAGTTTAAAAATTGTTTCATATTAAAAATACATTTTTCACACACTAAAATACCTTAATAGAGTTTCAAAACTCTCTTTTCAACAATAATACCTCCTTCATGGAACCTATAGATGAGTTTGTTCATGGTAGACTAGATGGGAGTGTGCTATATGACTACTCAATCCCTATTTTAAACATCAAATTAAGGCTTGATTCACTGATTAATTATGAAAAATTATACAGTAAGTCTCAAAAACCTTAAATATACCTTTATTAGCATGACATATAGGTTTAATACATGTGGTTCACCATGGTTGTAAGCAAACAGTGAGCAAAAGTTGACTGTATATTGCTTCATGACTGCACTCATGAGAATTTATTTGAATAGTGGAATTGAAAGGTAAAATTAATAATAATATAATCAGAGACACTAAAATTACACCAACACAACCCCCTAAAGTCACCATCAAAACATGAAAGGCTTGAGAAAGGTGGAAACCTACTTGTTACACAAAAAGCTATTCCCTCCTACAAATTGAGATCATTAGCACATCAATACACCTTTAAATGATAAAATAAACATGGAGATAAATATATAAGTAAAAAAACATGCTCTTGAACTAATACCAACAACTAGTTTGTACATAATTTCTCAAACTAAGTCAAAATCTATAGAGTACATGAAATAATAAATAGAAAAGTATAGTCAAATTCATTAGGATGGTTCATGAAACATAGGACACCATTATTAAAAATATTATTACAAAAATTAATTTCTCTAACTTTAATTTCAACTTACAAAATCATTTGATTTGAAACCTCCCTTATAGTTCATACCAAGTACAAACCTAAAGATTGCTTTTGCTTGCCAAGAAGGGTGAAAAAGGAGCAAAATGGTTTTGAAAAAAAAATGGAACTTATAGATCACTTAAAACATGGTAATAAACTTGGGGAAGCTTAAGAGTCATATTATAACCTTCTCCCATTGGTCACACTTCCCCATGGGTCATATAAGTGCCAAACTCACATTTTCTCTCAAGAAAACTGCCCTTTCTTTTGAAAAACCTACCACATTTTAGTTATGTCAATGGATTAGGACCTCATGGGACACATGGGACATGACATCATATTTTTTAACCTTAAAACTTCCCAATAAATCCATACAACTCCTTAGATGCCCCTTTTTGACCTTAAAATGACTCAAAATGACTAAAGGGACTACAATGACTAAAGACCAAGGCTAGTATAACATTAAATGGCATTAATTAACCTATAAACACCTTGTGAAATATGTAAAACATATAAAAATAAATTTTCTACTTAGGGGTGTCCCAATTAGACCTAAAATTGAATTTTTTTTCAACAAATTGGTGACTCATAGGGGTAGTATACATGATATACTAACTAGATCAGTAGCCTTATCAATATATTGGGCTTAGGGAGTCATATGAAGTACAATACAAAAAAAATGACTTTGAATATTGACCATAAAGATAAGACCACTAATTACCTCAACCACACAAAACAAAGGACACAAATAATATAAGGCAATAAACTAACAAGACACACACACATGTTCTCAAGGCACTTAGGGGAAATAGAAAACCAACTATTATGCATGGATAGAAACTAAGCGTAAATCCTTTCTAGGATTAAAATGAAAGTTTATTGAATCATATTCATGATGGGATGAATCATAGTGCCAAGCATGTTTATCTTTGGATTAGATGTTTTGTAGATCAGACCTATTCCTGAACACTTCACTTAATATGATCTCAAGTTGATCATCCTTAAATAGGTCTCTAATGTATATATACTCCTCTTAAACTTATACACATATCTCATACTACTTCCCACTCTTCATTTCATGGTCAAATTACATCTTCTATATAGGCATGACTTTAAGAGGATTAGTTTATTTTTCCTTAGAAGATTGAGGCCAATAAGAGCTTGTTCCATCCTTCAAGAGATGATGTGTTTCTCCCAAATAGTTGAGAGGATGATAGCTAATCTTTGTGACTTCAAACATATCATCATCAAATGCATATGATTTTTGAAAGGATAGATTTCAAAGGTTGATTTCTCTTTGCATACTCACTTGAAGAGGAGTATATCTTGCCCTAATGACCTCAAATAAATCATCCAAAGGCAACTTAATAACTTATTCTTGATCATTTATGACATTTTTGAAAATTTCATCTTCTTTATCATCACTTATAATCATCTCTAAAGAAGTAGTAGACCCCTTAATAGACTCAAACTCATTGCAAATGTTTTCAAAAAATTTCCACAAGTCCTCATCCTCTTTTTGATCAGCATCATGAAGAGGAAAAATAATAGAAGATCATTCATCCTATTCATTATAATATAAAAGAACTTCATCCAAGATTTCCTCTTCAACACAAGAAAATAATTCTTCACTATCAACCAAACAAGAAGACTCAACATAATGTCTCACCTCTTCTTCAACACTTATGACCTCTTGAGGGATCTCAAATTGTGTCTCATCTATCATAATTTGATTTTTCTTTTAAAGGGATGCAAGATATTCGATCTCTTTCTCCTTCTCGATGATGCCAAGACTAGGCATCTAGAAATCTAATAACCTAGCCTAGTGACGCTACCAAGGAGATAAACTTTCTTCAAACATGAGTTATAAATTTTCCTCAACCAACTACTCTTTTTTAGGTTCCCATACCATAGGTTCATCAAAGAAAAGGGTAATGGGATGAGGACAAAAGGAACTAGTTGGTGGAGGTATAACATAGGGCTCAAAATCATATTAAGAATAAAAGGTTGGGGATTCTTTTGGGAGATCTTGAGGAAGTGGGGTAGACCTTGGTCTAAGATATATTGGTTATCTTCTTTCCACTTGACAATCACTTCATTCACTTCTGATTTAGATTGAACACTTTCTTGAAGAGGGGTATATGGGGTGTGTTTAGGCATAGGATCTTCTTTTGGGTTTAAACCTTCCATCACACCTTCACTTAACAGCTTCATCATTTACTCCAACTCTTCAATTTGATTGGCTAGGCTTTCTTGGAAAAGTATTTGTAGAGTAAAAAATAATCTACATGTTATTTTTAAGTTCAATTATGTGTTCCAAGTTTTTGTCCCTGCACATTTCAGTTTTGAGGTAGTGAAGTTTAGACACAGAGTGAGGGCACGAGTTTCATTTTTGCCTAAATTTTGTCTAAGTATCAAAATTGTGTGGAAGGTGCCAAGTATCATCGACTAAGACACATTTTGTAATTTCTCTAAGTTTCTCAAAATGTGCCACGTGTCTTGTAGTAATTTAGCAGAATGCAACAAGTATCGACATCTGCATTTCATAATTTTTATGCATTTCAAAAGCTTATTTCAATAAGCTTCTCTCAAGGTCAAGCAGAAGGCACCAAGTGGCAACTACTGAAGGTTTCAATATGCTTTTATAAAAGCAATGAAAGACACCATGTGTATCTAGCTGAAGAAAGTGGAAGCTACCATGTGTTAACATCTAAAATATCTTCATTTTGTTTCATTGTTAAGTAAAGACTGTGGTGGGCCTTGGGTTTTGTTTCTAAAGTCAGTGAAAACCACCAAGTGTCACCATCTGTATAAATCTAAAATAAGTCTTGAATGTTTCTATAGTGTAGCTAAATCTCAACAGAAGTTGCCACATGTCCTTAGCAAAAGCAATAGAAGCTGTCACATGTTCTTTGTTAAAGATATGTAGAAACTGACACTTGTCCATATTTTCCTTTTGAAGCTACTTAGGTGAGAAGTGTTGTGGGTCCCATTTTCTATAAGTGGTTAAAATTTTTGAGGAAGTAGACTATGACAGATATCAAAGATGGAACAACCCCAATGCAAAGACATAGTAAAGAGTATAAGTAATGTGGAAAGTGCCATGTGTTTTTTGTAAGTACCATGGAAGCTACCAAGTGTCATTTTTTTATGCTACCTAAATAATAAGATGGTATTCAAGTGAAAAAGAGGATACTGCCAAGTGTCCTCACCTATTTTACAGTGGGAAGCATCCTATGTATCTATTTTAGCCAATAAACTTGCAAGGAGATGAAACGTTTCAAATCCAAGAAATATCTTTTGTTAGACACTTCCAGTTTAGTTAGACCATTGGATTGGGAATGTGTGGGCAATATAGAGCTAGTCTAATGTTATAAATATGGGTGGAGAGATTGCCAAAGGATCATCATCAAAAGATAGAGAGAATTTTTTGTGAGGGATTATTATCAAGAAGTTTTAGACTTTTTTGTTGTAACCAGTAATGTCATTTGCCTTTGTTCTATTTTCTTGAATTAGAAAGTTTGTATAACTATGCATGTTTTTGTGCCTTTTATGTGACTGGAAAATAAATGAGAAGACTGAGTTCTATGCCTTTGTTGATATTTTCTATGTTATTGTAAAATCATCTAAGTTGTGAGCCTTTGATCCTATCTATTCTCATCTTTTACATTGATCATGCCTTGTTTGCTCTTTAATGTAATTGAATCATAAAGATAGCTTCATTGTGCTTCAAATTAAGGATCAAATTAAATTTAGGTGAATCACCATAGTTATATTTCCTTCATTACATTTTTGTTTCTATTTAATCTCTATCCCTTTTCTCATTACACATTTGAGATAAAGAAGAGCCAGCTTCTTTAAAATTTGGAGGTCATTTCAAGTTGCAAGTCCCACATTCCTAAAACTTCCCATTTTTGGTGTTGAAAACAATGCAGTTTTAAGCATCAATAGTTTTTGGCATGCCTGATGGGACAACATTATATTGAAGTTTCTTTCAAGACCATATGAACTAGAGAGCTACAAGGAGTTAGAGTTGTGGACCAGTAACAAGATCTCAATTTGCTATAAATCTAGGTATTCTTTTTCCACCTTTGATAACCAGTCCAAGAAGAAGGGTCAATCAGTTTATACCAATACCAAGAGCAAACATGGGAGCTCCTATACCCCCAAGGAATTATGCAAGTTGGAACACTGGCAGTCCTTTGATTTTCCCAATACCACCAGCCACTTGGGACCCTATTCCAATAAATGCCTTGAAAGCTCTACCCAAATTCAGTGGGCAAGATTTTAAAACACCTGAAGAACATCTACAGGATGTGTTTAATGTCTATGCAATTCATGTGGTCACACAGTAGAATGTGGCTATAAGATTATTAGTAGCTTCTTTTAAAGGGAAGGCTCTAGAATGGTATAGATCCTTGACCCCAAATACAATATCTACATGGGATCAACTTGGAGATCTTTTCTTTAAAATATTTTAAGAAAAGGGTGATAAGTCTTCTTTGTTACAACAATTGATTACTATCAAAAGGGCACCACAAGAAGCAATGACTGACTTTAATTCAAGATTTCAAAAGACTTGGGAAAGAATTCTTGCTACAGTAAGACCATTACCAGGTATGTCTATAGTCTTTTATCTTAAAGCTTTAAATTTAGATATATTAGTAATGATTTAGTCACTTGGAGGTCAGACTCTACTAAAAGCCTATGACTATGCAGTCAGAGCTAAAAATAATTTAATAGATGCTAGAAAGTTGCCTCTAAGGCCTCCCATGCCCATGTTTCAAGAAATTACTCTACCTTTTCCTCAAGAAACCCCTAATTCCATAGCCCTACCTGTGTCTATGTACACATATCCTCAACAACCTACTAAAGAACTTGTCCATGCCTAGTCATCTGAGATGGATGATATCAAGAACATCTTAAGGACATTTTATAATGAGTTAATTAACATAAAAAGATAGTAGAATCCTTATCCTAAACCCCAATATCAAGGATACCAAGGAAATATATTTCCACCATAGCCAAACCAGTATCAAAGTCATCAAAGGTAAACTAACACTCAACAAGCAAACCACTTAGTTGCAGTCCCTACACCCTCACAGACTGTTCCCCCTAATCCAAATAGAGAGATTATTCAAGGGAAGAATAATTATATAAATGGCACCAATTCCTAGTGTTTCCCTTGTAATAATGATCATATGCCTAGAGATTGTCCCATGGGTAATCTACAACAAAAGGTAGTAGAGCAAAGAAGAATGGATGGACAATTTACAAGTACTTCTAACACTCAAGCCTACCAATCCCTTGGTATGCAAAATTCAATCCTGATGGCTCAGATACAAGGGATGTCCTTATAAAAAGAAGAAGAAATATCCCCTGAACATGCTTTGTTTTCATGGGTTGAGGATGAAGAGTTAGTATTCTTAAATGAAGCTTCCACTTCTAAAAAGCCAGTAGTACAATCCGATTACTACACCAGATCAAAGAGAAGGATGATGGAATAGCTTGAAGTCACAAATAATGAGACTATGGGCCCTCTTCCATTTGAAAGTCATCAAAATATAGTTGCTAGATAAGAAATGCCTCAGCCAGTGTAGAACCAAGTAGTTCCTGGACAAGTTCAAGAAAAAGTAAGGTACCCTTATTTTCCAGCAACCCAAACATTAGGACTAGTGAATGTAGTGGATCAGCTGAAGAGAACCCCAACACATGTGTCAATATGGGACATATTAGCTATTCCTAAGAAAAATACACTATTACAAGAAGCTATGCAAGGCCAAGTAGTGCCTAAATATACTAACACTAAAGAAAGACCTACTAATAAATAAAAGCTCAAAGACACAGTTCATCTGCAAACAATAGCCCTTTTAAACAATGCAATAGAGGTAAGTAAATCCAAACTAGAGCCCTTCTATTTGAATTTGATAGTTGGAAAGAAATTTTTGCATAATGCAATGATAGACTCAAGGGTTGGTACTACAATAATGCCTAAGCAAATAGCAGATGCTTTAAAAATAAAGTATGAGGCACTTACTAGAGGAGTCATGTAGCTAGATGGAAAATTAGTGCAAATAATAGGGAGAATTAAACAACTCCCATTGCAATTATATATATGTCCTAATATAATTTTCAATCAAGATGTGGTAGTCATAGATATACCCATTGTATTTGGTTTATGTTTATCTAGAGATTTCACAGCCAAAATAGGAGGATATATGTCACTTGATTGGTCTCACCTCATCCTAAAAACCAAATATGGTTTAAAGATGAAAATACTATCTGAGCCACTATCTAAGGATCACATCACTAATGAACCAACCTCAAAATTAGAGGCAGCTCATGCTATGTTGAATAAGGAAGAAAGGGTCTTTGTTGAGGAGTTAGGTGACGGGACTAAACATGACCAAGAAGAGGAAAATAACCATTTGTTAGCTATGATGCAAAGTGACCCATATGGAAATTATGACTCCAATAGTTTGGGCACTTATGTCATATTTGATGGAGATCATAAAATCCCAAATGTTTTAAGGGAAAAAATGCCAAAAGATACCTCTTCTATCAATCCTCAAGTCTCTCAACATGAATTCCAAATTTTGAGTTAGAAGAGGGAAAATCATGAACCAGCTTGGGACCTTGAAGATGATATGGAGGAGTGTGCTTAGTTCATGGTTGGTTAGGGATATTTCATGAGTGTAGATGAGGAGGAAATCACCATAGGTACACCCTTTGATGAACAAGAGGACAAGTCATAAGCTTATGCCTTAATCTCTGATGAGGAAGAGATAATTTTTGATTTTCTTCTCACTTTGCAAGATGATATGGAGGAGCATGGACACTTCCTTGATCATGATTTGAATGACTTATTTGAAGTCATTAGGGTAGGTTATACTATTCTTCAAAGAGGCTGTGAGATGGTTGCAGATGGACAAGATAGCATTGAGACTCAAATAAATATGCAAAATTACTGCAAGCTTTCAGGTTTATCCTTTCAAGAGGTTGGTGAATTCAAAGATGATATTTTTAAAGTCATTAAGGAGGATGATCATGCAATGGAACCTAAGTTTGAGGTAGAAGGAGATAAGCTAATCAATGATGTATATCAAATGGATTATAGTAATGAGCCAATAACCATTGATTTCTTGATGAGACATGACAGTATGAAGAACTAGCATTCGACAAGCTTTCAAGAACAAGAAGAGTATGTTTATATTGGAAGCATGTTTGACTCTGATCCACTCAGATGTAGGCCAATCAAGGTGGCATGCAAGAAGAGCAAGTCACCAAAACTTCATCCCATTTAGCCACTTGTCTGGCACCATAAGTCTTCTCATCATGAAAGAGACTTCAAAAATTCTACTTTTAATCCAAGAGGGAGGCAAAGATACCTGGTTAATGTATTATAGTTAGATAGTTTCCTTTTCCTTGTTGCTTTTTTTTCCCATTTTTCTTTCCTACTCTTTCTCTTAATAAGTTTTCTTTGAACACCTGGCTATAGCTCAGAGTCTTTTTCAAAATTTTCAAAACTCTCGACACATTAAATCTCTCTCAAATCTCTAACATTCCCCAAAGTACCTTATGTAGCCATTTCATGACATGTCTGACTCGCTGTCCTAAGCAGATTCAATAATATTTGCTAATGGTTATCTAGTTTTAATGCCATTTTTGAGACTTGATGGGTCATTAAATACCCCATAACAAGAGTTAAAGCTTACAAGTGTCTCAAGCATTCCTACGTCTACTAGAAAATCCCTATTACCTACATTTTTAGTTCATAACAAACCTGCTTAGTGAAAATGCCTTCCCTATTGCAAAGCTCCATACCTGTTACATAGTTCACTATTTCCAAGTATAGATATAGATATGGAGGGAGCATAGTCTTCAAAACACGGGTCTAGGATTTATGAATCCACTGATAATCTTCTCATAAGCAAATCATATGCTTCAGCCCCTGCACAACCCTTAAAGACCTATCCACGGACTAAAGTCCCTAAAGTTGGTTATGCAAATGACCCATCAAAGGTGAAATATTTTGCAGACAGAATCATGGACCCAATACTTCAAAAGCCTAGCAAATCTCTAAGATAAGGGGCACATCAAAGATGTATTCAAAGGGCCAAGGCTGGACAATATGAAACATTCACAATGAGGATATGGACTTCCCAACTAGCACAATTCATTGTCCCAGGTGTACATATGTGCCCTGACTTGGTTGAAATATGTTCCAAATTGTTTCATGCACCCTTAAATACCATACAATAGGGTTCATTCACCATGCATATTACACCAAAGGCTATTAGGGATATGTTGGCCCTGTATCATGACAAGATAGCCACATTTCCCACCATTGCCAAAATGTAGAAAAAATGGGCAAATGTCAATAATCAATTAAGGTTTTGCAAATCTAAATTGCAATTAGGGGAATATGATACCACTATGCCAGTACTGCCAATAACTAGAGCATAATTTTCACAAGCTAGTCAAGAGGCACTTTTCATGATGGCATTCATTTTTAGAATGAAAGGAGATATAACTATTTATGAAGAATAAATGGCCATTCTCTTTAGGTTGAAAATGGTTGACAAGTCCTAGGAGTATCAGCTAGATTTCTCTAAGTAGATGCAGCCCAAAGATTATACAATCAATGTAGTGGTAATAGATATGTCACTTTTTAGACCACAAGATAGGGTTGAGCTACTAAATTGTTAGGTTGTGGAGATAAGAGCTTCACTCTTATGCAAACATGGAGGAGGTTGCTAAGTTGTAGAGCAACTGACATCATTCAAGCCAACCGATGTCAGTCATATCTAATGAACAGAGCAACTAACATCGGTCAGAGATCAGTCGATGTCAGTCACCTCTAGACAGAGAGTGACCGATGTTGGTCACCTGTGCATTCTAGAACTATTAGTTACATGAATAGTTTGTTTGTTTAATGACCAATTTACATGTAAAGACTAATTTTAGTCTTGAGCTATGTTTCTAATTATTGTAATTAGGAAGTCTAATTATTGTTTGTATGGGATATATTTAAGAGACCCATGGGCTATATTATAATTTGTAGAATCATTGGTTTTGTAGAATCAAAAAGGTTCTATCCAAGGGAGAATCATAAGGACTTGGTGAGGCAAGGACAAGGGTTCTTCTCAGTGTGTAAGATCTAGGTCGATATGTGTGTAAGGCTAGGTTGATCTGCGGTATAGCAAGATCAGGTGAGATCTACATGGTAAGTAAGGTCGGTTGATCTGCAGGTGTGTGTGTGTGTGTGTGTGTGAGATCTAGGTTTACAAGTGTGCAAAACTAGGTTGATTTGTAGGTGTGCAAGATTAGGGAGATCAACAACACAATAAGTAGCAAGATCAGGTGAGATCTACTTGGAGTATGTGGTGTACTTGGACTTGGAGTATGTGTGTGTACTCAGTGGTACTGGTAGTATTTTTACTGATTGTTTGAAACAACAACTCTGTGTTTGAGTTGATTTTTTGTAATTTAGAGAGAGAACTCTTGAGGGAAGACTACTGGTATGCCCAAGAGGTGTGGGAAGAGTGTGATCTCTTTATTGTATTTCCTTCTGGAAGAGTATTAATACAATTGGGTATTATCTCTCATAGTTTGTGTTGTTTCTAAATTCTAGTTACTTATCATTCTAGTTAAATTATGTGTTTAGTTACTTATACAAAGGTAATCAAGTGTGCTCTTAGTGAGCAAGGATCCTGACAATTGGTATCAGAGCCAGGTTCAACTAACAAGTGGTATCAGATCTTGGTTAGGTACACTATCAGCTAGATTTCTCTAAGCAGATGTAGCCCAAAGATTATATAATGAATGTAGTGGTAATAGATATGTCACTTTTTAGACCACAAGATAGGGTTGAGCTACTAAATGAATCCACTTCTGTAGTAGCTAATTATTATTTGAAAATATCAAAGAAGCTAAAAAAGATGGAGGTTGATCTAGCCCAAGAGAAGGCAAAATGTAGTAGTTTGACTACAAAAATCAATACCAAGAATAATGAAATAGAGAGTCTCAACAAACAGTTGTAAGATACTATTTCTTTTCAGACTCACCAAGTTATTTAGGCCTAAAATGATTCTTTGAAAGAAGGGCTGATGCAGGTGAAAGATGCAGTGATATCTTTAAGGTAGGAAAAGGCAACATTACAAGAAAAATGTGAGGAAAGCCTATTATAGGTCGCTCAACTTCAATAGAAGCTACTAAATGAGCAGAACAATACCACTGCCATATAGGCCCAACTTCAAGTCAAATGATAAATGATAAAACAATTATCACGTGAGTTGGCTAATAGGCCAAAAAATGCAAGGGTTTTGAATCTAGTTAAGGATATTTATGTATCAATATGGAAAAGAAACTTTGAGGAGATTTCTCAGCTTAGACACTCTCTAACCTTTCTGCTAAATGCATAGAAATTATGTGAAAAGGTGGAGACTTTAGTTGAAGCCACTCTATCCACTATCTCTTTGAGAGTGTTTGACTCTCAAAGGCTGTTGTAAAAGCTATATGATGCAACTAATGGAATGTTATTAGTAGTAGGGATTAGTGATAGAATGATCACTGCTAAAAGAGTGAATTAAATTCTTAGTTACAACTCCACAATAATTAAATGTGAAGACCTTCTAGATGTGGTGAAAGAAGCAATCAAAGACATGAAACAACATATTGAAGATCTAGTGTAATTGGGTCTTCCCTCCCCTTTTCTTGATAACAATATAGTGTTGATTGATGAGATTAAACATTTGTTGTTAGCCAGGCAAAGTGATCAGTCAGTTTTTTAGGGTTTAATAGATGATTCATCAGTGCCTGAAGTGGAAGCTATTTTGATGCCCATGTCCTAGTTTGAATTTCAATTGAAGGCTATAGTTCATATTTTATAGAATTTTTCACATAAAGATATCATTAACCTTGATTTAGCCTTCAACAAATTGCAAAATAAGTAGGGATCATCTGATGATGAGTGGTCTATTTATCTAATGGCCTTAATAAAGTTGTGATTTGCCCCATTTGATCATGCAGGAGATTTTGGATTCTTCTTTTTGAGTAGGCTCAAAAGTCTTTAGGGTCGCCAAGAACTGTAGAGTAAAAAATACTCTACATGTTATTTTTAAGTTCAGCTGTGCGCTCTAAGTTTTTGTCCCTATGCATTTTAGTTTTAAGGCAATGAAGTTTTGATGTAGAGGGAAGGCATGAGTTTCATTTTTGCCTAAATTTTGTCTGAGCATCAAATTTACATGGAAGTTGCCAAGTGTCATCGGCTGAGACACATTTTTTAATTTCTCTAAATTGCTTAAAACATGCCACATGTTTCATAGTCATTCAATGGAATGTGACAAGTGTCGGCATCCACATTTCATGATTTTTATGCATTTCAAAAGCTTATTGCAATAATATTCTCTCAAGGTCAAGTGGAAGGTGCCAAGTGGAAACTACTGAAGGTTTCAATATGATTTTATAAAAGCAACAGAAGATGCCATGTGTATATAGCTAAAGAAAGTAGAAGCCACCACATGTCAACATCCAAAATATCTTCATTTTGTTTCATTATTAAGTAAAGACTATGGTGAGCCCTAGGTTTTGTTTCTAAAGTCAATGAAAGCTGCCAAGTGTCACCATTTGTATAAATCTAAAATAAGTCTTGAATGTCTCTACAGTGTAGCTAAAGCTCAATGGAAGCTGCCACATGTCCCTAGCAAAAACAATGGAAGCCACCATGCGTTCCTTGTTAAATATACGTGGAAAGTGACACTTATCCCTATTTTCCTTTTGAAGCTACTCAATTGAGAAGTGTTGTGGTTCCCATTTTCTATAAGTGGTTAAAAGTTTCAAGGAAGTAGACTATGACAGATGTCAAAGATGGAACAACCCCAATGCAAAGACATAGTAAAGAGTATAAGTAATGCAAAAAGTGTCGTGTGTTTTCTGTAAGTATTGTGAAAGCTACCAAGTGTCATTTTCTAGTGCTACCTAAATAATAAGACAATTTTAAAGTGAAAAAGTGGATACTACCAAGTGTCCTCACCTGTTTCATAGTGGGAAGCATCTTGTGTATCTATTTCATCCAATGAACTTGTAGGGAGACAAAACATTTCAGATCTAAGAAATATCTTTTGTTAGACACTTCCAGTTCAGTTAGAGTTTAGTTAAACCATTAGATTGGGAATGTGTAGGCAATCTAAAGCTAGTCCAATGCTATAAATATGGGTGCAGAGATCACCAGAGGATCATCATCAGAAGATAGAGATAATTTTTTGTGAGAGATTGTTATCAAGAAGTTTTAGATTTTCTTGTTGTAGCCAGTAATGTCATTTGCCTTTGTTCTATTTTCTTAAATTATAAATTTTGTATAATTGTGCATGTTTTTGTGCCTTTTATGTGACTAGAAAATAAATAAGAAGACTGAGTTTTATGCCTTTGTTGATATTTTTTGTGTTATTGCAAAATCATCTAAGTTGTGAGCCTTTAATCTTAAAGATAGCTTCACTATGCTTAGAATTAAGGGTCGAATTAAATTCAGGCACATCACCATAGTTAGATTTTATTTCATTGTATTTGTGTTTCTATTTAATTTCTATCCCTTTTCTCATTACACATTTGAGATAAATAAGAGCCAACTTCTTTAAAATCTAGAGGTCATTTCAAGTCACAAGTTTCACATTCCTGAAACTTCCCATTGTTGGTGTTGAAAACAAAACAATTTTAAGAATCAATAGTATTTATTAAAGTTCATAAGCATCATCATGAGGATAAGGATTACAAGAGGACTCATATCAAGGATAAGAGATCTCTTCTTTAGGAATGGTGGGAAGGGTGTGTTTAGGATCAACTTCATTCTCAACTTCACACTCATTATCAATGCTTCTATCCTCTTTCTTTCCTCATGATTCCACTATCTTACTCTAGATTAGGATATTAGTATTATAAGTCTTCCCTTGGGGTGGTGATGCAAGTTGATGAGTGGGTTAAATTTTCAAGGAAATTTTAATCTCTTTAGGCTTGGATTATCCACCTTGTCTCCAACTTGGAATCTCATATCTATGGGCCACTCCTTGAGATGGAGATGCAATGTGAGAGGGAAATGAGGATTTGAAATCAACTTCCTTTGTTTCTAGCATGGATTGATACATATGCATATTATCCAAATCAATTTGCCTATCAAGAGTAACTTCAAACACAAGGTTTATATTTTCAACTCTCTCTTCCAACTGATTATGAAAAGGATGACTTTGATATCCTTGATTGGGCTCATTTGTAGGTATCAAATATGGCTTATATGAAACTTTTGGAAGTGGATATTAAGGCTAATAGGTTTGGTAAGGTTGTCTTTTATGAACTCTTAGCCTATTTTCTAAGGAAAAAATTAGGCCACTCACATCAAGCATCTCACTTGTGAACCTTTACCAATTGGCTCTCTCAATAGGTACCCACTCTCTTTTAACCAACTCTAATGCATCTCTCACCTTATGACTAAGATGACTAAGAACCTCTTGACCATATCCCCTTTATGTGTCAAGATCTAACATATACCTCTCATATCCCAAAAGAGTTTGTTTTAAGGTGTAAATTGATTGACTTGAGAAGGGACTAAGTTGACTAGGAACAAGAAATGGAAAAATGATGATAGGTTGGTACACTTCATGAATGGGTTGATACACTTCATGTTGTTGTTGGTACACTTCATAATAGAGCTGATTAAGAACTTGTTCTTGTTGATAGGGAATGGCACAATCTTGAAATGTCTCACCAACTTATGTAAGAATGAACTCAAAATGAAGGTCATCCATGAAACCTCATTAATAGTAAGAATACAAATAAATATATTACCAATAATCTTCAAAATGAAACTTGGGTTGATTGACCAGCTAATGTATCTTTGTTTTCACCATTGATGTATGGATATATACCTCTAAAGGATAATGTGTTTAAGGACAAAATCAAAAATACTTCAACATATTAGACTAAGAGTCCCACTAGGCATGTCAAAAACAAAAATCATCAAAATGAAACTTGGGATGCTTAACTATTTGATGTATCTTCAGAGTCACCATTGATGCTTAGATAGATGCCTCTAAAGGCTGATGTGGTAAAGGACAACATAAAAAATCCTTCAACTTCTTAGACTAAGAGTCCCATTAAGAATGCTAAAAATTATTGTCACTTGGTTTTTCACCCTTTGAGGAGATGCCTAAACTCTCCTCATCCAAGTGGCATAATGGAAACACATCTAGGCTTGTGGGTAGCCTAAGGATGAGGTGAATCTCTAGATAGGCTAGTTCCCTTGATGTACCATTTTGGACTATAGCTACACATAAAATTTAGGGGGGGAAGAGAGATAGATAACTAAAATCAAACTATATACACCAAATAAGATGATGAATTCCAACCAGTAGCATGTTACACATGATAACAAAGGACTAACCAAACATACACTCATTCAATATGCATCTTCTCACTTCAATGTTACATTATGAGGTTATGGATGAATGTGAAAAGCTAGGAAGACTAGAAAAGAGGCCTTGAATAACACTAATTATAATACTAACTCACTCAATCCTTTGGATTTCCTAGAACACTTCACATGACTTGTAAGAAGAAGCTTTCCAACTACAAATAGGATGCAAGAATGAGACAACATGCTAACGAATTCATAGTCTTCACTAAGAAAGATCCAACATTCAAGTAAAAAACATAAGAAAATTTATTAAGAGGTAAAAATAAGTAGTCTTATTGATAAAATGGTATTCAAATGAGCAAGGATTCACCATACTTAGGTGGAGCATAAGTTACAATGGCCAAAATGGCTAGTTCTTATAGAACTTGAGAAAGGAGAAGAGAAAAGTCCAGGAGTCACAAGGTAAATTTTAACGATAAGAAAATTATTTTATTTTTCAAGAGAAAATGATATGGGATGAACCATGAAAGGTCATAAGGAAAAATTGGTTATGCAAGTCATCAAACTCTTGCAAAGTGGCATAAAATTCTCTTACCTAGTTCAGAAAAGCTACCTTCATGATTATCCATATTTGAACATCCCAAAAATAATTAGGGATAGGTATGATGATAAAATTTAATGGTAATGGTTTTAGGCATGCCTCTCCATGCATTGGTTGTAGGCCTGGTCATTTTAGATCATCTAGAAGTGAGCTATCATCATCTACAATCTAAGACTCTCCTCCTTCATGCATCTTGCACACTTTTCCTAAAATTTGGATTTATTTGAACATTAAAATCCATGGGATGGAGTTTATTACAATTTTAAATACCCTATATGGCCTTATAACCATCAATAACACCTTAAAATCACCCTATTTAAAAATTTCCCCCCTTCTCACTAGCTTGTCTACTATGCTAGTCTTGACTAGCTAAGATGAAGCAACTAGTTTAGAAACTTAATAGTTTTTTATTGATATTAAATTAACCTAGGTATTTATTAAAATTCATAATATTCCACCTAGACTTTATTTCATCTCTTAAAACCTCTTGTATCATACAAAACACATAAAATAGTCAAAAGAACCATATTTTTTACCCTATTCGTACAATTTTGTATAGTTAAAAATCATGGGGATTAGATTTAGGGATTCCTTTACAATTTAAAATAATAATCCTATTCAAAATATTCTATTAGAGTATCTATCCAACTCCATTTCTCCAAACTGGTCACTAGGAAGGGTTTGTAAGGGTTTTATCTTATTTCCACTCTTAAGGTTTGTTCATAAAGATGGGACATCCAAATTGAAAAAAAATTATATAAATTCATATTTAAATACCTTAATAAACATCCTTAAACTTATTTTTTTCCCATTAAAAGCACTAAGAGAGATATGAATACTCAAACTTGTCCTATCAAGCCCTTTCCTCCTATTCTTATAGGTCTGAGTTAGTTTTGAGCTAAAAATGGGTTCCTCAAGGGTCTATTTTCATTATAAAATCTTTAAAAAATATTATTTACCCCCATATTAATTATATAATAGGTTTTAGTGATCATATAAATCTAAATATGAAGTTAACCCCCTTTTTGGATGTTAGGCCTAGTCATGCTTAATAAGCTTGTCTACACCTTAAGATCTAAATGAATTTTGATGGTTTTCCTTGCCTCAAAATATATTTAAAAACTTTAATATGACCCCATAAACATTTCACAATAAATTTTAAATCTCACTTATGGCCAAAAGTGAAAATGATCTCACACTTGGTCTTTATGCCTGAAACTACCATATAGGCCTGACTACAACTCTTATGGTTTAGAATATTCCATTAAACTACATCACTTTGTGACTATTTTTACATGTTTCCATAGATCTGGATCTCCTTTCAATGTTCAAATAATTCCTGAGTCCATCCATTCACTACCCCTCTCCAAAACTACCAATTTGTGTTCATAAGGGAGTGCCCTCTGTCTAAAAAAAATAGAGGCACTCCCCTACTCTCTTAGATAATGGTGGATAATTTAGTATCTTATCCAAGTGATAAAAAATTATTTTACCAAACTTTATATCTTGGTGACATAATTTTCCCTTTCAAATCATCAAAGACACAAGGAAGACTCCTTGTATGATAGACTGTGCAGGGTTCTTCATGAGGACTGTGTTTTGCACTTGAAAGTGCCTTCCATTTTCCTTTTTATCCATTATGAGGGGGTTTTTAGGTTTTTAAATCTATTATTAATGCTATCTCATCTCAATTTATAACTACATATACCAACATATTTCTTATACCCCTTACTCAGTCAAAACTAAGTTTCAACTATGATTGTGTTTTTCTTTGAAATAGGGCTCACCTGTGGGTCATAAAACTAATGTTTATATTCCTATTTGGATATATTTATATCATTTTAAATTATATTATACCTTTAATTTCATCCTTATTCACTTCTACATCAATAAACTTGCTCACTTTCTATCCTAGTAACCTTCAGCTAACTATGTGAGCTTTTTTAGGGTCCCGTGGGTATTCCTAGTTTGAATTTAAATTTGAAACATTAACATAGAATTTATTGAAGATTACCATGGTATTTTATAATATATTATACCTATATCACCTTTTATAATCCTAAAATATCTGTTAGGAACATTATCTTTATTAACTATTTACCTATATTCACCTACAGGTGACTGTAAGAAACCCTATAGGTGGTTGTTGCCTCCAAAGTATGCACTAAATATTATTTAGAATACATAAAGTATTTTGAAATTATTTGGATTAATTTTTAAACAACCAAGATGATATTTAATTTCTTACATCTCTCTTCATGACTTGGTTAATATTCGAGTCTGTTGTAGGTGAATATTTACCTTGAGAAGGGACACTTATAGGTGTTTATGAGGGAAAAACCATACCTCTCAACTTTTATTGATGAATTTTTAAGGATTATTATCCTCCTCACATGATTTTTACCAATCCAACCTATATATATGACTCATATTTTCTTTTTGGATGCAATATTACTTAAAGGTTCAAGTTCTATAGATATTATTGTCTGGTTTTAGTGCTTAGAAAGGCATCTTTGAGCCCTCAAACATCTACCTTACATTAGGTGGTTTCCCTCCATATTAATAAGTTAATATCCTAAATATAGGATTAAATATTAATTCACTATAATTTTTATGAGACCTCTTTAAAAGAGCTAGGTGCTATGTTTTCTCAGTTTGGAGATAAAAGGCCTAAACATAGTCACTATTCCTTGAAAGGTGATTGTCAAATCCATTTAGAAACTTATCTCTTAGTAAGGGTAATTCATGGTCTCAATTCATGTTATAAACTCAAAAATAGATTCATATTATGTTTCAATTATTTAAAATTACCTCTCAACTTTTTGTCAAGACCACATGTAGGTCGTTATTCTAGTATGCAGGCAACAAAAAGTGGATTTTAGGCAATGAACATTGCCTTTGATTCTTTAAGAGTTTCAAACGTGTTTCATACTTATAAATAAATTTTTCACATACTAAAACACCTGAATTAAGTTTTAACACCCTCTTTTTAACACGAATAATCCCTTCATGGCACCTGTAGATGAGTTTGTTCATGGCAGACTAGGTGGGATTATGTTATATGATTGCTTAGTCCCTCTTTTCAACATCAAATGAAGGTTTTATTCACTACTTAATTATTAAAAAGGATATAATAAATATTAAAAACCTAAAATAAACCTTTTTAAACTTGACATACAATTTTGATACACATGCCTCACCATGGTTGCAAGCAAATAATGAGCAAAAGTTGATTGTATGGTGCTTCATGACTGCACTCATGGGAATTTATTTGAAGAATGGAATTGAAAAATTAAATCAAATCATAAGAGCATTGGAAACATGCAAATTAAATAAACATAACCCCCTAAAGTCACCATCAAAGCATGAAAGTATTGAAAATGGTGTAAACCTACCTATTTTATAGAAAGGTATTCCCTTCTGCAACTTGAGATGTTTAGCATATCAAAACACCTTGAATTGATAAACCAAATAGGGAGAGAAATATAGAAGTAAACCAACACACTCTGGAACCAATACTAGAAACTAGTTTGTAGGAAATTGCTCAAACCAAGGCAAAACATATAGGGTGCATGAAATAACAAGTAAAAAAGTATAGTCAATTT
Organism: Torreya grandis; assembly: GCA_037957365.1. Lineage (NCBI taxonomy): Eukaryota > Viridiplantae > Streptophyta > Pinopsida > Cupressales > Taxaceae > Torreya > Torreya grandis. The sequence goes on along the minus strand of JARHVA010003416.1, from coordinate 1,807,095 downwards.
CATGAGGAAGGTTCATGAAGAACAAGACACCATTATTAAAACTATTTATTTATAAATTAATGTTTTTGAGTGTAATTTCACCTCCCCAAATAGTTTGATCTTGAACCTCCCTTGTTGTCTATACCAAGTACAAACCTAAAGACTACTTTTGCTTGCTAAGAAGGTTGAAAAAGGAGCAAAATAATTTTGGGCCAAAAATGACACTTCAAAAGCAATTAAAACATGGAACTAAACTTGGGGAAGTTAGAGAGTCATATTAAAACTTTCTCCCATATGGCACACTTCCCCATGGGTCATACAAGTACTAAACTCACCTTTTCTCTCAAGAAAATTTACCTTTAATTTGAATAACCTACCACCTTTCAATTATTTCAGTTGATTAAGACCTCTTGGGACACACAGGATGTGACATCATCTTCTTTAACCTTCACATTTCCCAATAAATCTATATAACTCATTAAATTCCCCTTTTTGACCATAAAATGATTAAAAAGACTAAAATGACTAAAAAACAAGGCTATTATAACATTAAATGAAATTAATTAACCTATAAAACACCTTGTGACATATGTATTAGACCCTTAAAAGATATAAGAATCAATTTTTTACCTAGGGGTGCCCCAATTTGACCTAAAAGCCAAATTTGATTAACATAATCATTGTTAGATATATATGTATGATTGTACATGCATCATTAATCTACCTGGATTGATTGTCTCTATCATTTGATGCATGCTATTAGATATTTACTTAGGTACCTGATATCTTGACACTTGTCATGTGCACATTCATGTTGACCTTTTAACATGATGCTCACTATTGATGTATTTTTCATGATTAAATACACACCATTGGATCTTGAGAGCCACTGACATCTATTATATCAATGCTCATTATTGGATATTGACCTTATCTCCCAATATTTGGACACTTTTCAATCTCATGTTAAACCTTGGGATATTTGAATTCTAATGGCTACTTCATGAGGCTTTAACTTGATGTCAGTATGCTTGTTTCAATCTACAAGTCCAACTTTGAATCTCTATATATTGAGATAGAAATCTCATCAAGACATGAAATTTATAGAAGATGATCTTGGCATGAATAAATTCATGTCCATGTAATATTTTTCCTTGAGAAGGCTCCCTGATCAAACTTATTAAATGCATGATCGAGCTGACCAATCCATTTTTGCATGATGGTCTGGCTCTTCTATGCTTGTGTAATAACTTTAAAGTATATAAATGAGTTTCTAAGGCATGTGAAACTTTGTTTATGTCCATGAAGGTCATGATCACCATGAGGACCTGTTGATTCTTCTTCACTTGTAACTTTAGACTTGTTCCAAGACTTGATTCTCAAATATCAACAAATTGCACTTTAAGCTTTCTTAAAGTGTTTCAAAAGATTTGTAATAAAAATTTAATCTCTGAACCACTAATTCCATCCAAAATTATTGTTTATCTCATCTATTTAGGTATAATTTTGGCATGTAGGCCAAAATGGCCAAAAAGAAGGACTACCTAAAGTATGAACTAGTTGTATTGGTAGATTGAGTTCTACCTTTTGGTTATATGATCTTTTCAAACTCCATTAATGGAAATGGATCACCTTAAATACTTAACCTTATTTAATTCAAATTCATCCTACATCTCTTTACCATCACAAGAATAACCCTTGCCAACATTCTCACTCATGTTCTTTACTACCTGTAGATATACATTGGTTGTAGGTTACTATTCTCACTATTCTTATAGGTATATATGAATAATTTGAATATAAATAGAACTTAAATACGTCTATGACATATATTTATAACATATAACATCTTTTTATTAGATATGAAATTACTCACCTCTCTCAAAAAAGACATTTCAAGCACTTAACATAGGCAGACTATGCTTTACATGCCTATGTATGCATTTATTATAGGTAGTGATTTCTTGCAAGAAGATATTAATAGGTATATGAAATGTATTAATATATATTTTATCATCTTTTTAAATTATAAAAACTCCTCAAACCTCTCCTTTCTCTACAACTTCTCATGCACACTTGAATGGGCTAACTATGTTATCTCTTTGGTTGATTATGTATGCTCACTAAGATAACTATGGCTCCTTAAGAATAAATCCATCTTACTTTGAGAGAATACTTGACCTTATATACAAATTTTTGGTATTTATTTCTCAATTTAATCTCTCTCAATTAATTATCTTCATATGCCAAAAAACTAACCATTTAAGGACTGTGATTGTTAGACAGATGTAGGTGACTATTTTCCCCTTTATCTTTACTTTGATAACCTCTTGGTAATCAATGGGTAATGTTAAAATCATATTATATATCCCACTAAACCATCATATCATTCTTCTTCATCTTTTTTACCTTATACATAGGAATTTCACATTACATAGACAACTTGATTGTGTTCTTCTTACTTGACTGTAGGTTCAACCTACCTATGTATGTTCTTTGAGAGGATTTTTCCTTGAAACTCCTCATGGAGTTTTATCTAAATCATATAAAATTAAATAAATTATGGTAACTCATTATGAAATTCACCATTATGTTGTTTTGATTCTAAGTCTTTCAAGCTCAGTTAGGCTCCCAAGCTAACTATAGGTAAACATTGGTTGTAGGTGCCTATTTTTACTCACTATAGGGACTAAGGAATAACATATGACATAAATTATGATATGAAAAATTTTATTCCCAAACGACTGAAAGACCCAAACTTACCCTTGTATCTACTTTAAAAAATACTCAATGATCTAATAAATATGGAAAGCAACATATGGTATTTACCTTTAAAATTTCTAACTTACTTTAGGTTATACTATATAGAGTTCTAAAGAGGTTTTCTTGCATCATTTTGATATCTATTGGATATAAAATAAACACTCTCCTCTCTTTAATCAGACTATACCACCCTAAAAGTCCATCTAACACCTCATAAACACATTCATGAAGGTAAATGTTCCTTTGAAAGGTCTCTCAAGTTGATCATACACCCATACATAGTCATTAGTGTTATTTAGGCATTAGACACTCTAAAAGATCATTTTATCTCATGAACTCATCATACTTCACCATGAATAACTTATTAACTTTGACAAATAATTCTTTCCTCTTCAAGTAAATTCCTCAAAATGTTATATTACCTACCATGATGTCCATCTAGTCTGTTCATTAGGCCTACAAGAGAGATTTTAAGCTTTTGAGAGGGCATGGTCCTAAGACCTCATATTTAATATACTAAAATGGTAAATTTATACCTTTTCATCCTTTATAATCCCTTCAATATCATGATAAACTCCCTAAGATTCTCTCATACATTAAGAATCTCATTAAACCTATAATTGTACCTTATGGAAGGACTAAATGACAACCCAAGCTATCTCAAGAAAGACCTTTTCAATTTGAAGGTACCTAAAAATTTTGATTGGATGAATATGTATTTTACTTAAAAATTTATCTTGAAAACTCCATAAAATGAGTACATTCAACTGATATATCAAACATGCTTGAAAACTACCATCCTTAATAAACAAGATAAACAACCAATTTATTGTCAAAAGACTCTTTATCAAGGTAAATTATATGATGATTCAAAAATTAAAATTTTATTTTTAACCCTGTAATCATCCATTTTAAAAAAATTCTCCATCAAGCTCTGAAACAAAAATATAGCAATAGACCTAGATCATGTCTAGATGATTAGGACATAGTGACCCCCTTACACTCTTAGTGAGTATTCATAATATGGAGGGATGAATATGATAACCAATGACACTAATTTGAATTTCATTAGGGTCCCTATCATTTCCTAAGATATTTGGACTTGGCTCTATCTTTCACTTGCCTGTACTAAGCAAAAATTGATGGCCTTCTTAGAGCTACCATGGAGGTTGATATGGGAGATAAATTGATTTCATTCATTTTGACAAATGAAACTTAATCCAAACCATTTATTTGACATTTTGATTGATAAATAATGTCTTAAATATGATTGGATATCAATTTTACCTTGAATAATTATATGGATAGCCTCAAATTAGGCCTTCTAGCACTAAAATTGCCAAAATCACTTGAGAAGCCTAATGAAACTACTTTAATTTGTATCCATTGTACTTTTTAATACTTTAAAAAGTATACCATGTTCTTATATTGATATTAACTACCATTACCATGCAAAGCCTTCTCTAGCATACACAAAATGACCCAAAATATAGTCAAATGGGTTGTGAAGTTAGTAAAACATGTAACCAACTAATCCAATCAATTATACATGTTATTACTTTGACACAAGTCATAAGGCCTATTAGGATATTCTAGACTCTTTTCATTTCTTGAAAGATCTTAAAATTGGTCAAAATCTAGTTAGATAAGCACATGGCCATGATGATCAAAAACTTAATTTCATAAAATATACCTTAAACTATGCTAATAAAGGTTTTGGATGAAAATTTTAGAGAAATTATAAGACCAAAATACCAATCAATATGGGAAACAAAATGACAAGGAAAGTTTCAAGTGGTAGGGGTGACATTTTAACCTGTGAGGTCAAAATTGTCAACATTTTGTTTGGTCAATTATGCAACATGAAATGAATTTTACATAAGCCATAAGACCTCTTAGGATTTTATTGACTCTTTTCATCTATTAAAATAACCTCAAACTAGTCAAAAGCTTGCTAGACAAGCACATGGCCATGATGATCAAAAACTTAATTTCATCAAATCTACCTTAAACTCTAATAATCAAGGTTTTAGATGCCCATTTTAGATACATTATAGTGCCAAAATACCAATAAACATGTAAAATAACATGACAAGCAATGTTTTAAGTGGTAGGGGTGATAATTTTACCTGTGAGGTCAAAACTATCAATAGGTATATAGGAAACTCTCATCACAATAGGCTATTGAAGATGTCTATCCTACCCCAATAACATCACACTTTGATACTTGTTCCAATTATATGTCCTAAAAATATGAAGGTTTAGGTTTTACATATAAAATTAATTAAAAAATGTCATTGATAGGGAACTAGAACTTGTGCACATAGGAACAAGCTTGGTAGACTCTGACACAAGTGCACCTAGAATCTCAAAATATTTTTGTATAGAGGACACATGCCAAAAGGAGGATAATAACTCCATTTTTTATACTGTCTAGTTAGATTACTACTATCTAGGAAGGGTTTTTACCCCTATATCCTATCCTCAACACTTATATTAGCTCGTCTCAGTTTGCAACCTCTAGATCTTTCATCTCAATTAGTTTCTAGCTAAGTAATTGTTTATATCATTTATTGCTATTTTTAGAAATTTAAAACTATGTGAATGTTGTTACAAATTAGTGTCTATGTTTATTGAATATTTTATACCCTAATTTAATGTAGTCATATGCTTTAACAACTTAGGGCTCAAAATCCATATCCTTAAAAAGTTAAATCATTTGGTGAACCCAAATTACTTCAAATACTACTAGAATGCTATCCTTAGATGCTACTAGGGTTTTTATCCTTCTCTTTTCTATTTCCATTGTCTATGTTAGGATTTTAATATTTAATACATTTTATTTTAGCATCCCTATTTCACTTTATTTGATATATGCCATCTAAAAAAATTATCTCTTCCCTTAAGGAGTGTTAGGCTTCGCAACAATCCTATTTAGCATACCTAAATTCCTTCTATTTGGGATTATTCTATTTTGACTAGTTACAACTCCCATAATTGATCCTTCATGCCCTAGTTATGTGAACTTTAATTATAATACATATGAAGATGATTAATATAATCAAGATCAAAATGATACACAAGATTGGATTCATGACACTCTTCTCCCACTTAACAATGAAAATCTTATAGTCAATAATGATGAGATTTTATAGAGTTTTAGAGATAGACTTTGGGAATCACCCCATGACCATGAATAGATTCTAAAAGCCATAATAAAAATTAAGAATAAATAAAATAATGGTCAATCTTTCACTCCCCCAAATAAAAATATTATTACACCTAATTTGGGGGCAACTCAGCTTATACAATAACCTATTTTAACTTGACAACTTTAAACAATAGTAACACCTCCTATGTCTAGTTCCTCCTCTCCAGATGTGCAATTCCTTATACATGAGATTAATTCTCTATAGTCTAAGGTGTTACATCTTGAGTAGGGTACTAATAGGATATCATAGGCCTTATATTCTCATGTTATTTTACATACACCTTTGACACAACACATAACAGCAACTCATTTTCCATCTAGATTTGTGGCACCTAAAATTACTTTGTATGATGGTAAGGGTGACCTAGAGCACCATCTACGAGCTTTTCACATAGTACATTTGGAATATGTCTAATGATTGTATCATTACTAAGTTTTTCCCATTATATTTAAAGTAATATACCTTACAATGGTTCTATGATCTTCCAAATCAGTCCATCACCACATTCAATCCATTGGTATCCATGTTTTTGACACACTTTTCAATCAACATCAGTGATAAGATCTCATACAGTCAAGTGGCACAACTTAAGCAAAAATCCAATGAGCCTATTTCAGAATATGTCTTGTGATATAAAACTATATTGGAAAAGATTACTATCCCCATGGAAGATAGAGAGCTCCAAGGTATATTCAAATAAATTTTACTACGAGCATTGTATGAAGATATCTTGTTCAAGAAGATTCCAATATTCATATATTATGACATATAGTGAAAGAAAGGGAAGTCAATATTCTCTCTATGGGAAAATTAAAATACACAAGTGTATTATATTTAAATACTAAGAATTATAATAATCCTCCATATAAGGTAAGGTCCACTAACAATAATAGTGATTAAAAGGCCATAGTTAACATAGCTTTAGATCCACTTCCTCACTTGTTTTATTAGCTCCTCCATAGAGAGTTTTCACAAATATTCCAAAATCACTAGTACGTGTTTTACAATAGCTCTTGGAATGAAATTAAAAATATCCCCCTCCCATAAAAGAGGTTGATACAACAAGGTCTCTTCCATATAACTAAAATTATAATGTATTCTATAACTCTCATAGGACACCAAGCCATACTAAAAATAGATGCATCAATTGGAAATATAAAATATAGGAATTGATAGAGGCCAACATCATTGATGTTGGAACACCTACAAAGGCACCTAAAGTTTAACCAATGAGAGCTAATGCATTGAAAATATTTTTAGATCTATTTCCATAAAATACAACTAATGAGGCAAGAGGTACTTTAGGTATTCACTATATGTATCAGGCACATCCACCACCAACATCCTTTCATGATATTATAGAGGATGCATAACTCCTATATAATATCATTAGTTTGTATCATACTATAGTAATAGATAGACCACTCATCACTTTCTCAAAGTAAGATATTATCAATGATGATTCATATTTATATGCACACTTTATATTAGCATACATTTATCATTATCCTATTTAGAGTGTTATGGTTGACAATGGTTCAAATATTAACATGTACACTATCACACTTATATAACATTTGGGTTTTTCAAAATAGGACATTTATCTAACTGATGTAGTTATTTGTGGTTTTAGTGACCATGTTCAGAGTTTCATTGGGGAAATTGTACTTCCACTATAGGTTAGACTAGCACATGAGGCCATTATATTCTTAGTAGTACCCAATGTAGAAAAAATTGACATGTTATTGGGTATGCCATACATGTAACAACTTTGAGCCATTCCATCCACTATGTACATATGCCTCAAGTATATACATGCTAATCAAGTGGTCATAGTTAAGGATTTTTCATATGAGTATCCTTTACCTATCCCATAGGTAGTTACACCATAGCTACCAGTTATATTTTTTAGCATAGTTATCATTAGTATACCATAGATTTTAGTTAAGCCACCATTGCATGTGAGGTATACTCCTACAGTGTTATCACATACACATACTCTCTCGTGTAGACCCTTATTAGAGATATACTTGTGTCAAAGATATGTTTCAGATTCTAGAGAGTCTCTCTCTACCCCTCTCATTATAAGACTAGTGTTATTGAGTTATTAGGGTTCTTATCATAATACACCCATGCCAACTATATAATATTCTACCAGATGGGTCCTTAAGACCCCTATAATTCACAAGGAACCTGAGTCAACTTCATAGATTCCTAAAACCACTCCATAGGTAATGACATCTATAGATCACTCAGTATAATATGTTAAGGGACCTTAGTTACCTTTTCACATAGCACACATAATTAATGTTCCTTTATTTGTCAAAGGTTATATTTATAGTTATTGGTTAGTATGTTCCTCTTTACTTTTACATAGTTCCCCTTACCTTGATCCTTGTATATAGTTTCATTTTCATATTGCTTGTACATAGCTTATATCCATAAAATATAAAAATAATTAATATGTCGAAACACAAAACTATTTAAATATTTACTTAAAAATTAAAAATTATAATTTGTATGCATTTACATGTTTGCATTTATTATACTTGTTAGGTACTACATATTAAATCTTTATTAGTAGAGTAAGTTTTATCACACATACATGCTTCACTTGTTCTTTTCAAGTGTTCATAGATACTTATAAGATCAAGGTCTACTACAAAGATCTAGATTTTCCACCATATACCCATTAGAGGAATATAGATAGATACATCGATTCCTAATTTGATACATTTACCCATTTGGTGGAATCTTATATACAATTTCAATTGTCAGATTACATATTTATACTCTTCACAAATTTAGTACTATTATATCTTGATATTGATCATCCAACACTAATATTTTTTTCCAACAACTAATACTCTAGAATTATCTTATGTAAATCTTTGTTCTTATGCATATTTATACCACATGCTCATACATACTTTCATTTCTAACTTTACTAGTTTAGACTTGATTGTGCCTCTATGCTTTTACATATATTATATGTAATTTAAATATGCCATTGTTCTATAGCTCTACTCCATTTCATTTCATTGTATGTATGCTTTAGACATGTGCCCATGTCCTTGTATATGCCTTATTAATTGTGTCTATGAACATTTGAATGTGTCTTTACCTATGTATCTAATCCAACCTACTTTTTTTTTGTGTATGTGGACATTTGAACATGTCCTTATATGTCTTGCTTTATCAGATTTAGTGACATGTGCTGATTTCCCTTGTATTGTGGCCCCTTGGCCTACTTTGCATGCCTCATATGTTTTGTATGTATGTGTCATGGACATGACACTTATCTGTTACTTATTATACACTCCATTTTTTAGTCCATGAGGGACCTCATGCATCCCCCTTCCTCCTTGGGTGGATTGATGGACATCATGCCCCATCCCCCTAGGTAGTTAATTTATTTCTCAAATTTTCTATTCATATACATGTTTACATTGTTATATCTATCTTGAAAACCTTATTAATTATATATCTAAAAAAAATCACACATAAAAAAATTAAGCTCAAATTATCTTACATTATGATGTCAGTATGCACATTATATCAATTTATTATGCATATATCATATATGCTTTGGCTAGCATACATCTTTCAGAGATATTTATTTGAGTACAATTCTTGCACATGTTCAAAAACACACCTAAAAAGAGGGTTAATTAATAGATGTTTTTCATAGAGATCAGGGTATTTGAATGCACTCAAGTATAGTTTATATAAAATATGCACTAAATATATAACTTAGTTTTAGGAAAACATAGTTTGAAATAGTCACATAGAGACTGGTTTTAGTTGCACATAAATTAATACATTTGGACTTTATCAATAAAATTTGGACACTATCACCACTATTATACTATATAGATATGGCACTACTATCTAGATTAGCCAAAAAATTATAGATTGGCCAAAAAAGTATAATAGGTATAGTCCAAGTTTACACAAGTTTAATTATAGATTACTAGTTTTTATTTAGTTTAACATAGATTCATACTATTTTTATTAGATTTAGGGCATAATATATGGAACGATCATTATTATTTCAATTTTAAATACTTAGATATAGATTATTGCAAGTCTGTCCAAAATCTATAACTTAGATATCAGATTTAGAGGCATGTGCATGGCACACTATTTTAATATCCTCACTTATATACCACTTGATCAAATGTAATGACAAACTCCATTTCATTATCTACATTATATACACTAGACACCATGTTCTAAGTTATACACTATATTTATGATTTACTATGTCTATAATAGTTCACATTCTTGAGTGGCCCAAAGTTGTTTTACATTCTCAAATTGCCTAGAGCCATTTTGCAATCCCGAGTGGCCTAAAGTGGTTTTATATTTTAGAGTTTTTGAGTGGCTTAGATCCATCTTATACAGTTATATTTACATCACATATTTTCAATTATAGATGAATCTAATAAACATGGGTAGGCAATGATATATTCATAGTCTACTTGGGATCTTAAGCCACCTACATAAGAGGGTTAGACCCACATGTTACCACACAAAAGTACACCCTACAAAGAACATGTGTCTATCATCACTCCTATTGTTAAAATGGAAAATATAAAAGGTGTGGGTGAAATTATTATGGAGATAATTTATAGATGAAGTGTTGGTTCACTTTATTACACTCACCCATTTCCCTCTAAATTCTCTCAAATAGTGTTTTCTTGACTAGATAAAGGGTAAGAGGAACAATGCTAAAATTAAAAATAGAAAAAAAATTGGCATGATAAACCAATGTTGAAGTAAATTATGTAGATACCTAACACACTCTAGGTGAAAAATAAATTTCACACATTCACTTCATTCTCATATAATGACTCTTGCATCAGTATTTCACATAAAGGTCTTGATAAACACTCACACTAGCTAGGAAGGAATGAACAATGATTGAATTCACTTATAGATAAGCTATAAATTAAAATTAGACAATCTATATTATATAAAATACTTATCATTTTATACATAAAAATAAATTATTCAGACATAAAATTAATAAAAATAGTAATTCACTAAGTTCTATCAATTAATATTAAACACACACCTCATGAAAGCTTAAGAATGGAGGAAAATTTAGCTCTTTATTTTTTCAAAGGTGATGTAGTAAAAAATTTTGGTAGATTTTTTATAATAAAAAATCATAATATAATCACAATACTTAAAAAATTAATTTACATATATAAAATAAGAAGAGAGAGAAGATAAAAATCTAGAGACGAGTTCACGTGCAAGTCAACTTTACTTTTGATTCAACTAAACTGCAACTCAATCATCAACTCCAACCTCAAACTTCACTTAAAAATCCACCTCCAAATTACTACATAGTAAATTTGGATTTCAATCTATTCCTACATGGAGTATGGTTCAATAGGAGAGATAATGAGAGTTGACAAGTCAAAGGGCTCCTCATGCAAGCTTGAGTCTTGAGTTAACTTGTTTTAATCATGCAAACATATTAACCTTCTTTCATTAACTATTTTTTTTCTTTAGTTAAATATTCTTGGTATTTAATTCATATTGAATTTTGACTTCAATTAATTTCACTTGCATCTTGACTTGACTATACTTATCTTGAATTCAAACCTAGAGCTTAACTTGAGCTATCTTGCATGCATGTTTAGCCTCATGTCTTTTCTAAAAATAACCCAAAGTGGGGCATAGTAAGAATGGAATTAATTTTTAATTTTGAAATTACTATACTTAATAAAAATATGGATCCAAATTTTATCAATACCTTAACTCCACTTTTGCATGTTTTGGAACTCCACTTTTGTAGGGCTAATTAAAGGTTCTTGTTGTTGACTTGAACTTGCTAAATTTATCCAAAAATGGGGAACCATAGTTATATATATGGGATCATGTGTATTTTTAATTATAAATTAAATATTATTTATAATTTTTCAATTTATGATCACCACATCAGCTCTTTAAACTAATTCTTCTTCTATATGCCTATCTTGTGCAACTTTGGCAAGCTTCTTGAATACACTATGAGAGCCAATAAATTAATTTATATTACTAATTTGAATATATAAGGATAAAAATATGATTTTAACATTAAAAAAATTGTTTCATAGACCTTAAAACAAATTTTTAGCTCAAAAATCCATGTACAACTCTAAAAACACCATTTTATGCTCTCATGTGCTCTCTTGGACTTAAGAAACCCTGATTTGGATTAGGGGGTATAAAATGAGTTAAAGGCCTAAAAAAATTATAATATTATCATTGTATATGTATAAATAAATAATAAATGTGAAAATTTTAAAATATCCAAAACTCTTCAACAAACTCCCTAAGAAAAATTCACAAAAAAGTGGCTACTTGTTGCCCTAGGGATGATTTGGAGATATTTTTCAATGAGATGAGCCTATTTTGAATTATTTTTTATTGAATTAGAATTTATTAAAACATATAAGTTAATTATACACTCTCTCAAATCAATTTTTTCCATTGGAGGGACTTGAAACACCCATTTCCACTCCATTTGTGAGAAAAAAAAGTGAAAAAACCTTCATTCCCTTCATGAATAGACCTAAATTTTAGAATTTTATATCTATAAAGGTACATTAAGGAAATTAAAACAATATTAAACATTAATTTACATAAAAAATTACCTCCATTTCAAATTTCAATACATTTCATTTAATAAAACTCAAAATATGCACTTTTTGGTGTTTCCTAGTTTTCACAATGTCATTTTTAAATGCCCGTAGGTCTATGTTTTGCCATTTTATTGAGTTTTATGAGGAATAAATAACTAATTATTTTTTTATTGGTAATTTTAATAACCTCTCTTATAATTTAAATAATTTTATGTGCTCTACCAATCACTTAAACCTCTCAAAATTTTCCTTTTCTAATTGTCTTTATTATTTACTTAAAACCCTGAACTTGTACAATTGCATTTATCCATTATTTTCACTAAAAAAATTATTTAATAAGGTTTATAAAGGTATTATATTCCCCATAATATATCACAAAACATTTTTTTTCAATAAATAACTCTAAAATTCAAACATACTACTTAAAATTGAGCCATTAGAGTTTAAGAAGGGTTTTAGAGCACTTATTTTTCTTAACAATTGTTCATAAATTTAAAACAATATAACCTAAAATAAAATAATTTAATATTTTATAGGGTACCCAATATAATAATAATACATTTTTATCCAAATCTTCTTCACCTTCATGTACCAAGCATTTGAAAATTGCTTTCACTAGCTTGCAACAAACTAATTAGAGGAATAAAAGAAACCTCTATCAAAATTTGGACTTGTGAGGTGTTACTAAAAATGTTTTTTTTTTTTTTTTTTTAATGATGATTTTTTTATTATTGTTTTTTATAAATTTTTTAACCTTAAATACATAAATTTATTCCTCTTTAAAACCTTCACATAATTAACTTTGACCACATGTGGCAAAATTGTCAACATTCTTAACGACTTTCTTGGGATGTTTGCCTACTAAAAACTCAAGACCAGTAGATCTATCCATTAGTTTATGAAATAATGTAAATATAACCAAATATAAAAATTAAAATTTACTTAATAAAATACAACATGTGTATAATCACTTATTAGATTGAAAAATAGAATGACTACAAACTGAAACATGTGCAAGATAGCACTTAGAGGAAAGTAAAAATTAAAACAACTAACAAAAAATGTGCATAATATCACTTTGAGGAAAATTAAATATAACACTAATATGTACAAATAATAACATATAATTAGAAACAATGCTTAATATGAATCCTATTTACTAGGATTGGGATATCTTCACCATCCATATTAGCTAGTTAGAAAGCCTTGTGAGGCTTGTAGCTTGAGATCATGTAAAGACCACTCTAAAGTGAGTAAAAATTTGTGTGTATTCCTAATTTTAATCTATCCTCATCCCATTTAAGAACCAAGTCACCTTTTTTGAAGCTCTTTGAAGATGTTTTTTATATCAAATGTTTTCTTTACCTGTGTTTGATGCATCTCCATAGCTAACATGGAATGATTTCTATTTTATTGTAAATCCATAAGTTTATAATATCTCACCTCCATGGGCCCATTATCAAATAATTCCAATTTATTCATTAGCTCCAAATAAGGGACATCAAGTGAGATTGGAAATATAGCTTCTCTCCCACACACTAGCTTAGAGGGTGAATTCAAAATGGACCTCTTGAAGGTGATCATATCACCCCATAAATATAATATCAATTTCAAATACCAAGTCATTTTATTTTATTCAATGGTTCTCATAATTATATTTGAAAAGTTCTTTTTAGTATACTCATCAACAGCATTACCTTTTGGATAATAATTTGAATAAGTACTAAGATGCATATTATTTTGGATAAACCATTAACTAATTTTAGCTCTTATAAATTCCATAGCATTATATAAAATTATAGTAGAAGAAACACCAAACCTTATGAGCAAACCTTCATAGAAATCCAAGACATTAGATTCATGTACTTCTTTTAAAGCCACTACTTCTATCCATCTAGTAAAGTAATTCATGGCTGTAAGTATCCAATTGTGACCCAAGATAGGTGTATTGATGAGACCAATTAATTCCAAACCCCATTGGACAAATTTTTGATTTACTAAAATAGGTTAAATAGTTAGGGAAGCAAGATTTTCCTTTCCTAAAAATAATGCACACTTCTTTCACTTCCTTGACCAATCATGAGAATATCTAAATATGTTTATCCAATAGTATCCATACCTCATGGTTTTTATGGTTATTGTCCTGACTAAAAAATTTCCTCTGCTATCCATCATGAAATTATTCAGTTAATATTTCAACTTGACTTGGCTCTATGCATCTCAAAAACATTCCATTAACATATCTTTTAACAATACACCATCAACAAGCATAAAATGAATAGAATGTATCCTAAAGTATCTTCTCTTGAACCACTTAAATTTGGAGAATGCATACCATTTTTAAGGTACTTTTACCTACTTTTAAACTATATTTTTGAAGGTGTATGATTAGCTAAAATATTTTCATCATTCAAAACCAAAACAACCTCTTTACTTTCCTGTAAACTTGAGCCATGTGCTCACACAACCCTTTGCCTCTAATTAGCTTCATGACATTTATTTCCACATCATATGCCATGACATTTATTATCCATCATAATTTCTTCTCACTTGTGTCCTTGTTTAAGAACTCTTTGATGCTAAGATGGGAAACCATCACATGGATCTTCTTGTTAGATAACAAGTGCCTAAACTTTTTAAGACATATAATAATTAAAAGTACATGTTTCTCAAAAAATGTGTACCTTATTTATACTCTTATAAAAATTAGATAAAAAATGTTAATGCTTACTTCAAACCTTGTAATTTTGTTGTGTCAACATTCCTAAAATTATATCAACATTTGGATATGAATACAACACAAAATCATTTGAAAAATTAGTATTGATGAGAGTGGGAGCACTATAAATGGCTTGATTGATCTATTATAAACTTTTCATACCTTCTTTAGTCTAATTAAATATATATTTTTTATTGAGCAAAGATGTTAAAGGCCTTGAAAAACTTGCATAATTAGATATATACATTCTTATAAAGTTAATCTTTCCAAGGAAACTTTGTAATGCTTTCTTATATTTAGGTAAGGATAATTTAATAATATAATTTATTCTTTTTGTATCAATACTCAAACCATGCTTATAAATAACATGACCAAAGAGTTTACCTTCATGAAATAAAAACACACACTTATTTGGGTTGAATAACACCTCATATTTCCTAAATATCTCAAATACCTCTCTAAAATAAAGTATGTGATCATTTTCATGCTTTGAAAAAAATTTAACATCATCCAAATTTATAAAAACAGGCCCATTGATCAAACCTTGAAAGGCCATACCCATGTCTCTTTGGAATGTTGCTCCTTCATTGGACAACCCAAATTACATTTTTATGTATAAAAAGGTGCCCCACTTGGTAATGAAGTCTATTTTTATTTTATCATCTTCCTTTAAAAGTATTGGATTATATCTACTATAACCATTTAGCAATGAAAACCTTTTTGAACAAGCCACTAATTGTAGTATTTGTTCCATTGATGGTAAGGGATAATGATCCTTGAGTGAGGCCATGTTCAAGTCATGAAATTACATACACAATATGATTTCTCCATTCTTCCTCATAGGAACAAGATTAGAAAACTAAGTGGAATTTTTGATAGGAAAGGTGATAGTTGATTAAATTAACTTGTGAAGCTCTGTTTTCATCAAAGGTTCCAACTTTGGATTAATTGGCCTTTATTTTTGCCTCACCAATTTTGTGCCTTCTTATAATTAAATGGTGTGTTGATCCAAACTAAGATAAAATCCTCTCAAATAAATGTACTCCTATGCAAATACATCAAAAAAAATCTTTACACAAATCAATAAATATTCTTTTTCAGATTGAAAGCATACTTTACCAAGTTTTAGAGCTCTCCCATTGACTATGTCAATGCTTGCATAGTGTTTCTCTTTGGTATATAAAGAATATTTATCCCTTATTACCTCATCATCCCTAATAAAAATATTCTCATGTGTGACAAGAACCTTTGGTAACTTTTTAGACTTGAGCTAAACTATTTGATCACCATATTGTTGCAAAATTTTTGATTGATTTCTAGAAGAAAATTCAGCCTCTTCTTGTAGGAAATGAACAACTTGATCATTATATTACAATATTTTCCAATTTAAATTATTATCAATAATATATGGTATTACCACAATATTTATGTATGTCTAAGTTTTATCTTTAGTTACATCATCTAGAATATCAAAATGTGCCCCAATTGCAGCCAACTTATCTACATATTGCTCTTCAGGCACTGTTTGTATGTCAAATGCATCAAAATATTCTAGAAGATACCATACCCTATTTTGTATGATTTTATCAATGTATTATTACATATATTCATCCATATTAATTTATGTACCACAATCCCACTATATCTAAATGTCTGGAAGAGGTTAGTTCCCATCTTCATAGCCTATTGTAAACCATGAACTAGAGCCTCATATTCTACCACATTGTTAGAACATGCAAACTAAAATTTTAGAGAAAAAAATTAAATTTGTTTACATGGTGTAATTATAATAATACCATCCCATATATCATGTTTATTATAAAATCCATGAAAATAGAGTTTCCATATACTATCATTTATCTCACTTTCTTTGTATAGAGATAGCATTTGTGCACCATCCTCATGAAAATAGTAGACTCCAAGTATTTCTTAATCTATCATATTTTAAGTATAATTATCATGAATATTAGTATCCCATTAATCAATAAACAAATTATTTAAACCATCAAGAGATGATTTTGCTTCATCTTCACTAGTTTGCTCTACTACATCCAAGATGACACAATTAGTATTAACAATACTAGACATGTATAGTTCTGGATGAAAGTGAGAAATAGGATCTAAATTAATTGTAACTTGTATTCCATATATTATTCTAAACATGAGCTATATATAATAATATAAAATATATCCACCTATTTTTTAAGTGAAATCATGTGATATACACATAGCAAAATATGGAGGAAGATCCACCACTACTACATCTTGCTAAATAGTCACATTTGGGCATGCATGATATGTTAATTTTAGATTCCTGATTATATCCAATATATTTTTTATATATCCATAACATCCTTAGTGTTTATCGCATACACCAAACCCAACTTATCTAAAATCTATTTTAGCATTACTTTGTTACTTTCTCCACTATCAACCATGCAATAATGAATTAATGTATCATCAACAATTAAGAAAATATAGAAAGGAGGTGTCTTAATTGGTTTATTTTCATATTTTTTGACCTTTACCCATTTATATATCTGTTGTTCTTGGTTTTTGTCTTACTAATCTAAATTTTCTATAACCACACTTTTTTTCACTGCTAGTTTTGTAGATAAGTTAAAACCTAAAAGCTCATGTATAAGTGTATCCTTTTCTGATATAATGGCCAATGAATCCCACATAGTCATGTTGATGTTATATTTATTCATATTATCTACTATGTTTAAGGAGGATCCTCTAACCTTTATTTACACCCTTGGATAAATAGGATGCTCTTGTGCTCGATGCACTTGGTGAAGCTTTCTTGCTTTAACATGCTAATTTTTTTGAACTATAGGGGCATAAATCTGATCATTAATAATTTTAGAAATAATATGGAACATTTAAACCATGTCTTACCTATTTGGGCTCATATAAATCCCCTCTCTTGGATATTGTAATGATTGAAATATTTTTTTTTGATTTACTAGGCTCACCAATCTAATTTACTACCACACGATCATCAATTTGGAAATTCACTAAAGTTTCATCTAGATGTCTTTGTCCATGATTCACATCCCCTTGTTGTATCATAGATTAATTCTATTATCCTTCTTTAAAAAAATACTCCTCTTGTGTCATTTGATGAATTACCATATTTTGTAATATTGAAGCTTGATTTTTCACATCATTAGTATGAGAAGGTTGTTAGATTTAATATTGCATCAAATTATTATATACTAAAACAAGGGCCTCGATTGAGGAAGTGACATTAGAATTAATTAAAACATATAATTTGGCTAGTATAATGGCTCCTTGTACTTGATATCGAGGCTTACTATCTATATAGCCTTGATAGGGAAGTTGTTTCTCTCTATGTGGATGATATGAGGGTTGATTAGGTGATTGATATGGCTTATTGGATTGATATTATTTCCTCTTCAACTGGACTGGTTCATTACCAAAATATTGTAGCATACCTTTTAATTCACCAAACTCACTAGCTTGAATATGATGAGCTTGAACTTGACTTTGATGGGATGGAAATGGGGATATTGATGGTGTTCAAAGAGGTAGAATAGGCTGTAATTCTATCAAAATTGGTATTGAAAGGCTTAGGTACAAGTTTACTAGATTTAATTAGACTATTTTCAGCTATAATGGTAATTTCATATGCATCTAAGAGTGTCCTACCACCCATGGACTGAATCATAACTCAAATATTAGAATTCAAGGCTATTAAAAAGTATAAAAAAGCATATTCAAGATATGGCCTTATCATAGGAGGTATTTTATTCTTTGTTTTTTGGAGTATAAGATTAAAATCATTCATGAATTCATGTGCTGCTCTTTTGATGGTAGTGAGTTATTCAACAAGGGATAGATGATCTGATTTGTCTTCAAATTGTCTACATAATACTACACCTAAATCATCCCAAGAGGAAATAGAATTAAAGAGAAGGTTATTATACCATTTTAATTCCTTTCACTTGAAGGATTCATCAAGTAAATGGATAGAAACACTTTCTTAGATAACATAGTATAATGAACACAAGTTGGTGTTAAGCACAGAATATACTGACAGGGGGGGTGAATTAGTATATTACATATCTTATAAAACTTTCCCTTTATCAAATTCCACTTAATAAAACATTCAAGATATGAAATAAAACTCAAATAATAAACATCACACAAGAAAGAGAGAGACACTAGATATAGTGTGGAAACCCAATGTGGGAAAAACCACAGAGAACAATCTCAAGTATATTCATGAGAACAAACCCACAGGAGCACCATACCCCTTTGCCGACTACCAACCTTAGCTAAAATTCATGAGCACCAACCCATAAGAGCTTCAAACCCCTTTGTTGAGCACCAACCTAGCTATCATTCATGAGCACCAACCCACATGAGCATCAACCACTTTGTGTATACCACACACCTATCTCTCAATGTTGTTATATCAACAAATGATAGTTCAATACAACATTTCTTTCCTCTCTCTCACCTTTGCTCTTCTAAGCTAGATATAACAAATACAAATCATATTCAACTCTCACAATTGCTCTTCTAAGCTAGATAATACAATATCAAATTAGCCTCACACTTTCACATTACAAATGGCTACTCAAGCCTTTATATATAGCTTTCCAAATGACCTTTGGCCTTCCCCCTTTGTGACCCTTCAATCCTCATGGAAAATGGTGCCAATCTTGGATGACCCTTCATATTCAAGCCTTTGAAAAGTCATGTGGTGACCCTTCATGACCAAAAACGTCCTTCCCACTTTTGTCCTTATCTTTAGTGACTCTTTGTATTCCTCAAAGTGTCCCTTCATGAGAAATTGCACCTTACTCTTTTGCCTTCACTTGGTGACTCTTGGTATTCCCCAAGATGACTCTTCATGGGAAAATGAGTCCCATCCTTTTTTTGTCTTTACCCTATGGCTCTTCAACTTCTCCATGGGCCCTTCTTTTATCTCATATGCAACCAAAAATATATTTATTAATATTAAATAAATATTAACTCACATTAGCCAAGATAAACAATATTAAATGCAATGGGGCCTTTATCACCAATAATGCTAAACCTTTGACATCAATGAAAATATTTCCAAAAATCTCTCCCTTTGTCATTGATGGCAACCTCAATCTTGAAACTTCCACATCCTGTCACTTGCACATACCATCATCTAAAAACATACAGTAACTCCCCCTTACTATAGCAACTTGTACCTATTCCTTGTACCTATTTTCTAAACCTGTACCTGTACCTATTATTCGCCCCCTTTGACATCAATGTTAAAGGGCCTACTTGAAACTAACACTTAGCTCCCCCTCACTTGATGTTGAACCTCAATGGTAGGAAGTAAAGGAAGTTACTCCCAACTTCTCTTGTAGATACTCAAATGTGTCTTTTGGTAGTGCCTTTGTGAAAATATCTGCAATTTGCTCTATAGTACTAATATATTCCAACTTAACCTATTGATCTACAACTTGTTCTCTCAAAAAGTGATATCTAATGGGAATATGTTTTGTTCTTGAATGCATTACTAGATTTTTCAAAATATTTATAACACTTGTGTTATCACAAAAAATGGAAATAGGTTCATCATACTTTACCTTGATATCTTCCAAATTTTGCTTCATCCAAAGCACTTGAGTATAACACAATACTACTGCAATATATTTTGATTCAGCTGTAGAAAGTGATATTGAGTTTTGCTTCTTGCTTAGCCATGATACTAAGCTATCACCAAGGAAGAAATCTCCTCCACTTGTACTCTTTTTGTCATCTAAGCACCATACCCAATCTGAATCTGTATAAGCAACTAAAGTGAAATCTATACCTGTGGGATACCATAATCCATAATCTAATGTCCCTTTGATATATCTAAATATTATTTTCACCAACTGAACATGATTATCTCTTGGAGATGACTGATATCTTGCAACCATACCTACTGCATCCATGATGTTTGGTCTCGATGCTATCAAATATAAAAGACTACCAATCATAGATCTATACAAAGATTGATCTATAACAGGTGAATCTTCATCCTTGCTCACCTATTTCCTATACACATAGGTGTGCCAACTGGTACACAATTCTCAAAACCAAATTTCTTCAACATTTCCTTGGCATATTTACTTTGAGATATAAAAATTCTTTTATTTGATTGAAATATTTGTAATCCTAAGAAAAATTATAATTCTCCAAGCATATACATCTCAAATTCTTTTTACATTCTATCAGAAAATCTTTTGTCATCTTTTCAATATTTCCTCCAAAAATGATATCATCAACATAAACCACAACAATCAATTGATGCTCACCTTCTATTTTGATATAAATATTACTATCAACAAATCCTCTCTTGAATCCTTGATCTTGTAGGTACTTATCAAGTCTTGCAGACCAAGCTCTGGGAGCTTGTTTTAATCCATCCAATGCTTTCTTCAATCTACATACATGATTACTAATATTCAAGAGAATAAACACCTCAGGCTACTCAATGTAGACCTTTTATTCAAGATTCCCATTTAGGAAGGCAAATTTGACATCCATCTGAAATACTTTGAAATTTTTAAATACTGCATATACAAGAAACATTCTAATAGCCTCTAACCTTGCTAATGGTGCAAAATTTTATTCAAAATCTATTCCCTCAATTTGAGCATATCCTTTACATACTAATCTTGCTTTATTTTTGGTTACTTCTCTATTTTCATTCAACTTATTTCTATAAACCCATTTTGTTCTTATCACATTGTGATCTTTTGGTCTAGGCACTAATTCCCAAGTATCATTCTTTTCTATCTGATCTAATTCTTCATCCATAGCCTTAACCCAATGCTCATCATGTCTGGCTTCTAAAAAATTTCTAGGCTAAATTTTAGATAACAAAGAGAAATTAACTTGTTCAGATTCACTTCCCATCATTCTTCTGGTGCAAATTCCTTCTTTTATATCCCCGATGATGTCACTTTCATTATGATTTTTTTGAACATATTTGGATGGAGTCTTGGTACCCTTTTTCTCCTTTTCCTCATCTTCATCTAAGTTTTCAAAGCCTTCCTCTTCAATGATTTTAGGAATGTCTACTAGATAATTGATCTTTTGTGTTCCATCTTCTTATATCCTGACACTTGCACTTTCAACAATTTTCTTGGTTCTTTTGTTATAACATTTATAAGCTTTACTTTTGAAAGAATAACCAAGAAATATACCTTCATCTAATCTAGATTCAATCTTATCAAGTTTTTCATCAGTTCTCTTTATGAAGCATTTGCTATTGAAAACTCTAAAATAATCAACTATTGTTGGTTTGTCTTTCCATAGCTCATAAGGAGTTTTATCACTATTGACTCTTAATAAAGATCTATTCTGAATATGCACTATTATACCAACTGCCTCTCTCCAATATTTATTTGCTATCTTGGATTCATTTAGCATTGTCCTCGCCATCTCTTGAATTATTCTATTTTTTTGTTCAACTACTCCATTTTGTTGTGGAGTTCTGGTTGCTGAATACTGTCTCTTTATTCCATGATCTTCACAAAACTCAATAAATTGATCTAACATGAATTCTCCTCTTCAATCTGATCTTAGAAACTTAATCTTTAGATTAGTTTCATTCTCAACTAATGCTTTGAATGGTTTGAACTGTCTAAAAGCTTTTGATTTTTTCTTTAAAAACATTATCCAAGTCATACGTGAAAAATCATCAATAAGCAACATGAAATATTTATCACCTTGAGTACTTTGAGTCCTTATAGGTCCACATAGATAAATGTGAACAAGCTCTAGCATCTGAGTGGTTGAGTACTCTTTTGTTTTGAACCACCTTCTAGCCTACTTCCCATGCTGACAAGGTCCACAAAGGGTGTTAGATGGCTTTGTGATCATTGGAAGAATCCTGACTACTTGCTTTTTGCAAATTTTGACAAGATTGTCAAAATTTATGTGCCCCATTCTCCTGTGCCATAGCCAAATTTCTTCAATATGACTCAAACAACATTTTTGACCTTTGATGTCTAATAGCATATATAAGTTATTACCTATTCTTTGAGCATCTACAATCAATACATCTAAATCTTTTCTTCTAATTTCATAACATTCTGCATAAAACTTTATTGTGTGCCCTTGATCACACATTTGACTTACAATCAAAATATTATGCTTAAGACAATCTAGATATAAAACATTTTCAATTTTAGTTCTACCATTATCTAAACTTAGTGCACCTTTTCTGGCAATTTTGGCAGTAGTGTTGTCCCTAAATTTCACTGTACCACCATTGATCTTCTTCAAGGTTATGAACTTGCTCTTGTCTCCTATAATGTGCCTTGAACATCCACTATCAATAAACCATGGCTTTTCTTAATTTCTTGCATGTAAAGCTATTTGGACCAACATAGAACCTTTAGATTGTTTCTTCTACCATGTTTGAACCTTTTTCTTGATGAATGGAGCCTTGAAACTCTTGTCCTTCTTGACTGACTCAAACATGCTTCTATAATACCAAGCTATGTGTCCAACATTGTTACACTTGTAAAAAATTATGGTCTCTTCATCAAATCTTGATAGAGGAGAAAAAGAGTTATAGCTTCTGCTTGACTCTATATGACCTTCCTTTTCCTTATTTTTGAGATTGTTAGCTCTTTTTCTACATTCTAATTTCTTATGACCATATCCATTACAATAAAAATAGTAACCATAAAAATAGGACATGTTTGTGAATCTCTGACCTAATTACCTTTTATAGCTTTGTTCCTTCCAGCCTTCTTTGTCCTCTATATTATTCATTCCTTCCCTTCTTGTTTCTTTATTTGTAAGAGCTTCAACATAGCTCTTCTTCTTTTCAAAACCGATAACTATCTTATCTGATATTGCCTTTTGGCTTTCTAATATCTTATTCAACATATTAGTGCTCTTCTCAAATTTTAAATCATTGACTATTTTATTATTGACTGCTTTCTCAATCTCTTTTTTTAAAGAGGCAATTTTAGTAACACACCTTTCACATTCTTTTCTTGATATTTCCAATTGTGCCATCAGATCTTCAATTATCTCCTTTGACTCCTTTTCATTTTTCATGATTTGTTGCTTTAATCTTTGATTTTTTTTTCAACAATTTTCAACTCTTCTAAGGCACACATGAGTTCTCCTTCCATATTCACTTCAGCTTCATCCTCTTATTCTTCTTGATTAACTATTCTTTTGCTTGCAGAGGCACCTTTATGTATGGCCATCTTGTGCTTTCCTGATCTACCTTCAAGCTGTAAAACTTTTCAAAAAGGAACCTACTTTGATATTAATTGTTAAACACATAATATACTAAGAGGGGAGGGGGGTGAATCAGTATATTATATATCTTATAAAACTTTCTATTTTTCAAATTCCACTTAATCAAACATTCAAGATATGCAATAAAACTCAAATAATAAACAACACACAAGAAAGAGAGAGGCACCAGATATAACATGGAAACCTAATGTGGGAAAAACCACAGACAACAATCTCAAGTATATTCATGAGAACAAACCCATAGGAGCACCATACCCCTTTGCTGAGTACCAACCTCATCTACAATTCATGAGCACCAACCCACAGGAGCTTCAAACCCCTTTGCCAAGCACCAACCCACATGAGCATCAACCACTTTGTGTATACCACACACCTATCTCTCAATGTTGCTATATCAAAAAATGATAGTTCAATACAACATCTCTTTCCTCTCTCTCACCTTTGCTCTTCTAAGCTAGATATAACAAATACAAATCATATTCAACTCTCACAATTGCTCTTCTAAGCTAGATAATACAATATCAAATTAACCTCACACTTCCACATTACAAATGGATACTCAAGCCTTTATATATAGCTTTCCAAATGACCTTTGGCCTTCTCCCTTTGTGACCCTTAAATCCTCATGGAAAATGGCACCAATATTGGATGACCCTTCCTATTCAAGCCTTGAAAAGTCATGTGGTGACCCTTCATGACCAAAAACGTCCTTCCCACTTTTGTCCTTATCTTTGGTGACTCTTCGTATTCCTCAAAGTGTCATTTCATGAGAAATTGTGCCCTCACTCTTTTGTCTTCACTTGGTGACTCTTGGTATTCCCCAAGATGACTCTTCATGGGAAAATGTGTCCCACCCTTCTTTTGTCTTTACTACGTGGCTCTTCGACTTCTCCATGGGCCCTTCTTTTGTCTCATATGCAACCAAAAATATATTTGTTAATATTAAATAAATATTAACTCACATTAGCCAAGATAAAAAATATTAAATGCAATGGGGCCTTTATCACCAATAATGCTAAACCTTTGACATCAATGACAATATTTCCAATAGTTGGCCACATCTTTGATATGTTATATGGGTGTAGTTTGATCTTCACATCTAAAATATGGTAGACTTTTGAGGGTTTAGGTTGGAATATCATCGTATTAGTCCAAATTAAGAGATATTACATAGTTTAAAAGAAAAAATAATTATTTTTTTAGGATAAACATGTTAATACCTGGATTTAAACTTGAAGTGGATTGCACAATAGGCTAATTTGGTGACTGAAATAGTCTTGTGGGATATAGACTTGTCAAAAACTTCCTTCTATTAGAATGCTCATATAATTTAGAAATAAAAATTGTATACCTATACTTATATACATTTTAATTAATTTAGGCATGAAAATGGTATCTCTTAATGCTTAAAATGTCCTTTTTTAGCTTCTATCGATGTCCCAACTAGCATGCGAAAAAGTGTTATCACTTCAAAGTGCACCCTGTAAATAACCTATGCCTATTCTCACTCTTGTTGATATAATGAAAAATATGTAAGGTGTGATTGACCTTATGATGGAGATAATATCTAGATTAATATTTGGTTTCCTTTAGTACACTCACCCACTTCTCTATAAATTCTCTTAGATAGTGTTTTCTTGACTAAGAAAAGGGTAAAAGGAGTAATGATGAAACTAAAAATGGAAATGAAAACTGAAAATTGAGGTTATGAACCAATGTTGAGGTCAATTATTCACATACCTAACACACCTTAGGAGCCAAATAAATTTCATACATTCACTTTATTCTCATAAAATGACTCTTGCATCAGTATTTGACACAAAGGTCTTGACAAACGCTCACACTAGCTAAGAAGGAATGAACAATGGTTGAATTCACTTCTAGATTAGGTAGAAATTAGAAGTAGACACTCTATATGACCTTAAATACTTATATTTTACTATATAAATATGAATTATTTAGACATAAATTTAGGAAAAATAATAATTCACTAATTTCTATCATTGTATATTAAACACACTTCATAAAAGCTTAAGAATAGAGGAAATTTTGGCTCTTTATTTATTCAAAGGTGATGTAGTAAGAAAATTTGGTAGATTTTATATAACCTAAAATAATTATCTGATCATAATCCTTCAAAATGAATGTACATGTAGGAAACAAGAAGAGAGATAAGACATGAATCTAGAGATAAGTCCATATGCAAGTCAACTTTACTCTTGCTTCAATTGAACTCCAACTCAATCATCAAATCCAACCTCAAAATTCACTTCAAAATACACCTAAAAATTACTACATACTAAATTTTTATTTCAAACTTTTCCCACATGGAGTATGGATCAATAGGAGAGAGAAGGAGAGATGAAAAGTTAAAGGGATTCTCATGCAAGCTTGAGTCTTAAGTTAACTTGGTTTAATCATGTAAAAACATTGATCTTATTTAGTTAAATGTTTTTGGTACTTAATTAACTCCTCTTGGTATTTCATGAATATTTAAGTTTGAATTCAGTTACTTTCATTTTCATCTTGAGTTGAGTGGACTTATCTTGACTTCAAACCTAGAGTTTAAATTGAGCTATATTTCATGCAACTTGCATGCATGTTTGGCTTCATATCTTTTATAAAAATAGCCCAAAGGGGGGAATATTAAGAATTAAATGAATTTTGAATTTTAAAATTAATATATTTCAAAAAAATAGGGCTCTAAATTTTATCAAGTCCTTAACTCCACTTATCCACCTTTGCATGTTTTGGAACTCCACTTTTGTAGGGATAATTAAGGCTCGTGTTGTTGACTTGAACTTGCTAAATTTAGCCCCAAATGGGGTTCCATAGTTATATATATTGGATAATGTGGATTTTTAATAATCCATTAAATATTATTTATAATTTTTTACTTGATGATGATCACAACATCTCTTCAAATCAGTTCTTTTTCTATATGTCTCTCTTGTACAATTTTGACAAACTTCTTGAATGCACTATAAGAGATATAAACTTGATGGATATTTATAAATATAATATATAAGGAGATATAATATGATTATAAAATAATAAACCTGGTGTCAATGACCTTCAAATAAATTTTTTGCTTCAAACTCCATGTACAACTCTAAAAAATGTCATTTTATGCTCTCGTGTGCTCTCTTCGACTCAAGAAACCATGATTTGGATTAGGGGATATAAAATGACTTAAAAACCTCAAAAAAAATTATCCTATTATAATTTTATAGTTATAAATTTTTAATAAATATAAAAATTTTAAAATATCCAAAATTATTAAATAAACTCCCTAAGAAAAATTCACAAAAAAGTGTATGCTTGTTGCCCTAGGGATGACTTGGAGATGTTTCTCAATGATATGAGCCTATTTTGAATTATTTTTTATTTTATTAAAATTTATTAAAACATTTAAATTAATTATACATTCTCCCAAATAAAAAATTTCCATTGGAGGGACCTGAAACATCCATTTCTAACTCCATTTATGAGCAAAAAGGTGAAGAAACTTTCATTCCCTTCATGAATAGACCTGTATTTTGGAACTTTATCTATATTAATAAATATTATGGATAAGAAAAAAAATTAAATATTAAATTAAATAAAAATACCTTCATATAAAATTTCAAGGTATTTCATTCAATAAAACTTAAAATATGCATTTTTTGGTGTTTCCTAGTTTGCACAATTTCATTTTTGAATGCCTCCAGGTCTATGTTTTATCATTTTCTTGAGTTTTATGAGTCCTATAGACATAATTATTATTTTATTATGAAATTTAATAATCCATATTATCATTTGAATAATTTTATACTCTCAACCAATCATTTAAACCTCTCAAAAATTACCTTTTATCACTATCTCTCTTGCTACCTTAAAACCATGATGCTTGTACCTTTGCCTTTCTCCATTATTTTACATAAAATTTTGATTTATGAATATTTATAAAGGTATTATATGCCCCATAATATCTCAAAAACCCATTTTTTAACAATCAACTCAAAAATGTAAACATACTGCTTAAAACTGAGCCATTGGAGTTTAAAAAGAGTTTTAGAGCACATGTTCTTCTTAACGATTGTTCATAAATTTAAGATACTATAATATATAATGGTTATATGTAATATTTATGGAATATGGGATAAAATATCATCCAAATCCTCTTCACTTTCATGTACCAATCATTTGAAAATTTCCTTCACTAGCTTGCAACTAGCTAGCTAAAAGACTAGAAGAAACCTCTGTCAAAATTTGGACTTGTGATATGTTATTGAGAATGGTTTTGGAATGATTAGTGTTTTTTATTTTTTATACCTTTTTTAAATTTAAATCCATGAATATAATCTTCTTTAAAACCTACACATATACAACTTTGACCAATGGTGGAAAAAATATCAATAACACCATCATTTCCATCCAAGTTATTCACAAGTCATGATCCACAAAGTAGGGTGGGAAATGATGGATTTAAAACTAAATTTAGTTATTGATCCACCCATACATGATTATTTATCAATCCATCATCTTAATGTAAGCTATTCACTAATTAATCACTATTTACATGCAGACACATAATATGTCACCAAGTTTATGCATTGGTTCACATACCCAATGAGGTGTATTCATTAATTTCCTCTATATTATATCTTTATTTAGTTTTTTATTTTTATTTTTATATCTCTTAATTAATGACTAATCTATGCATGTTTCATTTGTAAGACATTTAATGGATCATGCTTCACACACTCAGACCTAGATTCATAGGCTTGGCCTCATAGGTAAGTCTATGTATGCTTCTTTTTAATTTATCCTTGTCATTTCACTATGATAAATTTATATAATAAATAAATTCAAATGTAATCATCTAAAAATGAAACTTGAGTGCTAAAAGTGTGACTTGAGACCACCCATCCCTAACTTATCCCTAGACCTATCTTAGGGCCTATTTAGACACTTATCCAACCTTTGTATAGACCACACACATTATTAAACATCCCTAAGGTAGTATTAGACCCTAAATTTATCATCATGGCCCCTAGTGCCTCAGGTTCTACTACCTAGACATTAGCATCATAACTTGGACAGTAGTGCCAATGGTGTTATTGTCCCAATTTGGGTGTTATTATCCTTTTCTTGCCTTTTATCACAAATGGATATATTTTCAAATAAACAACCACCTAGGGTTGGTCTAGACCAATTTTGAGACATGTATAAGAACTAGAATAGTATATATAAATGACTTTTATATCTTTATTCACTAGATGGAAATTAGATACAAATAACACAAATTAACTTAAAGAAAGGTGTGTATAATTAATGTCATCAATCTATATTGTTACCTACTTTTGCATATAGCCATCTACAATATTAATATGCTCATATTACTTATATTTATATTCTCAAGCACACTTAAAGCACTCAAAACACCATTCATACTAGTTTCACTTGCACTGACATTATCACTTAGGTGGGGAGAACTATATTAGATTTGATTCCTCCTCAATGTATTGGTATGTAACTCTCATCATAATGGGGTGTTGAGGATGTCTATCCTACCCCACTAACATCACACTTTGATACTTATTCCAATTAGATGATGTAACAACATGGAGGTCTAGGGATTACATGAAAAATCAATCAAAATAGGTCACTGATAGGGAACCATAACTTATGCACATAAGAATAAGACTGGCTGACTCCAAAAGGACACTAATGCCAAAATGAAGACAATATCACTATTAGTACTACTATCCAATTAGGGTGCTACTATCTAGTAATGTTTTTGACACCTAGATCCTACCTACAACACTCAAATTAGTTTTTGATCTTTTTTCAACCTTTGGATCTTTCATCTTAGTTAATATCAAGCTAAGTACTTATTTGTATCATTTATTTTTATTTTTATAAAGGTAAAACTATGTCAAATCTATTACAAATTAGTGGTTGTATTTATTGCATATTTTATACCCCAATTTATTATACTCGTCCCCTTTAACCTAACGATTAAACTCCATAACACTTAAAATTTAAATCAATGTCACCACCTTTACCCATGATAACTCTTGGAGGAACAAATAAACATACATTTCTATTCTTAAAATATCCATATTATTTCATCATTGTGCTTGCAAACTTGCAACAAATTTTTATAAGTCTTTATCCTCATGTCCCTATAGACTTACAATCCTTTTTAATGCAACTTTCATGGATTCATGCATAATCTTGCTCTCAAGATCTCAAAATTCTATTGACCTATTTTCAAATTTGAAACCAGGATGTTGGTATTCCTTGAAGATCATAGATCTCTCTTTTATCCCTTATGAAGTCCTCAACACTGTCCATACCTTCATGGCAATTTTTTATCCCTTTAAAAGACTTATTTCATCTTTGTTTATACCTATACCTTTTCAAAGATCTTAAGAACCTCCTTTATACATGTGAACTCATCATCACAACCTTTGTATATTGTATATTAGCTCAAATTTTTCCAAGAAGACCTGCAACTTGGTTACAAACCTATTAAATATGCCCATGGGCCTATATACAAGCTTATAGACCTATGGAGATTTAATTTGAGGTTTGAAATGCTATAGAATTATATTGATAAGACTTTAAATATTCAAACATGTCTTGTAGATTTATACATATTCTTAACAAAATCAAAAACTCACCCCTTCTTCTTAAACACCATGGAGATCCTATCTAAGACTTACAACTTTATTTGAAGACTTTTGACATTCTATGGAGGTCTTTTTTAATGTTTATATACCTTTAAAACTTCATGTGTTTGGACTTTAGTATTATAGACTTGAAAAAATATTTCACTCTTGAAATCATGCTTAAAATATCATTATTTCCTTTGGTATACCTTTAAATCTCAAACAAGGTTAGAAAAATGTGAATTTCATTTGCCACAGCTATAACATTACTCTTAAAATGCCATATCAGGGCTTGGTAGGAGATTTGAGAAGCTTTGGTAGCATGTTATAGTCCTATCTCATCAAGAAGGCTTATAGAGACTCATTTTATCATTGTAAAAAGGGTTGTAAACCCATAGAAAGTCTCTTGAGAAGCTTTGAGAACATGATTTCACCCTGATCAATCAAGAAACCTTCTTTTTAAACTACATGCTTCCTTATAGACATGTGCATGTATGCCTCTTGATTTAACTACACTTCATAAGCCTACAACATTGTAACTTAGCAAATTCTGCCCTCTTTGTACAAAATCATGCTTGAAAATATTGAAATATATTTGAAATGATGTGGATACAATCTTTAAGACCTTAAAAACCTTATTTAAGAAGACCTTAAGATCTTTTGGTGATTTTTAAAAATTTATGGGGATCATGGAAGCACAAATTGTGAGTGACATCCTTGTTTGAATTTTTTTAGATGTTTGAATCTTCAAACCAAGAACTAAAACAAGTATATTAAATAAATTTGAGACCAAAAAACCTTCCCTAGAGCTTTGAAGAATTCATATAACCTTGGAGACTTCATAACCTTGGTTATGAGGGGGGGGGATTAATAACTTGTAAACCTTACTCCTCATGGTTATAGGCCTACAAGTGGGTTTTTGAAACTTGAATCCTTTCTTGAACCTTCCTATCCATGTAATTTAGTGATAATTCTCTAGAACCTACTTGCAAGTTGTTGTCTTACCTTTAGATGTTCATAAGATCATTATAAGGCTTAAGACTCATTGAAATTATGACATTGGTTAGAATCTTGAAGGATCTTAGAGAGGTCATGCAATTTCATCATAGTGATAAGATAGTTTTGAGCTCTCTTTGTAGATATGAATGTTCTCTATCACCCTATAGGCTTGTTCCACCTTAAACATGCTTGAAACTATGTTTTAAACCCCTCATGTAGACCTATAGGAATTTATGTTATGGATTTTGAGGGGATGACAAGCTTGAGAGGTTTGAGACTCAATCATATACTTGTAAATATGGTTTTTTATCTTTAGAATCTCTATCCTCTTTCTCAATCTTCATGAAAGTCTTGATTAACAGACCTACAATCTTATCTTTTGCTTGGAAAAACTATAAATGTTACCTATAGATTGATTCTTGATAAGACTTGAAACCATGATCATTCTTATCAATCAATTCTATAATTTATATTTTAGGTCTTGGATTATATTTATCACTACAACCTATTCCCTTTGGGTTAAAACCTTGGTGAGAAGTTTGAGGTTTTGAATATTCTCTACCTTGAAATCTTGTAGGGGTTAAGATCACGAAAAATCTATTTGAGATAATATGTAGGAAACTTAACAAATTTTAGAAACATGTTTGTATTCTTAGATCTTGTCTTAAGCTTCTAAAACCTATTTTTATTTTAATCCATCCTTGCAAAAACTTAGAAGGAATCTGCAGACACCTCTTGATGCTTTTTGCACTTGAAAAATCTTTTCAAATGTATAAACATTGGTTAGGGTTTTACCAAGGTTATTTAAGATCCATGTGATTTATTGACTCTCACAATTTATGGAGACCACCAAGGGATAACTTAAATATGCTCCAAAGCTTCACTAAAACCATATAAAATCCATGCATGACGGTAACAAGAAAGTGACATGATATTTTCTTAAAACCCCTCCAACTTCCATGCTCTCAGGTTTACAAGACTATGGGTTGAGTGCACATGATTTATTAGTTATTGATGCATCTACACACCATGGTAAAGTGACTTAATACCCTCAAAATCCATTACCAAACTTGTTTTGAACCATGCACTTGTAGAATAAGAAAATGATGTGATGAAGAAGCATGTAACTTTTGACAATGAACTTGAAATACATATATCTTATATCTAAGGCCAATGTGGAGGTTATAAATCAATAAGAGGGTCCTTTTAACTTTTCCAAGATTACTAAAAATCATAAAACTACCATGCAAGGGGAGAACAAATAAACCATGTGATTGTTCTTTGTGATAAATCCTACATAATAATTCTTTGGATATGTTTGTTCTTCTTCAACTTGATTTCTTGAATTTTAGGGTCATCACTTGACCATGGATGATATTATTACCTTTATAAAAACATTTTTATGCCTTGAGATAGTTTATAAGGCCCTATAAATTCATCAAGAGCCTAAAACTTATGTTCATAGCTTATTCTCTAATGTTTCACAGATTGATGGTCTTTTTTGAAAACATGTTTTTCTTCTCATGAAGGAGTTTCATCTACATTTGAGGGCTTAAAACCTAGTTCTAAGATTGCAACCTCATTGAAACCATGATGTTTCTTCTATTACAATATTAGAATCCTAAAAAGTGATTATAATATCTTAAAATAGTGAAGGCTATCATGAACACAAGCTTGAATATTAATAATGTATACAAAATAAAATGCATTTGACTTATTAATCAATCCTAGCTCAGAGAAGATAAATCTTACTTCACTTCTATTTATTAATACATTAGATATTCAGGGTCATGACCAAGATGGATCCACTAAACCTAACCAAGGGATCTCTTACCATAATAACATCACTACAAAGGGTTTTAAATCCTCTAGTCAATTAATACCATGTAATAACCCTAACTAGGTCCTATGTTTTCATATTCACTAAGTAAATGGCAAGTAAAGAAAAATATAATATAGTGATTACCAAATCTTATGGCACAAAGTAGGGGTGGTAAACATAAAAATTTAACATGCATAATATATATATATATATATATATATATATATATATATATATATATATATATGTCAATGTATATGAAATCCTAATGCATGGGAGATAAATAAAAATGCAAATCTATCTACTCTTAAAAAGGAGGAACAAAGTTAGGAATAGTTACCTTTAAAGACAAACCCATTAAACCTCAATCTCTCCCTTGGCCAAAGTGCTTCCAAATAGGTTATTGTGGTATGTAGGATATTAATCAGAAGTCAGCTCTAGGCTACACACTTATCTATGCATCCAAAAGACTTCTCCATAAGACAAGATCCATATCTCCAAAAAAATATTTAAAATCCTAAGATATGATCCTCAATTAGAATGGTGGATAAGAAAATGCATAATATATTATTATTATTCTTCTTATCTTCCTCTAAATGATGAAAATGGATGTGTATATATAGCTAAATCTAACACTAGACCTTTTTGCAAGTTCAGCCAATAGGGTTGGCCCTATTTGAATATCTATCATTATTTGATAAAAATAAGTTAGGTCTTGGTCTAGGTTGGCCAGAGCCAACCTATACCTATAATTTTATTTTAATAAATTAAATACAAAGTCAGCCCAAGCTGACATTGTACTGTAAACTATCAAAAAGGGGTTTTAGGCTTAAAAATGGGTTAAGTAAGGCAATGATTTGCATAGAAGAGTGTGTAAGAGAGGAGGCAAGGCTTAGGGAAGATAATGTTGTGTAGATAACAATTGGTATTATAGGGGACAATAATCTTATGAAAAACTAATGGTCTACCCAACTCTTTTTTGATGCACCTTTTAAGGCATGCACTCGTATATATTGAGACTCAATGGGTTCTTATAAGAGAAAAAAATAGTGATTGATAATGTTTAAAAAAATTATGTGTGTACATATTACCCACTCTAATCTCATCATGTGTCATGTAGTGCAACATGTGATGGTACTTTGAGAAAATAGCATAGTAACACATAATGTTGAAGCTAAATAAATTATAGTAAGAAGAAAATAATATAAATAAAAGGATAAAATTGAAAAACACATACCTTTAAACTACCTTAGTGTTGGAGATAAGAAATGAAGTAAAATAAATGTGAAGGTGTCTAATGTAGGGGACATTAGGCAAACCTATAAAAATTAGCAAAAAAGAGTGAAAAATCAAAACAAATGTAAAATATACATGTAATATGTGAAAAGATTATCTATGATATCAATATTCTAAACATCTTATGGTTTGGAAAAAGAGCTAGTATAAATAAATATATGAAAAAAAAATGGAATTTAGTTGTAAATATTGACATGTAAATAATTTTTAATACTAAATATAAATAGGGTGAAAATAATTCACTTGTTATTTTTATTATTCTGAGAAAATAGATATCTGAGAGACCTAATTTGATCTTAAGGAATGACCATGGTGAGGAGATGATAGCTATAATTTGGAGGATGAAAAGCATTCACAATTAGTGTAACACATGTAATAAAACATGAATTTCAAATTTTTGAGTAATTTTATTTGAAATTGATCAAAATATAGAAAATTGAGTAGTAAGAAAAATATAGACATCAAACTAACCCTAGGAAATTTTTAGGTAGATTAGGGATAGAATGGGGTATTGGGTAGGAAAAATTCAAACCAATAAATTCCTATGGAATTTATGGTAATTGGTCAAAAAGTCATTGAAGATAAAGAATAGAGTCGACCTAGTCGACTTAGTTCATAAGGCAAAAAGAAAATAAGGGTTAAATGCATAGCGGTGGGCCAACATAGTATTGCTAAAAGTGGTAGACTATGTATCACTAGGCTAACATATTATATAATGGGAATATGGCTAACATAATGCCCTCTATCTGATGCAATTGGTAATATATAGCTAATACAATTTTCTAAATAGGGTCGACTATGTACCAGAGGGATGATATAATATGTTAGAACTAGGAAAGGGCTAATTTAGTATCAAATAAGATGATATAGTCTAAAAAAGAAAGGTATGAATATGTACTAGTGGATTGGTGTAGTATAATAAGACTATAACAAGGTTAATTTAGTATCAAATGGGTTGATTGTGTAAGAAAATAGGAAGACTAGAAAACTTAATCAAAGAAACTAATAAA
Organism: Torreya grandis; assembly: GCA_037957365.1. Taxonomy (NCBI): domain Eukaryota; kingdom Viridiplantae; phylum Streptophyta; class Pinopsida; order Cupressales; family Taxaceae; genus Torreya; species Torreya grandis. Next base: position 1,770,704 of record JARHVA010003416.1, on the reverse strand, counting down.
ATAATTAATTTATAGATTTTTGAGAATGTATTTTAATTATTAAAACATTAAAATCTGATACATCCTTTGTTTTTTGATATTTTTCAAAGATGCCAAATATTTTGGCACCTATTATATGCATCATGGCTACTATATCTATTAGATCATTTGGTTGATGTGGATAGAGCTTGAATGGTTTCCTTCTACTTTGGTGGCATCATGGAGATGAGATGTATCCATATGAGTGTTTATCCTATTGTCATGTTTCTAAGAGCATGGGAATAATTGACCAACACTTTTTGATGGGAAGTGGAGGGGGGTACCATCAAGGTGGTGATTATTCTAGAGGATGTATATGCATTGCTTGGACTTTTGATATGTGGGACACTAGTTATCACTAATACATTAGAGTCAGAGGATGAGATATGAGCCTTAGATCAATTGGATACATGCTTAGATAGGATCTACCCTAGGTTGAGGATATCTTATTTGATGTATATATTATGGCCATTTCATACATCCATAAGGTAGTGATAGGACTTGTGATAGAATGAGTGTTATGTCACAAGTTAGATGGAAAGGTATCATTATATACAATAACCTTATTTTAGTCTATATTTGATCAGGTAGAACTCTACAATTTTGGTTTTATGATCTAGGTCTAGATAATGCATGATATGTATGGGATGTTGTCCAAAGGATAGAAGATGATGGGATCAATGATTTTGCTTAGTGCATGGATATATGAGATGTTCCCTATGTATTAGTTGGTTGGGTTTCCACATGTAATTGATGATAAGATTCCTTAGGTATTACAATGAAGATAGGACCATGTAGTGTGGGACATGCCCCATGTTCCATCTTTATAGACTATCACTTGAGGGTAGATATTATGGTAGCCTTACACTCACATACCTTCCATATGGCCTAGTTGGTTGACTATTGATATAGGGTTATCATAAGTGTATATCAGGGGCCACTACACTTCATGGGTGGAGACTCATCTAGTCACTCACATACTTGGATATTTAGGACATACCCATCTATCATATCCTCTAATAGTACCTAGTTATTAGGCAAAACATGCTATAAATATAAGAGGGAGAGGAAATAGAAGGATACTTGTGGATATATCAATGATCAGGCCTCAACATGTTAGACCATGGGATAATCAAACACAATAATAGGGTGTAGTGAATTTGAGAGAAGGAGATGTAATGAATGTGGATGTAGATATATAGCAGGCACCATGGTAGAAGTAGTAGAGACCACCATGTTTTCATCAAAGATGGAGGCACCATTGATGTGAGGAGGTGTAGATGTTAGTTATTGCATAAATGGATATAATAATAAATCTAGGACCACTAAGGAGAGGAATTTGGTGGACTCAGGTGGTGACTCATGGATTTAGATTGGTACAGAGGAAACTAATGGAAGAAGTGTTTGGTGGGTGAATGGATAAGTATACCATGATTTATGACACCAATACTAGTGAGAAATGATTTAAAATTTGTTTTAAGATTTGAATATAAAACACTATTTGCATTGTGATTATGATAGATAGATGATTTGAGATATGTATGTGATCTAACATCTATATAGTTTTGGGTTTTGAAAATTATATGATAGAGGAGGTTAGATGGGAATCCCTAGTTACGGTTGTGGACCATGACATTATAGACAAGGTGCTAGTACCATAGGACCCATCCACATTAGATGATCCTAAGGTTTTATATACCCTAATCTAGGTAGGTTATTTTATATTGGTGGGAGAGGTTGTAAGGTAAGTAAAATCATGTAGTGATGGGCTACAACCACTGGTAGGGGTTGGAGAAGGAGAGGTACAGGCCTGGTAGGCCCTAACACATGAGAGAGTTGCACACATGGTGACCACCATCCAACTAGGATAGGTACAGGCCTAGGTGGGTAATCTATAGGGATAGGTTTCTAGATCAAGATCATGAACTACCTATTTATAGGATATTATTCATAGGTGTCAGTCATAGGCATCGATGGGAAGCATGGCTAGGCCACAAGATAAATATGATGGATCATATCCATAGATATGTAGTTATTATATTTTATACTTTATATTATATAAAACACATGATATATATATATATGTGTGTGTGTGTGTGTGTGTGTGCATGCATGCGCGTGTGCATGTGTGTGTGTGTGTGTGTGCGTGTGTGTGCGTGTGTGTGCGTGTGTGTGCGTGTGTGCGTGTGTGTGTGTGTGTGTGTGTGTGTGTGTGTGTGTGTGTGTGTGTGTGTGTGTGTGTGTGTGTGTGTGTGTGTGTGTGTGTGTGTGTGTGATGATAGTTTCATTGATCTCATAAATTATATTTGGATGCATGGATATATTTCATTTCTATCACATGTATTTATATTTTATTGTATATGTTATGGTAAATATGTGACAAATGTTTTCTTTTATATCATTATGTGAGACACATTCATGGTTAAAAATAAAAAGTCAAAAAGATTTGAAAAAGTATGATTAATCAAAATAGATGCAATATACACTATATCACAATGGGAAATGTATAAAAACAAAAGATGACTAAATATAATAAACTAAAGGTGGTAAATAGAAATTAATATTTTTAAACCATGTAGAATTTTACATTAAATTAAAAAAAACAAAAATCACACTATATCATGTTGGGAAGTATGAAAAAGTTATAATAAAATGGAAGGCACATGAAAAATCAATGGTATATAAAATAAAACAATTAGGATAATAAATCATACTAAATCAAGTTCGGAATTATAAAAAGAAAGACAAAATGTAAAAGGAAATTAAATTAATCACACTAATTCAAGCTGAGAAGTATGAAAAATTTAATAAAATGGTTGTAAGCATACACATGATCAAAAAATAATAAGATTAAAGCAAAACAATTATGAAGTAAGCATAAAACATACTAAATCAAGATGGGAAGTATGTTAATGACATGTAACCCATAATTTAACACTAATTATTTCAATTTTTATGCATGCAATTTCATTATGACTTGGTTATATTAGGAATATTGGGTATTGGAATATTTTGTGAGGGCATGGTCCTATATATGGTCTTAAACTGTAACTCATAAAGGGAACACCAATGAGATGGAAACAATTATGGGAATGATTACAAATATGTTTGTAATGTGGTAATTTGTGATGATGGATTGGTCTTATCTATGGCCTTACACTACAACTCACAAGGGGAACACTAATGAGGTGAATGGTAATAAGGAAATGTTTTTATTATGGTAATTTGTGAGGAGGGCATGGTCTTATTCATGGTCTTACACTACAACTCACAAAGGGAAACCCCAAGGGAATGATTGTTTAGAAAAAAAAATTATCAAGGGAAAATATTAGGAATGTTAGAAATGAAAGAGGAAATGTAAAAATCATGACATAATCATCTATGAGAAAACCTTAGGAAACATGATGCATACTAGGTACAAAGGAGAGACATCAAGAGTCTAGTGACCATCAAAATACAAAGGATATCTTCTCAAAATAAGTACAAAGTTGTATAGGCAAATAGGTAAGATATTTAGATAAAATAATGATATTTATATGAATTATAAAATTAAAATGTGCCTACCTTACCATGACATGTTACCCAATCCTTAGGACCTCTTACAGAGTCATTAGTCTATTATGAAGATTGAGTACTTCTATGAGAAAGAAGGTAACACTAATAGATTTGTAATTCTCATTTCTTAATCTATTCACCTAACACAACCCAATGGGATTCTACTCTATCATGGGGCCAAATTTGGAGTTTGAGCTTTGATTATAAAATGAGATATGTTATAAATCACATCTTTTAGTGTGATTTGACTTTTGAATTAGTATTTTACCTTTTGTATCACTGCCTTTTGTTTAAATGATTTGGATTTTAACTTTGATGGATTTTATAATTCCTCCTCCATATGGATTTGAATTAACCAAGATGATTAATATAAGTGATACACATGAATTAGATTTATACTTTGGCTAAAGGAAGATAAGTATCTAAATATATGACTCACTAAACATTTAGGCTTACGTATTAACTAGTATGTAATCTCAAGTTTCAACCATATGTATGCTTAGTATGTGAAATGAATATTAAGGAATAAAGGGAGATACAAATTAGATCAGTACAATATAAGTACAATGAGATGGCTTATTTGTGAACTGATCATATGGTAAATAAATATTACTAAGGGGAACAAGGTTTATATAACAAAGTCAATAATAATTATTTGAGTGTTTGAGATAAGAGAGAAAACAATCATTGGAAAAGATATCCATGTGAAATAGATAGGTGAAACCAAATTTGACACATATTCTAATGATATAAGAGATATAAAAGTGGATCACAATTATAATCCAAAATCATAATGAAGAATAAAGTAATAAACACCATGCCCTATTCATAGATACTAATAAATTTATCTAAAAGTGTTATTCATGACATTTGAAACATCTCTACGAAGCTGGATCCTAATGGTATCTAGAGTCTCATAAATCCTTATGGAAATTTATGAAAATAAATGTATCCAAATCTCCTTAACATAAAATGTAGGCATAACTAAATGATCATTCTCATGAGGGTTCTCATGCATATAATACTCAAAGAGAAGAATGGGTTTTGGAAAAGGAATGGTATTTGTGAGATAAGAAGGAGGCACCATCAGTGGATAAAGAGGTATAGGTGGGGAAGGAACCATAGGTGGGGAAGAAGCCATAAGTGGGGAAGAAGCCAAAGGTGGGGAAGAAGCCATAGGTGGGGAATAAGGTGTCATGGGTGAATAAAGGGGAGCCTTCTTGGGTGGGTGACCTATGGAAGGAGGAATATCTAGTACACATATCATCAAAAGGTGATCATGAAGGTTCTACTAGAGCATACAAAAACTATAGATATGATAGGTACCATATTGGTGACAAATATAATATACCTCCTCATATGTAGGGATATACTCAGGTAAAAACTTGGTAAGAGGTGTAGACTTGTCTTTGGGTTGAGCAAGGGTGAGATGTAATGTGTTAATATATCTCTTAAGATTTTGATAATGGGTGGAAGAATGATTATCTATCTCATGGAAGAAACAAATATGATTTTTATTAGAATTTGGGGGTCTACTAATAGAAGAGGTAGAAGAAGAAGTTGGGGAAGAATAATATTACTAGCAGTCTCTGGTATAATGACCATCAACTTTTTGAATATCATAATAAGGTTGATCAACCCATTGGTCAGGCATGGGATCAAACTATGACAAAGAAAGAAGGACATCACCAAAATAAGGTGGGATTGGTGTATAAGTTGGGTTAGGCTCATTATAAGGTAAAGTAGGAGAAAAATTAGGATAAGGCTCAAATAAAGATAGAGTAGTAGTAGGAACCAAACTAGGCTCAACTAAGCGTGAGGATGGACATGTGGAAGGTGTGAGAGTAGTAACTAGCATTTCTAGGGGAATAAAATGTAACGATCTCAGTATATATAAAAATGATAAGTACTAGTCATATAATGATCCATGATCATTATTCTAAGAGGCTTTGATGAAATTGGAGGTGTGCTAAGAAATTACTCTATCTCTACCCTAAAAAAAATGAAGAATACTAAAATTAGGCACTCTAAAGGAAGGAATGTGATAATATTAATGAAAATAATGAAATAAATAAGTACATTATCAATGAATCTCAATATTTCTAGCTTGGATAAGTCCTCCTAAAAATGGGTCATCTAAAGTATAACCATCATCATAGTCAGGTGTACGTAGGTTGATGGTATATGTTGGTATGATGTTATTATCAGAAGTCACATGATGAATATAATGTCTAGTCTTAGTTAAGAACATAAGTATATCATTGATAAGAGGTTGATGGGAGCATAATTTAAAATAGGGAGAAAGTTGTGTGATGATATGAGGGGATATATCAAAAAAAATGATCTTAAGGGTTATCTCATCTAGCTCATCATCATAAAAATAGAGAACATTAGGTGGTATGTTCTCGATGATTTTTGGGTGACCATTCTTGGGTATAATTGATAAGGTAATTAAAACATTGATATTCCCTAAATGAGATACTAGGTAAAGGTTCAAGGGTAGAATTTTAAAGACACCACATTCTTGGAATTGTTCAAAATTCTACGGGTTTGTGTCTCCTTGAATCTTATAAACATTACAATTATGGGGGAATTTGATTCATTGACATGATAATTACTCAACATTCCTCATGTGATGAGTCTAAGGTATACCAAACAAGATGTTATAAGAGGGGAAAATTAAAGATCATAACTTTTATGTAGACGGTGATAGGAAGGATGGTAATGGGAAGCTACATGCAACCTAATAATATTTACATGTGTTGTGTGTGGACTTCAGATTTCATTAAAAATATCCAAGATTTTTAATGAAATCAAGGGAGGTAATTTAAGTACAAGAACCCTTGTTAAACAAGGCATGCTTAACTTAGATACCACTAATTTGGATGCTAATAAAAAAGGGGTGGATCATCCACACAAAGTATAATCTCATCTAGAATAATTGAACAGATAAGAAACTTGAGGGAAATAAAAAATTTCACTATTTCATCAACATGTATGTACATCTATTTGCATTGTTTAAGGATGTTATCTCTGGACCTAGACAAGATAGATTTGCATCCTACTACTAGAGGATAAGGAATGTTCATTTCAAAAAAAAAAAATATTAGATGGTTCCAATTATGGGGGGATGTTTTCATTATCTCAAGAAAAGGTATTTGATATGGGAGATAAAAAATTCTATAATGGGGTCCCATTTGTCATAACACATAGGGTATTTTCTAGATATAGGAACATAATGTTGTAAAAACTTTTGATAAGAAGGGTTGAAAGTGTAATTGAAATTGTGTTGTTAATATGTATTTGGTTTATTTTGAGGACAAATATGTTGATTTTTTTAGGTGGTGGGATGTTTTATTGAGTTATTTATTATGATTGGGTTGAAGAAATACTATTGAAAGGTTGGGGAATGTAATCTATATGTGTAGATGTTAGGGGAAGATTAGAGATAAATTGAGAAGTATGATCAAGTTGAGATGTTGAAGGTGGTTCTTGGAAGGTTATAAGGTCCTCTTTCCCCAACTCCATGATATGATATGGGGAAGTTTCATTCAAATGACATGGAATATTTGAGAGGTTCATTATGTGGGTGTTGGATTAGAATAAATAAAAACAACTACTCTTTGCATGTTATTCATATTTACAACATTTTATTCATTATTAGTGAGGTTTATAATAATTCCAAAATTATTTTTAGAAGTATTATAATTTTCATTACTATCTTTATGATTGGGACGAGGATCTTTGTAAATAGCAAGATTATCATTAGCTTGGTTTAAAGCTTGATTTTTTTTTTGTGTTTCATGGGATTTAAAAGATATTTTTGGAAAAAAAATTATTAAGAGTGGGGGTGAATAAATCTTAAAAACTTTAAACATTAATCTTACTTAATCAAACATAGATCAATTAGACAAGCATGTACATATTAACAAGCATAGGCATCAATCCACAGTAGCATGAAACATATGAACACAAAGTATATGTGGAAAACCCTAAAGGGTAATAAAACAAACTAAAACACATCTTGGATAAATTCTCCTATAATAACATGAATCAAATTTATTTTATCACTAACCCAATAAGGAGCACCAACCCCCAAATTTATCAAGCACCAACTTCACTTTAGCAAGCACCAACTTGTTAGGATGCTACAACCCCCTTACTAATCAAATACCCACTTAATAAACACTTTGAGATTATATAAATTAATCTTTTTTCCATCTCACAACTTATTATGGTCCTATTTTTCTCTATCACACTCAAATATACCTCTCACACAAGCAAAAATAGTCCTTTACCTTCTTCTCTCAAATAACCCTTATATTGCTTTGAAATAGTCATGGAAGTACTCATGAAACCTTATAAATGTATATAATTGGTTTATATAACTTATTTTATATTTTAAACCACACGTGTAATCTCACACAATCTTTTTATTCTTCACTTCATACCAACACACTTTGCTTACTTCATTAGGCCTAAAAAATGCCTAGTATATATACAAGACTTTTCTTGTTCATGTCCCTCTTAGTCATCCAAGTAATATTATCCTCTTATTTATTCTATTAAATTAATATTATAACACTTAATATACATGTATAATTTTTAAAAAATATATATTTAGGTATAACTCACCTCAATTAGGCCTTATCTCTCTTTTAGGTCTTATCGAGACCTAATTCCATTAGGCCTACTTAGCATACATTATACTCTTGTCTTATTAGAGAAAATTAAAATAATTTACATATTATAAACATATCAAATTTTATCCAAATATACCCTTTATTATCATTTAGGCTCCATAAATCATTTTAAATCAAACCACAACTTGGAGCACAACAAAAGTACTATTCATATTGGGCCTATACATACACAAAAAGTTTGTCTCAAACAATTGAAGCATAAACACAAATTTACAAGAACACAATTCAAAAAATACACATATAGGATCATTGTTTTCTTAATTTCATAACCATGTGCATTATACTTCATAACTCAAGGCATAAGTACTCAATCCCTTCTCTGCAAGCAGCCCACTTAGAACTATGAGTTGGTCTCAATACACAATCATGAATATTTGATATTTAATCCCTAAAATAATAATTATTATCACTTATAATAATTTAATATATTATTTAATATATTTATATCACTCTTAATAATAAATATTTGAAGATATAATTCCAAATATTAGTCTTAAAAACCAATCTCTTGTCTTTAGTATACACAATCAATTATGAACTAGTCTACTTACTTTGGCTTTACCACTTCAATCACTTTCACTGATTTCCAAGTTTATGAAAAGTATTAATATAAATTATTGACATAAAAAAAAAACATAATATTCTTTAAATTATTTATGTAATTGTAGAGAGCCTCCAACTCATCACTCCCACTTGCTTACTCATAACTGCCATTTTGCCTTGAAGACCAGTCATAGTGATCACAACTTTCAGCACCTTTGTGGTAAATTTTAGGGACTCTTGTTTTATGTGGATTATCCTATGATATAATTAGGTAAATATTGGAGTTATAATTACTATTTTCAAGTGAAAAATTTGGTCTTGTAGACAAATCTCATAATCTTACACCTTCACTATTTCATCTGTATAAGACACGTCAACTTGTTAGCAATGTCTTCAACATATCCAATAACTTCTAAATATTATATAAAATATTTAAATTTGTTATATATATTTATAATAAACACCATTCATTTACATAAATCCCTAATTCATGACATCACATCCCTAATCTCACTCCCACTTCTGCCTAGTTTCTCTCACTGTCTGCCTCACTAATTCTTTTAGTGATAGGTCAACTTCCATGACTAGTTTAGAATAATTTAATTCTATAACCTACCTATAAACCACAATGTGAATAATATATAAGACTCAATATTAAACCTCCATCCATTTATCAACTTTTACTTGATCAACTCTGCCAGATACAAAAAAAATATGAGAAACATGGCTTTTCCTTTAGGGTCCACTCACTCTCATGACAAACAAATGCCACCTAGAGATACATGGGAGAGTTTAATAAATTATCCAATCATAAAAATATGTCACACAATTAATTTTATCCATTTATATCAATATCTTCCATATCAGGTCATTTTTAGGGTTTTAGAGAGGGTTGGGACCACCTTATAGTCTTAATGATCATTCATAAATCTTACGCTCTTAAACCAAAAACCAATGCTTGGAAATTTGAGAAAAAAACTTCCCAATATACCATTAATTAATTAGGTTCTCATTCATAGGTTATAAATTACAATGAACACATGAAGGTCCTTATCATGTTGATAACCCTTCATTTTATGCACCCAAGAAACCTCAAAACCACATTCCATGATTTTCCTATAAACCATGTCTTGAAACTTGGTAAAAATACCTAAAATAACATGATAAACCTCTTTCAATGATCATTTTTCCATCCATGCATTGGAAATTTAATATCATACCCTATTTTATTTCCATATCTCTCTTTTCTCTTTATAATTTTGATCTATAAGTCATATGAGGCCTTGAAACTAACCTTCTAGCCATTGTTCATGCATTATTCACCTCACTCACATGGTAAATAAACTTATCACATTATCTAAAATTTATTTTCATCCTTAAAAATTCTTGAAAACATCTCATGACCCCTCATTAGCTTAGGCATAATCTAGAATAGGTCTAGATGCATGCTATTCTTATAGGTTATACCCGTGTAGACTCACCTTAAAGCTCTCTGGAGTGATCTAATACCTCATATGAAATCTTAAAAAATATTAAAATCTACCCATGCATGTGTGTATCCATCTCACTAGCCTACCAACCTATACATACTCATAGGGTCTCTTCATGTAATAACTAATGACATGACTAGGCTTCTCAACCTACTAAGGCTTGAAAACTATCCTTGAAAGATTATTTGATGATTCATCACCTTAATCATAGGATTTACATACTTATTATATAGTATCATACATCTATACACACCTATTAATTATCAATATGCACATTCTCATGATATGACTTTGTTTCTCAAGAGTAGGCTTCTTAATACACCTTGTGCTTTGACCTTAGCCTGAATCTTGTCATTATCTCTAGAAGAATCATTAGGTTGCATTAAAATTCTATCTCAATAGAGATACATTTTTTTTCCTTCAAATTATTTCTCAAACCATGGCTACCTTGTCATATTTCACTCATCATGTATATTTACTAGATGCACCTTGACATCAATGACATCAACCTTGACTTTGACATCAATGATAACACTTCTCAACAAACTCCCCATTTATCATTGATGGTAAAAAATTATTAAATATAATCACTCTCATCTCCCCCAAACTAATCAAAATCCATTATTGAACTTTCTACCCCTTTGACATTAATGTCAAAGGATCTTCCATGGACTACCATCTGGAACCACACCTTCTTATAACATAGGTTATGAAGCATCATAGTAACATGTTCCACATTTATCCATGAATATTTCTTTTAGATGAACTAAAAAATCAAGATCACTCACCTTGTTCCTATCATGACTACATTTGGAGCTTATGAAAAATTTAAATATATCCCCCTCAAACCAAGCACTTATCATGATTCTACTAACATAATAGTGTCTCTATGAATCCTAATGGAGTCACCTCTTTCTAAAAATCACTAAAATAACTCAAGTTTAGGATATTCATAGATATACATGATCTCACTAGATTGAGTGTCTTTGAATATCCTTTTATACTTGATTGGCACTATAGGCTTAACTTCTTTATCATTTGTGAGATCGACAATCTGAGTTGATAATGAGAATTCCTATATTGATATCTCATCTAAAGTATACTCTAATAAATTAGATATTCCTCTTGAGATTATAAATTGATCATGACTTTCCTTGATTTTATTTGGTCTCCACACATTCATTTATCATCTCTCTTGCATTATAAGGACTTTAAACTTCTTATTTTGTCTTGATGACCTTCTACCTCTATTAGGACAAGGTTTTACAATGTGTCCTACATCAAGATAATTGTAGAAAATCACATTATGCATACCATTTGATTAATTTGAGATATGATTCCTTCCATAGTTTTATTAGTACTCATTCTTATAAAGTCTTCTGCATTATTTTGCTTTATGAACAAATTGACAGCATATAAAACAATAACCATTAAATGAATTAGCATACATTATAGCATTGGGTTATTTGACAGGTCTTTTCATTTTGATCTTCTTGTTTTTAATAGTTTTATATTTGACTTGAGCTTCCACCTTTTGATCTTATTTTAAACCAAGACCTATTTTGTCACTTGTAGACTTTTGACTACTCTAGATATCATCAAGAGCCTTAGTGCTCTTTTCAAACTTCATAAAGGACCTCATCTTTCTAGATGCTTGGTTTAACTTAGTTTTCAAGGATTCTACTTAAGTTTCATACCTGACACAGTATTCCTCTTTATCCTTTATGATTTTATTCATTACCTCCATTTGTTCCTAAACTTTATTGATGATCTCATCATACTTCTTAGAATAGTTACTCAGTCTTTCCTAAAATAAGCCAATTTGTTCCTCATGGTCCTTAATTGTAGATCTTAGTTTATGATTATTTTTCCTTTGAATATTCAATTATTTTAGGGTGATTATAAATTCTACCTCAAGTTCTAATTCAACTTCTTCTTCATTTAATTCCACATCAACCATAATGCCTTTCCCACTTGAACAACCCTCATTGTATGATTCTATTTCCATAAATAAGGTTTCATTATGATCATGTTTAGATTTATGACTATCATTATCAATATTAGACTCACTTGAGTCACTTACATCAAAATTATTATCTTCCTTAGTGTATAATCTTTTCTTGTTCTTGAAATTTCCTTTTTTTCCTTCATACTTTATAAACTCCTTATTTTTATTAGGCTTATAGGTCTTCTTGTCACCTTCATGATGTTCATTATGTCCTTCATCATTATTAGACTTATTCTAATTGGGGAATTTGGATGGAAAGTGACCAATCTTACCATAGTTAAATCATTTGAATGGCAATGTACCTTTGTACTTACTAGATCCAAATCTCAACTTCATTGTAAACATAGCTATCAATTGATCATCATCATGTAAGTATTCCTCATCCTTGAATTTATTGTATTTTTACTTCTCAATTGTGAAATTTTCTTATTTTTTGGAAGGTATCCCTTCATTGGTTCTCATTGCATAGGTAGCCAAGATGCCATGAAGCCCATCTATTTCTAGATTGTCCAAATCCTACATCTCTTCTATTGTAGATACCGTAAAGTCAAATTTAGAAGTTAGTGATCTAAAAAAAATTTAAAAAATAATATATTCTTTAACTTATTCTCCCAAACCTCTAATTATATTAACAACTTCATCAACTTTCAATATGTAAGATGCAATGGTTTCATCTTCACTCATCTTCAAGATTTCAATCTTTCTTCGATGGGTCTATAATTTATCCATCTTCACTTTGGTGTCTCATTCATAGATGGTCTTAAATTTTTCCCATATCTCTTTATATGTATCACTGTATTACCCTTTACCATCTTTAACTCTAATAGGCCACAAAGAATGGAATTCATTGCCTTTGAGTTTTTTTCACTATCCTTCTTACTTATTATATTTGTGAGAGGAATAGGAGGAGCTATATAACCATATAAAATTGAATACCAAATAACATGTCCTTGTGACATCAAATATATCTTAATTATAACATTCTATCAGGCATAGTTATATTCATTGAATAGAGGAGCCTTACTAGTAGAGAAACCACCTTGAGCTTATTGACTAGCCATCCTTGCTTCTAGGATCTCATTTAGGATTTTAGACCTACTTCAAAGGATGAGGATATGATACCAAATGTTTGAATCAAAATGAATAAGAAGGGGGTGAATCATTCTTCAAACATTTCAACATTAATCTTACTTAAGAAAACATAGATCAATTAGATAAGCACGCACATCTTAACAAACACAGGCATCAATCCAAAATAGTATGAAAGATATGAATGTAAAGTATATGTGGGAAACCATAAATAAGAATAAATCCCACTAAAACACATATTGGACAACTTTTCCTATAAAACCATGAATCAAATTTAGTTTATCAGCAACCCAATAAAGAGTACCAACCCCCAAATTTATCAAGCACCAACCTGACTTTAGAAATCACCAACTTGATAGGAGGCTACAACCCCCTTATTAATCAAGAAACCACTCAATAAACACTATGATATTTTCCACATTACTCTTTTTGACCTCTCATAATTGATGATGGTCCTTTTCTTCTCTATCACACTCAAATTTGTCTCTCACACAAGCAAAACTATCCTTTACCTTATTTGCTCAAATAACCCTTCTATTGTTTTGAAAAATTCATGAAAGCACTCATGAAACCTTGTAGATGTATATGACTAGTTTATATCATTCATTTTATATGTTACACCACCTATGTAATCTCACATAATCCTTTTCTTCTTTTCTTCACACCTATATACTCTGCTTACTTTATTAGGCCTAAAAAATGCCTAGTATATATACAAGACTTTTCTTATTCATGTTCCTCTTAGACAGATAAGTATTCTTATCCTCTTAATTTGGACATGAAATGAATATTATAAAAATTCATAGACATGGATAATTATTCTTTAAATCTCTTTAGGTCTAACTTACCTCAATTAGGCATTATCTCTCTTTTAGGTCTTATGAAGACCTAATCCCATTAGGCCTACTTAGCATATGTTATAATTTTGTCTTATTGGATAACATTAAAGTAATTTAAATAAAAGAAAAAAATCACATGTTACCTAAATATGACATTGATAATCTCATCTAGGCTTCATAAATCATTTTATATCAAACCATTACTTGGATTACAATAAAAGTATTATTTGTATTAGGCTTGTGCATACATAGAAAGCCTATCTCAAATAATCAAAACACAAACACAAATTTTCCAAACAAAAATCATAAAAAATTTCATAAAGTGTATACTTGTGTCCTCAATCTCATTACCAAGTGAATTATACTTCATAACTCAAGGAAATTACTCAATCCCTTCTCTACAAGTATCCCACTTGAAACTTTCAGTTGGTCTCAAAACACAGTCATGAATATTTGAGATTAAATCCCTATAAGAATACTTAATATCAATTATGACACCTTTAAAAGATTATTTGACATATATATATATATATATATATATATATATATATATATATATCATTATTAATTAAAAATATTTCAATATATAATTCCAAATATTTGTCTTGCATACCAATCTCTTATCTTTAGTATACATAGTTTATTTAGACCCAATCTACTTACTTTGGCTTTACCACTTCAATAACTTTCACTAATTTCAAAGCTTATGAAAATAATTAATAAAATGTTCATGACCTAAAAAACAACAAAAAATTCATTTTATGATTCATATAATTTCTTATATCCTCTAACTCATCACTCCCACTTGCTTACTCATAACTACCATTCTACCTTGAGGGCCAGCCATGGTGATTATGACTATTATCACATGTGTGGAAACTTTTATGGAATATTTTTTTATGTGAATGATCCTATGAGATAATTAGGTAACTTTTAGATATAAAATTACTATTTAAATTGAAAACTTTGGTCTTGTAGACCAATCTCAAAATCTTACACCTTCACTATCTCATATGCACAAGATAGGTCAACTTGTGAGCAATGTCTTAAACATAGACACTAAATTCCAAATATTATATCCAATATGTAAATTTTTTATAGGTATTTATAAATAAACCCATGATTTTTTATCCATACCTAATTCATGACATCACATCCCTAATCTCATTCCCACTTATGTCTAGTTTTTCTCACTGTCTGCCTCATTAGGTCTTTTAATGATAGGTCAACTTCCATGAATAATTTAGCATATTTTAAGTATAAAACCTGATAAAAAAACCAAAATTTTAATAATGTATAAGTCATAATATTAAATATCCATCTATTTATCAACTTTGAATTGGTCAACTATGCCAGCTACAGTAAGTTTATGAGAAACATGGCATTTCTTATAGGGACCACTCACTCTCATGAAAACAAATGCCACCTAGAGATACCCAAGAGAGTATAATACATGTTCCAATCATAAAAATATGTCATAAAATTAATTTTTATCCATTTATATCAATATATTCCATATCATGTCATTGTTAAGGTTTTAGAGAGGGTTAAGACTACTTTATAGTCTTAACAATCATTCATAAAGATTAGGTATTTAAACCAAAAACCAATGATTGCAAATTTGATATAGAAACATTAAAAATATAAAATTAATGTATTAATTTCTCATTTATAGGTTTAATGTTCCAATGAACACATGAAATTCAATCTCAGGTTGAGAACCCTTCATTTTATGTACATGAGAAACCTCAAAACCATATTCAATGCTTTTTATTGTAAATCATGACTTGAAAATTGGTAAACATAACTAAAATAACATTAAATACCTATATATATTATAATTTATCCATTAATTCCTTTAAAATTTAACCTCATATCCTATTTGATCACCATCTCTCTCTTTGCTCTTTAAACTTTTGATCTATAGGTCACGTAAGGCCTTGAAACTAACCTTCTATCCACTTTTCATGAATTATTCACCTCATTCACATGATCAATAAACTTCTCACATGATTTAAAATTTATTTTCATCCTTAATATGTCTTTAAAACTTCTCATGACCCCTCATTAGGTCATGTAGAGTCTAGAATAGGTTTAGATGTATGCTAGTCTTATAGGTTCTACCCCTATAGCCTCACCTTAAATCTATTTTGAGTGATTAAATGCCTCATATGAATGTTTAAAAAATATAAAACATACACCCATCCCTATGTGTATCTATATCACTATCCTAATAACCTCATACATACGCATAGGGTCTCTTCATGTAATGACTAATGACATGACTAGGCTTCTCAAGATCTTAAGGCTTAATAACTATCCTTAACACATTCCTTGATGCTTCAAAACCTTAATAATATTCATTAAATTATCACTAGATAGTATCATACATATTTACACACCTATTCATTCTTAATATAGACATGCTCATGATATGGCTATGCTTCTCAAGACTAAGCTTCTTAAGACACCTTGTGCTTTGACCTTGACCTAAATCTTATCATTAGGTCTAGAAGAATCATTTGATTGCCTTAAAATTATATTCAAATTATCTCTCAATAGAGAGAAATTTGTTTGCCTTCAAATTATTTCTCAAACCATGTCTACCTTGTCACAGTCCACTCATCATGCATCTTTACTAGATACACCTTGACATTAATGACATCAACCTTGACTCTGACATCAATGAAAAAACTTCTCAATAGATATGTCATATGCTTGTTAGCACTAGTGAATGAGTTATTTGTGATCAAAATTTTATCCAAAAATGAAATCCATAGCTATATTATGCAATTATTTATAAGTCTCATGAGAGTGACCCCAACTTGTGTGAAACCAACAAAATTTGTTCAAATCATACCATGATTTAATTGGATTAGTGGGGTCAAGATCTCATGTTAGATGGCTTATAATATTCTTTGGAATATATATTAATTATAATGGTTTGTGGACATTCATTTGGTTTATTTAAGAATATTTAGGATTAGGAGTGTTGTTTAGAGGGGTAGCATGCTCCATAATGTTACTAGGAGTGATAGCTTGAATATTATGAATAGTGTCATAAGTATCAGTAACACCATCATTGGTATCATGATGATTTTTTTAATGAGAATATGAGTGCCTTTGATTGTTTGAGATGGTTCAAATTAGTGAATGAGAAAATATTTTTGCTTAGGTTGGTCAAGAACTTCTTCCAAAGTTCTTGGAGAGAGTCATAACCTAATATTGAAACATGGGTTAGAGAGAATTAATGAATAGGTGGAAGAGGTTATCATCCACCATATTATGATCAAATTTATTAGATAAGTTATTCCATCATCTGATGAAAGCTTGTGTTATTTTAGTCTCAAATTATTTACAATTTATAAAGTGAGCTAATTTATTCTTAGGAAGATCACTAGTTTAAAATTATTGGACTAGTGAGTTAACCAAATCTTCCAAGGTAGTGATAGAATGGATTTTTATTTGATTGTACCAATATAAAGCATCTCCTAATATTTGTTTAGCTAATAGTTTGGTAGCATCAAAGGTATTAAGTTTGACCCAATCTTTATAGAGATTACCAAATATATTTAAGTGTAATGTGGGATCAATAGACCCATTATAAATGATGGTAGGTGTGATACCTTCAATGTCAATATTATAAATTTGAGGTATAATCAGTTCATTTTAGAGATTTTTTATCATTTTATTAATGAGGGGTGGGTATAATTTAGATTTTTCACTCCCCATGAAACCTATTGGGGTTGATTTTGAAGATTAATAATATGGTTTTGCATTTAAATCATTTGATTTTCATTATTGGTTTAGAAATTATGCATTTTATTTAGTTTTTTCAATAAAATTTGGTGAGTTTGGGTAGTATTTTGACTAGTAGATGCAACATGTGAAGTATTGGTATTGGTATAGTGGCTTGGGTTACAATATGAGTAGTAGCATGCGCTATACTAGTGGCATTAAAAGAATTGGTATAAAAAGAATCACTATTATTGTGATTAACATTATAATAAAAGGAATCACTAGTATCATGATTATAATTGGAAAAAAAGGAAACACTAGTAACATGATTAAGGAGGAGGGCCTTTGGAAAATCTCAACTAGAGGTTGATCGTACCATATTAGTGGAGAGACTTGGCATGGAGGTTGAATAAGTCATATAATAAGATGTTATGGTGTGTGAAGGAGAAAAAAGAGAAGGAAAAGGTTGAGAATCAAAAAAAGTGTCTCCCCCAACTCTATGAGAAAAGGTATGGGAGGGTGAAAGAGGCTCTTGTGCTTGATGACCTACCATAAGATTATAAATGTTTGAAGGGTAATTTCCTCTATGTTGAGGAAATTTGTTAATGAAGAAAAGAATTTTAGGTGTGTAATCTAATTCATGATCATATTCTAAGGATAAAAAAGGATTATGAACTAAGTATGAATGAGTAGGAGTCACATAATTGGTAGTGTGAGTGGAAACATAAACATTGATTTCATCCAAAGTGAAAGGCACAAGATGTTTCATTAGAAACCTATTAGGATTAGTAAGACTCATCATATTTTTCAAATTTAACTCTATATTATCCTCTAATAGGATATTCATGATGAGAAAAAGAGAATAACAAGTTGATGGAAATAAAAATCAAGAAATAGGCTATAGAATCAAATAGGTCTACAGTGTTATGTAAAATAGGGAATAGGATAGAGAACAAGAGAACACAGTCATACAAGTAGACTATGTACTATTGAATAATAAATAGGATATAAAATAAGAGGACACACTTGAACATGTAAAATGTGTACTTTTAGATAGGGAACTAAATAATAAACAAGAGGACATAGTAAGACATGTCAACTGGATACTACTAGATAATAAATTGAATAGGATGATAAGGATACATAATCAAACTAAATAACTATGTACTAAATAATATGACTATTTTTTAAGATATTATGATAATAGGGATGATAGTATTCTAAAATAGATAAATATTTTACAAGATAATAGCTAGGAAAATGAAATGAAACACACAAGTAGTTAGATCATTATGATTGATCCAATTGGAACACATAACATAAACTTTACACCAACACTAGCTAATGCAATTTTTACAATACAAAATAGAATGATAAAAAAAATTATCAACTTGAAATTATATGATAACTAATTGGTCATTCCTAAGTATTGTTTATAATAAATTTTAAAATAAATGTGATGGGAATTTGGTTGTAATAAGGAACTAGAAATCAATCTACGGATAGTTTTAGGCATTTTTAGATAAAAAGGATTTATATTGGTAATGGTGCTAGTTTTTTATTGGGGACTACCCCCTCACTTCACAATACCACAATGATAAGGGTTTTGGGTGCTTTGCCAATATATATCATCAACCATATGTTTCTACTTGGTCATAAAACTGAGTTGGCTTTCCCTTTGGTGATGAAGTCCAAGTAGGTAGGCCTTGGAAAGAAAAATATTTAATGTTTTTTTTTGTTAATTCATTTAAAAATGTGTGTAAAATATTAAAAATATAGTGTGACTAAATTGAAAATTTTAAAAAACCACCTAATTAATCTATGTTTGTTAATCTAAGCATGCAAGCAACTGAAATGAAAGGTGAACTAAATACTAACAAAAATAAGTTAAATGTGCTAACTATGAAGAGTATTGAGTCAGTTCAAGTGACACTGTATATAAATAATGGATAACATAGTTGAATGGATCACTATTATTCTATGGAAGCAAGAACTAGAATAACATAGTCGAACATGTTGACTCTATCTTTTAGATAGAAAATAGGTTACATAACTATGTTGAGCGAGTTGACCCAGTTAGTTATAAGGTTTCTATTTTGTAGAATACAAACTTGAGAAAAATAATACTAGAAATGAAAAATTGAAATGACATAGAAAGTAAGAATGAACCTTGGTGGATTTGAAGATGTTTAGATTGTAAAATTTTATTGAAAGGATTTATGCCAATAATGTTTATCAATAACATTGAAAGTGTAGAAATGAAAATAAGAAAGAAGATAAGTTACTTCTTAAGGTACAAAGTACAAGTTGAGACAAGATTTTAAAGTGATAAATTGAGCATATCAGAGAATAACCCATGTGATATTATTAGAAGGCTTGCAACCAAAATCTCCAAAAGTATAAGATTGAATCAAGAGCAAAAGAGAAGAATAGAGAGAGTTATAAGATTATAATGAGTATAAGAAGAGAGGAAGGGATATTTTATAGAGATAGAGTAAGATAATTGGAGTTACAATAAATCTCATGATTGCCTAACAATCTTTCTATGTGTGTGCTACTTGTGGCCTATTATCTTAAAGAGTGTAGGGAAGTGTGTTCCAAGTAGGGAAGGGAGAGTTACATACTAGTAAATCTAAATCCAAAAAGTGGATTAGAGAGGTGAGTGAAACCTCATAAAATTAGTAATAAAATACATTTACAAATATAATAAATTCACACATAACTAAGATTCAGGATAAGCCTAGAAACCTAAGAAGCACCCAAATAAGGTTAATTCTCCAATACTCCTTAAGATTAATTTGGGATTTAAAAAGTAGAGAGAAACTTTTAAAAACAAATAAGCAAGTTGAAATTACATAATACTCCCACTTAATATAAAATTCATTAATAGGAATTATAAAAGTTTAGAGAAGAAAGAATAGAAGGTGTTTCCAAAAGCTACAAGGAAGAAAGTGTGATCACCAAGAATCTACAAGAGTATCTTTGGACAATGTGGTTGATATGTAACGTAAAAAATACCAATAATAAGGACTAATGATCCAAAAAACCTACAAGACAAACATTAGAACTCCAATCCTTCAAGTTATGTAATTAATATGCCAAAAATATAATTTACATACATAATGTAATAAAAGTAGATGTTCAACTAGGCAAATTTGAGAAAAGATAATTTCCATCATAAGGTTTGTAAACCTACATGTAAATAAGTTAATAAAAAAATATCTAAACAAATAATATATCCTTTGTAACAAAAATAAAGGAATATACACTAGATTTGAGTATCAAAATGGAGACAAAGAATATGTGTCACTTGAAAAATATATTTTGCATGAAGCATTACAAGAATTATTATAATAAGACATATCAAAGTCTCTAGAAGATCCATAATTATAAAGAATACAAATAGTTTTACCCTTAGAGGTAAGAGAATTAGTCATTTTTTAGCAATGCAAAGTATCATGTGTGGATTTACCATAAGAATTGCATTGGTGCGATTTCCAATAATGAGATATATGATGCTTGTGTTTTCCATAATGCATACAAGGTTTAACATTTTTGACTAAATCATGAGTATTAGAATTAGTATAATAAAAATAAGTTATATTATAAGTCCTTCAATTAGGAGGACAATAAGAATCTGATTTTTCATTAGAAGCAATTGAATCATTAAAACCAAGACCTTTACAATTTATATTAGAATTAGGCAAAAGAAGTTTTATAATACTATCTTGACACTTACCATGTGCACCTCCTGAATAGCCCATATTTTGTATGATTTTTAAGATGGGGTTTGTAATAGAAGTGTTCAAATATGTATTAGGTGTTTGAAAATCATAAGAAGGTTCACCATGATTAAAACTAGTGTCATGTGTAAAAGATGAAAATTTAACATTGAAAGCATCAATAGAAGATTGTATATTATCCCTTTTATTATGAAAAGCAATTTGAAGTGTATTAATAGAATTATGAAAAGTAGTAATAGTAATATTTTGAATTGTAATTTGTTATTTGAGAATTGTTATGTCATCATTATGAATAGTTGGCATATTTTTTGTAAAAATGAACAAAAATGACCAATTTAAGGAAAATTAAAAGATACAAGATAAATAAAAAGATCATGGAAAAAAATCAATGACAAAAAATACAAATTGATCTATGGAACATTTGAAAATATTCATTGTAAAAAAAACTCTATATCAATTAACTTGTAAATGTAAATCTATTGTAAATCACCAAAAAACCCTTTAATATTATAAATACCTTTTTAAAGAAATTATTTTAAAAAAAAACTTAGTGCATGAAATACATTAAATCGAAAGCTTAATATTTCCACATGAAAAAAGATATCATATGAGATTAAAGTTGTTCTTTTTAAAAGATTATCTTTTCTTAGTTTTATTTTAAAAATAATAAAAAACTTTGCCAAAAAAGACAAAAGGTGAAGTTAATTTGAAAATATTTAATAAAACAAAATTTTCATGATTTAGTGTGGAACCACATGTTATATTCCATTTTTTTGGAAAAAAAAACTTTAAATAAATATTTAAGAGCCTATGTTTATGAAAGTTTAGAATGCCATGTATAAATCTTATAACAAAAAAATGAGGCACGAATAACTTGTATAAGGAAAACAAATGTCTTGATTAATAAAATATTGATAGAATATTTGTCGCATGAATATTTGAAGCACACTTTTTGTTTTTAAAGTTATGTTGAAAAACATGAATGTTGGAAAAGGTGACTTAAAAAATTAATGTTGGAAAAAACATGATCCTTGTAATAGGCTATGTTATTATAGAGAGTACATTCACTAGAAATACATTATACCTAAAACCTATAGAATATCCTAAGGTAGAGAACTTGAGTCATAAATTCAAAAAAATGAAAATAATAATAAATCTATGCAAGAAGAGACAAAAGTAAAAGCACAAGAGCTTAAGCTCAAATGCAAATAAAATTCACAGTAGTCAAGCTTAAAAAAATTGTGCAAATAGGGAAATAAGAACACTTACAATAGACAAAGGAAAACATAAAAAAAGGAAATGACACTCCAAAAAAGGAATACTACACAACCAAAGCTAGATATGGAATCATTCCCTACACGATGTTACACCTTGGAAAGAATCACAAAAACTGCAAAGAGCAAAACTAAAAAAAAATGAAAGCCAATAAAGAGAGAAAATAAGAGTGCTCAATTAGAACTCAATTAAAAAAATGTATTTTACACAAGTCAAAAGAAAATAACTATGATAGAGGAGAACATAAAGAGGCATACACATTTGAGAAAAAAAATATGCATCAGGAGTAGAAGGATTCTAGACATTCATAGTGAGATTTGACCATGAAATAATTGGCATGTAACTTAAAAAGGAAAGGAAGAATGAGGCATAGAAGATGCCAAGGATGGGTTTTTTAGAACACCATAAAGGGAAAAAGGTACATAAAAGAGAATAATCAAAACTCCATGTAGATGAGATTACACACTTAAAAAAAATGAGAGATAGAGTGAATGACAAAGAGCTACGTTGAGTAAAGTGTTTTTTTTTTAGCTAGATGTATAAAAAATGATCTTAAAGGAGGGACTCTTTATAATAAACCTACAAGAACATGTTAGAGTGCATAAAATAAACCTTTTTTTTACCATCAAATTTTCACAAACACTTAATAATCAACATTATAAATTCATGACTCTAATACCATGAAAGGATTTATGCCAAGAATGTTTATCAATAATGTTGAAAGTGTAGAAATGAAAACAAGAAATAAGATACGTTACCTTTCAAGGTGTAAACCACAAGTTGAGATAAGATTTTAAAGTGGGAAAATGAATGCATCATATAAAAACCCACATGATATTATTAAAAGGCTTGCAACCAAAATTTCCACAATTACAAGATTGAATCAAAAGAATAAGAGAAGAAGAGAGAGATATAAGATTTTAATGAGGAAATGAGGAGATGAAGGGCTCTTTTATAAAGCTAGAAGGAGAGAAAGGGAGTTACAAGGAATCCCATGATTACTTGACAATCCTTCTATGCATGTAATTTTAGTCATATAAAATGTCAAAATTGGTAACTTGAGTGTGGCTTATGACACCCAATCTATAGGTCCTTCTTTCATGCACTCGTGACCCTTCTAGACACCTTTTTCTCACTACCAGTCATTTGTAGACTTCCACATGATTATTCTAGCTCAACTAGACTCTATTTTCTAGGCCAATTCTATCCCCCATGTCTTGAGCTTGTAGGACAAGTGTGCCATACCTAGATTATATCACCAAACCTTAGGGTGTCCCATTTTTTATGCTCTTTTCCAATCATAATTTGAGTCCAAATGTTCAATTTCATCCAATTCTTATCCTTCATCATGTCATCCTAGCATGAATACTTCTAACCCATGACCATTTTTTCCCTATAAAATCCTATCCAAAGTTCATTTATAAAGGGAGGTGACAAATCTTACAAAGCAAGCAAGAATAAAAACAAATTACTAAGACAAACCTTCTTATTCTCTACATATAGTCACCCAACACATCTACAAACATATTTAAACTCTCACACTAATCCCTAGCCACCTCAAAAACTCTCAGTTTGGTATTTTTTCATCTACATCAAATTATTGCACAAAACACATCAAGTGGGAGAACTACATATGGCTTGATCCCTCTTTGGATTATTAATATGTAGGCAACATACCCATGCAAGGGGTGTGGATAACATGTTTAGTGCATCTTACACATATTAACCCCTCATTTTTAAGTGATTCAAATCCTATTTATCAATCATGATGGAAGGTTATGGTATGAAGATTAAAATAGATCTACAAGGATCTCCATTATCATTTAGTACTCAAGATTTTATAGGTAGGCTCACATAACAATAGTGTAAAAAACCCAAAAAAATAGGTCTTTGTGAATAGTTTGGACAAAAGTGGTAGAAGAAGATAATAACACCAAACCTCGAAGTGTCCTATTTTTGGTGGTCCTATCCTTTCATCAAATGAAATCTAGATTCTAATTTATGACACTATTCTAGTCCTACACAACTGGTTTTAGACCCTACAATATCTGTTTCAACCTATTTTAAGCTAAGTTATATTTCTCCTAATTTATTACTATTTTTAGAAAGGTAAAAAAAGATAGATAAATTATATAAATCAAGACTATAATTATTTCAATATTATTTACTAATTTATTGATCCATACCCTTAACTAGAATAAGAATAAAACACAAATATTCTCAAAAAAGTTAAATCATTTGGTGAATTTGACTTCATTTGCACATGAAAACCCTAGAAACCCTAGGGAAAATTCCTTACTAATTTTTTAAATATTTTTCTAATTTTTCTTGCATATTTAAATCATAATTTCTATTTAATTTTTAAAAAATTACCATAGTAATTTTTTAAAAATATTTCTTTCAAAACCCTAGTTACCTATACTAGGTACTATTATTTTTTCAATAATTTTATGATTTTATTCCTACATATTTAAATCATAATTTCCCATTTAATTTTTAAAATTTACCATAGTAATTTTGAAAATAATTTTATTTCAAACCCTAGTTGCATATACTAGGTCCCTTTGCTTCTTGAGGTATCACCTTACATGTTTGTGAGTTTCATATCCTTTTTATGCATATTCTAGTTTGTTGTTTTTAAGACCTTACATTTCCTTTATTTATTACTTTCCTTCCATTTCATTTTTATTATTACAACTTAATGCAAAAAATTCAATCTATTTTCCTACTTTAACAATGGCCCAATATACTATTTTTGATGAAATAAATAAGAGAGAACTTTAAGAGCTTATAACTAAACATCATGATACATAAGATGATATGCTTAAAATTATACAAGAATACCAACAAAAACTAAACAATGTTCAATCCTCTTAAACCACACAACAACTAGTTAAAAATGACACTATGGGGGAAACTATGTCTTAATAACCCCCTATAGCAACCCAACCTTCCTATGGGGCACCATTAGTTACACCTAGTATATCTTTGTCTCCCAATGTGTCTACCCATATGTAAGAGATAAAATATCTTCAATATAAGGTGATACATATTGATAAAGGTGCATCTAGACCAACACAGGCCTTAGATTCTTTTGCTCTACTTCATACACCATTGGCATATCATAATGCTTCTACACCCTTACCACCAAGTTTTGTTCAACCCAAGCTCACTCTATATGATGGAAAGGGTGATCCAAAGACACACTTGAGATTTTTTCATGTAACATGATTGGACTATGTGTGAAATGACTAGTTACCAACCAAGTTATTTCCATGAAGTTTAAAGGATTATGCTCTAAAATGGTTTTATAGTCTACCAAATCAATTGGTCAATAGATTCAATCCTTTAGCTAACATGTTCCTAACTTATTTTAGAATTAATATAAGTGACAAGGTTTCTTATGCCCAAGTTTCACAACAAAAACAAAGGTCAAATGAGCATATCACAAATTATGTTCTTTGATATAAGACCATCTTAGCTAAAATGACTAGCCCAATGGATAATCAAGAGTTATAATATCTGTTCAAATAGAGTTTTTTTACATCTTTGCATGAGTTAATAATGTTCAAAATATTCTCTTCCTTCACTGAGTTATGTCTTACACTAAAAAAAGGGAAGTAAAATTAATTTCAATGGGCAAACTCAAGTACACAAGCATATCAAAAATAATAAACAAGAGTAACAATAAATTCTCATATAAATTAAAGGTCAATGATAGCAAAAGTTAAAATCAACCTATAGTTAATGCAACCTCAAAGCCCCCTTAGTGAGTGGTTTTATCAATACCTCCTCAGTGATCCTTTACCAATCTACCAATAACTATAGCCAGAGTCTTACAATAGTTATTAGAATGCAATATCATATCTCTCTCTCCTATTTAGGAAGTTGATACCACAAAGCCTCTTCCATATTGATATGATTAGAATACATTTTATGATTTTCATAGGGCACAAAGCCACACAAATAAAATATGCATCAGTTTGTGACATAAGATATAGGACTTGATATATGGAAATCTCATTGATCTTAGCACTCCAGTTGAGCCTCCTTAGGCAAAGCAAACATAGGACAAAGCTTTGAAAATTTTCTTAGATCTTTTCCCACAACATTCTAAACAAGAGATAGGGCACACATTAGGTATTTACCATGTACATCCTCCACCATCTACATACTAAGCACCTTTGGTTGATTCACATCCTTTGAGCAACGTGATTGGTGTGTATAATTATAGAGTTCCAACTAGACCTTTGATTTCCTTCTTAGATTAGGAGATAGTTGAGGATGATTCAGATTACCATGCACTCTTCATTAGAGCTTACATTAATCATAATCCCATTCATAGTGTTATCATAGACAATGGATCCAGTGTGAACATGTGAAGTATGACATTATTGAAACATTTGGGATATTCAAAGCAAGATATTACCCCAATGAACATAGTTATCAATAGATTCAGTAAGCACATACATAGTTTATTGGGTGATATTGTACTTCTTCTATAGGTTGGTCTAACACATGTGGCCACACCATTTACTATAGTTCAGTGTAGGAATTTTTGATATGTAACTTGGTCAACCATGGATTTAAAAACTTTGTGCAATACCTTTTATAGTTCATAGATACATAAAATTCATTCATGCTAATCAAGTTATTATAGTTGGTGGAGTTCCATATGAGTTACCACTCTCCATTTTAGAGCCATCTACTACTTTGTAGTCACTAGCTTCAACTCCTCCACCAATTTCAGCTCCTCCACTAATTATAGTTCTTCCTCTAGTTTAGATTTAGACATAGTCAAATCCTTCCTCACCATCATAGATAGTTCATACACTTTCACAAAGGCCTCTTCAAAGCAACCATAGTTTCAAGATTCTAGATAATTTTTAGCTATAGTATTCACACTTGGGGTAGTATCATTTAGGTCTCATGCCTCTACACATAGAGCACACTTATAGAGAGATTCTCCTATTACCAGATGGGTCCCTAAGATCCCTATAATTACATCCACTTCTCAAAGTTATAGGGAGACCCCACATTTAGTTTTCACTACAAAGATTTTAGAGTATTTATAGCATACATAGCTTTTAGAGTCATAATCTTAACCTTTCCATCATGCTTCATGATCATGCACAATCCCTCTCCTTGATATAGGACACCATGATAAGGAGTCTCTAATGAGACTCATTAGTTAGTATCATTTATTCTCCATCTTTCATGTGCATAGCTTATTTTCAATTACTTGGACATAGTCTCCTTATGATTGCTTATACATGGCTTACATCAAAAATACAAAACATTAAAATATGTAAAAATACAAAAACATTCAAATAAATCAAAATACTAAAAATATTTTAGTTGTATGCATTATCCATGCTTTACATTTTTACTACCATGCGAGACTTACATTTTGTTATTTTATGCTATTATTTGTTGATTTATCTAAATTACCATGCTTCACTTGATCTTTTTTGAGTGTGTGTAGTGACACCCAGATCCTTGATTGCTTCAATCTAACTATTGAGGGGAATCCTACATATAAATTTGAGTCATGCATCAACATATCTACCCACCAGGGGAATCTTCTAGGTGACTACACCATCTAGGTTATGTCATTCCTGCACCACACACTCTAGTTATCATGTTGATGTACATTACTTACTAGCTTACATAGATTATTCTATCAACATTCATTAATATATATATATATATATATATATATATATATATATATATATATATATATATATATATATATATCACTTGTGTATTTCTTAACATCTACCTAGTCTTGTACTACATGTTTTTCATACTTTTACTTCTTATTTTGATTAGTTAGATGTGATTATATTTCTAGTAGTTACATGCCTTCCTTTATTTCTTTGAGTAGATAGATGTGATTGCATTTATTAGTTCTTATTTTATCTCTTGTGTGTGCCTTAGGACATTTTCCAATGCCCTTTGTTTTTACTCTTCTATGTACTTATGGTCCTCATGCCAACCTTACTTATTTTCAATTGTATGTGTATGTGGGAATTTGAGCATGCCTTGTATGATTTTTTTTAGTTTGAGTGACATGTGCCCATGTCCTTTATTTGCTTGGCCCCTTGGCCACTTTTGTGTTCTTCTTGATTATTTCCTTGCATAGTTGTTGCTTGTTTTATTCTCAATTATTTATAATGCCATGATCCACATCATGCATTATCTTACTTTCCTAGATGTCATGATAGACATCATGTTCCAACCCTCATTGATAACTAATAACTAACATTTCTAGTTTCAATTCAGTACATTACATATGTTATTACATTGTTACGTCTATCTAGGCATACCCATGTTGATATAACAATATCCAATACAAACTATGATATATATTGAGACATAATTTTGATTATCATTAGTATAGCATGTATTTCATAGCATAACACACTTGCAAGGCTATTTCTTCTAAGGATAGTCATTTCAGGGTCTTAATTTTGACCCTAAAAAGAGGGAATAACAAATAGGGGTTTTGTCATAGAGATCAGAGCTTTCTAATGGTGAAAAGCCAATTTTTAGAACACTCAGAATAGTAACCAAAATCCAAACTAGGTAGAATAGACAAGGAAAATAGTGATAAATAAAGAATAATGAATAAAAACAAAAAAAAAGAGTTACGTACTTATACTATAGTGTTGGATAGTAAAGTGTCATATTTTTGGTGCTCCAGTCCAAACAACAAAAAACTAAACTTTTAAAAAATAGACATAAAGGTAAGATCAAATATAGTTCAGTTCAAATTGGGAAATTTTTGTACATTTTTTCTCAAAAATAAAAATATAGGGGGCATCATGTGTATTATAATGGTTCTCACTTCCAATTTTAGATTAGGTAGTTGGCATAACTTCTAGATCAAAATCCATGTTATAGAGACCAGTGATTGGGGGTAATGTGCATAACACATTAGCTTTCTTTTTTTTGAGTTCCTTACAATACCCAAAAATTATTAGTAGTTTTGTGCCTTACTCCATATATAGGTGGTTGGCATCTTTTTAGAGTGGCTTTCATATAAAAACCTAATTCCCAGTTTTGGAGTGGATTTCATACAAGCTTAATCTCTACCTTTTGAAATGGCCAAGATTGACCTAGTTCTCAATACACATTCAACTATCCACACCATATTATTATATTATAGATAATTCATGGGATTTAGGAGCCATCTCATATGACACACATTTATATCAGTTTTAGTTCATAGTTTCACTTAGTAGGAAATAATGGATCCAAAGGACTAGCTAGTCTTTTTATTCTTTAGCCATCGATTCAAAGGGATTGGGCATACAATACAAACATTGATTAACACACATATGACCACATAACTTCACTTAGTGGGTGATCATGGAGCCAAATCGCTAGCCTTTGTATTCTTGAGCCACTCTTAGGGAATTGAGCACTCAGCTCTGTTCATAATATTACTCCTGGTAAAACACACACCCATCATCATTCCACATCACAGTAGGTTTTTTATTGGTTCACATACCTATTTAGGTGTATTTATTCCTTTCTCTTCCTCTCTCTTTTACCTAAATTTTGTACATTCTTATTTTATACATAGCATGTCTAGTAAAAATTAATTTACTCATTATTTTCTCTTGCATATTTACACTTCATGATGTGCTCCCTCTATACACACTTAGCATAACACAGCTTCATGGACTTCACCCTTGTAGGTAAGTTCAGGTATGCTTTCTAATTTTCCTTTATCGTAGTATTGCTTTATCACATCACTAGAATAAAGGGGGGAAAATATAATCATATAAAATATCAAAATTGGTAGCTTGAGTGTGGCTTATGACACCTAATCCATATGTCCTTCTTACATGATCTTGTGACCCTTATAGACACCTTTTTGTTCATTTTTAGTCATTTATAGCCTTCCATATGGTCATTCTATCTAAACTAGACTCTATTTCCAAGGCCAATTCTATCCCCCTAGATCATAAGCATGTAGGATAGGAGTGCCATACCTGGACTATAACATTAGACCCTAGGGTGTCTCATTTTTGGGGTTATATCCAATTATAATTTGAGCACAAATGATCAATTTCATTTGATTCATATCCTTCATCATATCATCTTAGCATGAATACATCTAACCCATGACTATTTGCTCCCTATATAATACTATCAAAAGTTCATGTACAAAGGGACGTGACAAATATTATAAAGCAAGCAAGAATACAAAAAAACCACTAATGAAAACCTTCATATTCTCTCTATATAGTTACCCAACATAGATATAAACATATTTAAACTCTCATACCAGTCTCTAACCACTTTAAGCACTCTTAGTTTTCCATTTTTACATCCATATCACACTATTGCACAAATCACTAAAGTGGGAGAACTACATATGGATTGATCTCTCTTTGGAGTATTGATATGTAGGTAGCATGCCTACACAAGGGGTGTGAATCACATGTTCAGTGCATCTTAAACACACTAACCCCCCTTTTCAAGTGATTCAAATCTTATTTATCAATCATGATGGAAGGTTAGGGTTTAAATATTAAAACAACTCTATAGGGAGATCCATCAATATTCAACACTCAATATTTCATAGGTAAGATCACATAGGAATAACACAAAGAACCTAAAAAAATTAGGTCTCTATGAGTAGTTTGGTAAATAATGGTAGAAGAGGATAATAGTGTCAGACCCTGAAGTGTCCCATTTTTGATGGTCCTATCCTTTTCACCAAATGAATACTAGATTCTAATTTATGACACTATCCCAATCCTACATAGCCAATTTTAGACCCTACAACAAATATTTTAGCTTGTTTTGAGCTAATTTATATTTCTCCTAATTTATTACTATTTTTAAAAAGGTAAAAAAAGATAGACAAATTGTACAAATCAAGACTATAACTATTTTAATATTATTTATTGATTTATTAATCCAAACCCTTAACTAAAATAGAAATAAAAATCCAATATTCCCAAAAAAGATAAATCAGTACTATTTGTTGCCTATTCCCTTAAATAATGTAAGGAAGAATTTTCCAAGTGGGGAGCAGAGAATTGCATGCAAGTAAATCTAAATTCAATAATTTGATTAGGGAGGTGAGTCACACCTAATAAATGAAGTAATAAAATCCATTTATAAATATAAGAAATCCACACATAAACAAGACTTAGGATAAGTTTATAAACCTAGGATGTACCCAAATAAGGTTAATTTTCCAACAAGCTACACAATCTAATAGGTATATACTATTTTGTAAAATAGGGAATGCAATAGAAAAAAGAGGACATAGTCATCCAAGTTGACTATGTATTATTGAATAAGAAATAGAGTAAGAAATCAGAGGACACACTTAGAAAATTTGAATGTGTACTTTTAAATATGGAAATACATCATAAATAAGAGGACATAGTCAGATACACTGACTGTGTACTTCTAGATAGGAAATTGAATAGGAAGATAAGGATACGCAATCAAATTGAGTGACTATGTACTGAAGGTAAATAAGATGACCAGTTTTTAAGAGACTATGACAATAGGTATGATAGTATTCTAAAAATAGAGAAATATTTTTCAAGATAATAGCTAGAAAAATGAAATGAAACACACAAGTAGTTGGATCAATGTGATTGATCTAATTGGAACACACAACACAAACGTTACACCAACATTATATAATATAAAATACAATGATCAAAGAGCAAGCATCAACTTGAAAGTAAAAGCTAATTAATTGGTCATTCCTAATTGTTTATAATAAATTTTGAAATAAATGTGATGGGAAATTGGCTGTAAGAATGAACTAGAAATCAATCTAAGCATAATTTTAGGAATTTTTGGCTAAAATGGATCTATATTGGTGATGGTACTATCTTGGTATTGGGGCCTACCCCCTTACTTCATAATCCCATAGTGATAAGGATGTTGGGTTATTTTCCAATATATACCATCAACCGCATGTTTATACTTGACCCAAAAACCAAGTTGGCTTCCCCCTTGGTAATGAAATCCAAGGAGGTAGGCCTTGGAAAGATCAA
The DNA here is from genome assembly GCA_037957365.1 of Torreya grandis. NCBI lineage: Eukaryota > Viridiplantae > Streptophyta > Pinopsida > Cupressales > Taxaceae > Torreya > Torreya grandis. Next base: position 1,737,660 of record JARHVA010003416.1, on the reverse strand, counting down.
TGTTTAATATTTTTGTGTTAAGTGATTTTTAAATGTGTGTAAAAGATAAAAAATTAGTGTGACTAACTTGGTAAATTAAATAATAATCTAATTAATATATCTTTGTTACTCTAAGCATGCAAGAAACTAAAATGAAATTTGAACTAATTACTAACAAAAATAGGTTAATTATGTTGACTATGAAGAGTACAAAGTCAATTTACATGAATTGTATACAAATAATGTAGAACATAGTTGACTAGGTCACTATTATTCTATGGAAGCAATATATAGAATAACACAGTCGAATAGGTCAATTATGCCTTCTAGATAGAAAATAGGCTAAAAATTTATGTTGAGCTAGTTGACCTAGTTAGTTGTAGGGATGTAGTTTTACAGACTACAAACTTGTGAAAAATAGTACTAGAAATGAAAAATTGAAATGACATACAGAGTAAGAATGAACCTTGGTAGGATTGATAATGATTAGATTGTAAAATTTTATGTTGTGATGATCAAGTGTTGATTCAAATATTATGTTAATAAATTCGACTAGCTTGATAAAATTTTCAAAACTTATGTGTTAAAAATAAGTTATGAATAGAGTTGATTGGTTCACCTATATTTGTAGACCTATATGTTGAATAATAAGAACTCTGAATAAATTTGAATAGTTATATTATATATGCAATCATATAGCTTTATAATAACACTATATCGAGCTAATGAATCTAGTCACCTATATTTAGAGAAGATCTACATAAACATAGTAGAGTCATTTTAGGATGGTGTGTGTTAAATCTATACCCAATCTATTAGAACTATATCAACAAGTTTGATATAGTACTAAAAAAATAGAATTATATAATATGATGATAAAATTAATGCATGAAATAAAACCTATAAGGTTTTGAATCATGTTGATGTATATAAAGGAAAATTCAATTAACTTATTAATCAATCCTAATTCAGAAGAAATAAATCATACTTACACTTTTATTTTTTGATACATTAGATATTTGGAGTCATGACCAAGATGGTTTGATTAAACATAACCAATGGATATCTTACCATAATAACATCAATAGAGAGGGTACTAAAGCCTCTACTGAAGAAACACCATTTAATAACCCTAGCCACCAAAGCTTGTGGCACAAAATGGGCATAATAAACATAAAAAGTAAACATGCATAGAAAATATATACTAATATCAATATATATTAAATCCTAATGCATAGGAGACAAGTAAAAATTCAAATCTATACACTTTTACAAATGAAGAGCAAATTTAGGAATACTTACCTTTAAAGGTAAATCCACTAAGCTTGAATCTCTCCCTTAGCTAAGGTGCTTCGTAAGAGGTTATTGTGGTATGTAAGGATAACAAGGATAAGTCAACTCTAGGATACACAAATTATTTATCCATATAAAGGACTTCTCCATAATATAAGATCCATATCTCTAAAGAAATTATTAAAACCCTAAGCTATGCTACTTAAGTAGAATGGTGGATAAATAGATGCATAATATATTATTCTTCTTCCTCTAAATGATAGAAATGGATGTGTATATATAGATAAATCTAATCTTAAACCAAGTTATGAAATTTTATCTGATAAAGTTAGTTGTATTTGAATTTGTATCATTATTTGATAAAAATAAGTTAGGTCCCTATCTAGGTTGGCCATATCTAACCTAGACTCGTAACGTGCTTTTAAAAAATTAAATACAAGGTCAGCCTTAGCTGACTATGTACTATAAACTATCAAAAATGGGTTTTTGGCTTAGAAAGAGGCTAAGTAAGGCAATAAATTTCTTGGAGGAGTGTGTAAGAGAGGAGGAAAGGATTAGGTAATTACATAGGATAAGGTTATGTATATAACAAGTGGTAGTATAGGGTACAACAGTCTTATGAATCACCAATGGTCTACCCACCCCTTTCCCAATGCATCATTTAAGGCATGCACTTAGAGAGATTAAGACTCAATGGGCTATTTTAAGAGATAAAGCATCAGGGATTGATAATGTTTAAAAATATTATGTAGATAGGTAATAGTTTTATCAAGGTCTAAATGCATTCTTTTGACATTGGGAGATGAAGTCCACCAAAAAATAGGAGTAGATGGAAATAACTAAGACAAATAAATTATTTTCAATATGTACACACTTTAGGGATTATGGAGAGGTTTTTAATCTCAAAATGATTTTATGAAACCTTAGAGAATGTTTCCACTCTTTTTATGACCTAATGACATCAAATATGACCTAGGAAATAGGCTATAGAATTGAATAGGTCTATAATGTTTTGTAAAATAGGGAACAAAATAGAGAACAAGAAGACAGTTGTGTAGGTTGACTATGTACTATTGAACAATAAATAGAGTAGGAAATAAGAGGACACACTCAAATAAACAAAATAGTAAACAAGAGGACATAATTAGACAAGTCAACTAGGTATTGCTAGATACGAAATTAAACAAGAAGATAAGGATACATAATCAGACCAAGCAACTATGTATTGAAGGAAAATAAGATGACCAATTTTTAAGATACTATGATAATAAGGATGATGGTGTTCTAAAAATAGAGAAATATTTTTTAAGATAAAAGGTAGGAAAATGAAATGACACACACAAGAAGTTGGATCAATATGGTTGATCTAATTAGAATAGATAGCACAAGCCTTACACCAATGCTAGCTAATGTAATTTTGTAATACAAAATACAATTATCAAAGAGTAAGCATCAACTTGAAAATAAATGATAGCTAATTGGTCATTCCTAAGTTTTTTTTACGATAAATTTTTAAATAAATGTGATGGTAAGTTAGGTGAAAGAAGGAACTAGAAATCAATCTAAGGATAAATTTAGGAAGTTTTGGTTGAAATGGATTTGTATTGGAAATGGTATTATATTGGTATTGGGGCCTAACCCCTCACTTCACAATCCCATAATGATAAGGTTTTTGGATTATTTTATAATATATACCATCAACCACATGTTTATACTTGGTCAGAAAACCAAGTTGGCTTCCCCCTTGGTGATGAAATCCAAGTAGGTAAGCCTTGGAAAGATAAATATTTAATGTTTTTTTATGTTAAGTGATTTGGAAATGTGTAAAAATGATAAAAAAAATAGTGTGACTAAAGAGATGAATTTAAAAAATCACCTAATTAATCTATGTTTGTTACTCTAAACATGCAAGCAACTAAAATGAAAGGTGGACTAATTACTAGCAAAAATAGGTTAATTATGGTTACTGTGAAGAGCATAGAGTTGGTTCAGGTGTCATTGTATATAAATAATGGAGAACAAAGTTGACTAGGTCATCATTATTCTATGGAAGCAAGATTTAAAATAACATAATTGAACAAGTTAGATGTGTCTTCTAGATATAAAATAATCTATAGAACTATTTGAGCTAGTTGACCTAGTTAGATGTAGGGCTGAAATTTTATAGACTACAAACTTATGAAAAATAATATTGGAAATGAAAAATTAAAATGACAAAGAGAGTAATAATGAACCTTGGTGGGTTTGATGATGCTTAGATTGTAAAATTATATGTTTTGATGCTCAAGTTCTATTTTAAATATTACACTAATAGAGTCAAATGGCTCGACAAATTTTGTAAAACATGAGTTGAAAATAAGTTATGAATAGAGTTGATTGGCTCGACTATGTTTGTATACTTATATATTGAATAAGAAATATGAATAAATTTGACTAGTTTGATTATGTATAAAATCCTATAGCTATATAATAAAACTATGTTGAGATGATTGATCCATTCACCTATATTTGGAGAAGACCTACATAGATATAACAAAGTCATTTTGGGGTCATTTTGTGTTAAACCTACACACAAACTGTTAGAACTATACCAATAAGTGCAATATAAAACTACAAAAATAGAAATATATAATATGGTGATAAAATTAATGCATGAAATAAAACTACAAGGGTTTGATTCATGTTAGGTTCACCATACTATATATAAAGGAAAATGTGACTAACTTACTAATCAATCCTAATTTAGAGAAGATAAATCCTATTTACACTTCTCTTTGTTGATACATTAGATATTTGGATTTATGACCAAGACGGATCCATTAGACCTAACCAAGGGATCTCATACCACAATAACATCACTAGAGAGGGTTACAAAGCCTCTAGTCAATCAACACCAGGCAATAACCATAACTAAGTCCTATGTTTTCTTAATAACTAAGTAAATGACAAGTAAATTAAAATCTAATCTAGTGTTCACCAAAGCTTGTGGTACAAAGTTGAGGAAATAAACATAAAAAGTAAACATATAAATAAGATTTATACTCATGCCAATGTATAATAAATCCTAATGCATGGGAGAGAAGTACAAATGCAAATATATCTAATCTTACAAAGAAGGAATAAAGTTAGGAATACTTACCTTTAAAGGTGAACCCATTGAGCCTAAATATCTCCTTTGGCCAAGGTATTTCACAAGAGGTTGTTATGGTATGTAAGGATAACAAGGATAAGTTAGCTCTAGGCTACACAACTTCTCTATGCATCCAAAAGACTTCTCCATAAGACAAGATCCATATCTCCAAATAAAGTATTGAAACCCTAATCTATGATCCTCAAGTAGAATGGTAGATTGCAGATGTGTAATATATTATTATTCTTCTTCTCTTCCTCTAAATGATATAAATGGGTGTGTATATATGGCTAAATCTAACCTTAAACCTTTCTAAAAGTTTAGTCTACAAGGTTAGCATGCTTTGACTTTGTATCATTATTTGATAAAAATAAGTTAGGTCCCTATCTAGGTTTGCCAGATCTAACCTAGACCCATAATGTCCTTTTAACAAATTGAATACAAGGTCAACCTAGGTTGATAATATACTGTAAACTATCAAAAATGGGTTTTAAGCTTAGAAAGGGGCTAAGTACAATGGTGAATTACTTAGAGGAGTATGTAAGAGAGGAGGCAAGGATTAGCTAATTACATAGGATAAGGTTGTATATAAAAAGTGGTAGTATAGGGGATAAAAATTTTGTGAAGCCCCAATGGTCTATCCATCCCTTTTCTAGTGGACCCTTTAAGGCATGCACTAAGAGAGATTGAGACTTGATGGGTTCCTACAAGAGAGAAACCATCAATGATTTATAATGTTTGAAAATATTATGTGTAGATAGGTAATAGTTTAATCAAGGTCTAAATGCATTCTTCCCACATTGGGAGATGGATAAGTCCACCAATAAATAGGAGTGGATGGAAATAACTAATTCAAATACACTATTTTCAATATGTATGGACTTGAGGGGTTATGAAGAGGTTTTAAATATCAAAATGACTTTATGAAACCTCACAAAATGTTTACACTATTTTTATGACCTAATGAATTTAAATATGAACTTTTGATGTATTTATTATTCTACAATCATATTCATGAATCTTACAATATCTCAAACATTATATTAGCCCCTATAAACCTCTCTAAGACCTATGAAAATGATTTACTTTTGTTATTTTGTTCATAAAAATAAATCTTGGCAGTTTAAAGAGTGGAATGCATATGAAATTATCCTCTTAAATCTTCATGAAAACTCCTAAGGTGAAAGGAAAAGAATAACCAAAATAAAACAAACCAGAACTGACTTGTTTAGAAACTCATTAGGTACCTTCTAATGTTGATATCAGTCATAAAAGGAATGATAGTATGATAGTCAACATTTCTTGGTGACCTCTAAGGTGTGTCTTGCTACCTAGACACCTAGACTAGTTGACTTATCAAATCCATTAGGCATGGAATCATTGACATTCAGAAAATTGATGAAGAATGAGACAAGGTTAGACCATTGACATTCTTGACAAAGCCTTGAAACAAACTAAAAACACCTAAAATAGTGAAAAATAACCAAATATAAATGGAAATGCAAGTGTGCTTCAAGCCCTTATATAAAAAAGAAACTTAAAATAATATGTAAAAGAAAAGAACCTTCATGACCTCAAAAAAAGGGTTTGAGGTGTATCCCATTGACAAGGATATATAATGCCTCTCCATCAAGATTTGAGAGCTCATATGAAATTGTTTGATTGCATACCATGCTGAGATATGGACCACTCCATATAGAATCAAATTTCATATGTCTTCCTAGTTTGGATCTCTCTTCTTCCCGCTTGAAGATAAGGTCTCTTTCTTTGAATGTTCTCAAAACTACCTTTTTATCAAAGGCCCTCTTGACTTAAGAATGGTGAGCTTCAAGATTCCTATTATCTTTGTTTTTTATCTCTTCCAATTCCAGTAATTCTAAAAACATAATTATTAAAGCATCATTATCAAGTAGCTCTATCTTATGACCAATATCTAGTGAGGGAAATTCAATAGATAGAGTTATCCTAGCCTCTATTCCATAAATTAAATGAATGGAGTGTTCTCAATATCCCTTTTTGGTCTAATCCTATTATCCCAAATAATTGTTCTTAGTTTAATATGTCATGTCTTTTGGTTATCTTCCATTATTCTCATGATGATCCTGATGAGGTTCTTGTTAGTTGACTATACAAGTTCATTACCCTAAAGGTAATAGTTTTTTTAAGTTTTTAGATAAATGCCATTCTTAATATCCCATTCAAAGATCTTGGTACCAATAAATGCTTTGGTATTATCTGAGATGATTGTAAGATGTATCCCGAATATGGTTAATATGCCTTATAAAAAGTCAAGAATAGAGTTCTCATTAGCTTCCTTAAAAGAAATAGATTCATTCCACCTTGTAAAGTAGTCAGTGTTTGTTAAAAAACACTTATGGCTTGCACTAGATGGTGGACTGATCATCCCCATAAAATATAAGCCCTATTGGATGAAGGGGAAAATCTACTAACCCATGATCTATTTACCTATGAATAAGGCACAATTTTTGTAATTTCATACCCATGTGTATGCATATCTAAATAAATCAATCTAATAATAGCCTATCATCATTATTTTTACAAATGTTCTTGGAACAAAGTGACCTCCTGATGGCAACCCATTATGAAATTATTCTAATATGTATTAAATCTATTTTGGATCAACAAATCTTAAGAGGATTCCATTAAGATATTTTGTAAACAAATTTTATTTAAAAGGATGTATTAAATGGACTATAATCTAAAGTATATTTTTTTAGCCTTGTCTAAACCTTAAGAACACTCACATGTTTGGATAAATTTGATCATGTCTGGATACCAACTCTTAGGAAGTGGAAATCCAGTTGATTTTTTATCATATTTTAGCACTATAACATCCCTTTTATCTTATTTTAGGCATATTTAAAACTATTCACATATTCATTTACCTCTTACCAATTTGGTTACCTTGATTTGCACATCATATTTAATGACCTTAGTTATCTAACCAACTCTTTTCTCATTCAACTACCTGCTTAGAATAAAGTCATTTACACTTGGTTATGGCAAATTAATTGAATTTTATTGTTAGGTATTATGTGTCTAAAAATATTAAGACTTGTTATAATAAGTATTTATTTTTCCATAAAAGTGTAATTTACCTCATAATCTTTTAAACCTTGACTAAAAAAGGCTATAGGCTACTCCAATACTTCACTATTATATTGTACCAATATTGTTTATATAGTATCATCACTTCTAATGGAATGCATGATTAATTATTTTGAAAAATTAGGATTTATGAGAATGGGAGCTTGGGCTATGGCTTGTTTAATTAATTTATGTCACATCCTGATTTATCTCTAAGCTAAAAACCCTATTTGATCCATGGATTACTATGGTTGATAGTTGATTAAATATTTTTTAATTAATATTTATGTCATATGTTGATTATGGGACATATATGTGTTACTTAATTTACATGATTGGGTTGATATGAGATAGTTGTAATTTTTAATATGTACATTATGATCATGTTTGTTAATTATACAACATTATTTTATGGATATAATTATGTTTCAGGATAACTACCTTCATTTTTGTGAGGTGGATGAAGGATAGATCCATCCCTTAGATTATGATGGAGGGAGAACATCATCGTAGAGGATGGTGTAGATGGAGATATAGGGGGATGATAGAGAGTGAAATTAGAAACCCATGCACACACCATAGTAGTATATCATGTTTACTAATTAATTATTTGAATAGATAGTTGTGGTATGATTTTTTTCTATTATGAATGTATACTATGATATTTTGTGTTCTCATATCATTTTATGTGATTACGTGATTCTACTAATCTAGTTTTTGTTAATGTTATTAATTAGTTGATTTGATAAATATGTACCTAACAAGTTTAATATAATTTGTTGCAATGTTTTACATAATTAAATATTCATTTAATAATGCTTATTTGGATTCTTTATTATAAATAATATATGTATGTTATTATTTAATTGAGTCAATTTGTTAGTAACTATTTACATTTAAAATGTTACTATTATCAATTTTAATAGAAATATAAACGTATACATGATTTAATGAATTATAAACTCTTTGTTAAAGTATTAATGTAATGTAATATGTTATAGATAATATAATTTTGAAAAAAATGTATAAACATAATTGTGTTTTTCAAAATTAGTTGCTAAAGTCTATGGGTATTATTTAAACCCAAAGGGTTAACTTATGAGTTTAAAGTCAAATGGATAATGTTTGATTTGGATGACTTGGTAAAATTTAAAAATAGTTTTTTTTTTTAAATTCATGTTTATTTACATTGGATATTTATCAATGATGTCATGGTTATGTCATGAAGGTGTCTAGGTGAGTGGATGAAGTGCCTTGATAGTCTAAGTGATAATGACAAAGTGTGCAATGTCCTTGTCCTAGTATACTTGAAGGAGGCTTGGTTGATCTTTAGTTTTGTCATGGTTAGAGATGTTTAGGGATGAGTATGGTGATTTTAGGATGTTTAAGGTGTCTTATTATAGGTCAAATATGATTTGAGTTATTATGTTCATGAGTGGAATTCATCTGGTTCTTCATTATGTTCATCTAGGAATAATTAGCTTTGTGACAAATAAATTTGAGGAGGCATTTTTATGTCATTATATATCACACATGTGAGGGTTATAAGAGAATATTGATATATGGTTGGATTATCCTATGTGAGGAGATCATATGGTCCAAATCTTAGATCATGTGATTTAGTACAGAAAAAGTTATGTGGGTGCAATGTTGGTCCCTCATATAAAAGTGCACTAAGTTTCAACACTTAGCCAAATTTGTAAAGAAGATCTAACAGTCCACATTTCATCACATCAAAGATTGATATCAAAAAATAAATATAAACTCAAACATGTTATTTTTCTAAGTACAAAAAAGATCAAATTAAGTAGTTTGGTGATGGCATATCTCACACACGTGAACGTTTCAGTAGGAAATGATCATATGGTTTTGTTCAATATTTTTCCTAGTTTCTATGGTTAAAATTTGATAACATGCGAGTGAGAGAGGTAAAAGATATATCTATGCAAACCTGGCCTTTTAGGTAGATTACAATGGTCCTCATACTTAGTTGTTTTTGCATGATGTTAAAGATTAGGACCAAATGGAGATCCAATAGGTCACAGGAATTTGTACATTTAGATATATGGTGCATAGTAATTTAAATGGGTCAAAGTGTTTGATGTTTAAACTGGGTAAAGACCAAGCTCCTTACAAAAATATCAATGGAGTGTGTTTGTTCCAAGGTTTCAATAATTAGTGAGATGAGGATAAGTGTTTGATGTTTAACATTGATCAAAGGTAAAGACCAAGCTTATTCAAAAGATCAATGGTGAGCAGGTGTTCATACTAATCAAGATCAATAGTGTGTATAAAAGTCAAGAGGTCAAAGTGATAGAGGTTTAACAAGGTAAAGTTTGAGATACTTAAAATAATATCGATGATGCATGATTATCTAAGTAGCAAGGACATGGGATGATATCATATTTTCTGAGGTTTAACTATGACCGTTGGCATTTGAAAATTAAGGAAAAACTAGTGCTTAGTGTTTATTACATAACTTTTGATTCAGGATGAATTTGAAGATGAAGTAAAAATCAAAGTTGAAAAGGACTCCCTATTTCATTTAGAAAATGTGATTAGGATATATATGTATATATATATATATGAGATTTAAAGTTGACTATGTGTTGATGCTTCTAATTGTCAATATATATGTGTGTGTGTGTGTGTGTGTGTGTGTGTGTGTGTGTGTGTGTGTGTGTGTGTGTGTGTGTGTGTGTGTGTGTATGTGTGTGTACATATATATATATGTATATATATATATATATATATATATATGTATACATATGTATATATGTATATATATATATATATATATACATATATATATACATATATATATATATATACATATATATACATATATATATACACACATATATATATACATATATATATATATGAGCTTCAAAGTTGAATATTAGATTGATATGTGTTGATGCTTCTAATTGTCTCATAGGTGCTCTTAGTGTTGATGAAAACTTCTCATTCTAGGATCCTAAGGATCCAAGGCATGAGTTGTAGTTTGTGACAAATTTTGGATGTCTATGGTGAAATAGAAGTAGAGTGTGAGAACTATCCACAATAATTATAAAATATGGTGGTTGGGAGCCACCAAGGTCCTGTATTTAAAAATTTATGATATTTATAATGCCCAAAATAATATAAGTGGACATTAACAATTATATTAAACTAAATTGAGATTTGATTAAAAATAGGGGAAAAGGAGGGTAAGGTAAAAATGAATATGTGATTATAAGTTTCTATCCCAAATATTATGACAAAGTTATTATTTTGAATAAACATGAACCAATTTATGATTCAAAATAGTTTAAACATAAATTTCACCATAAACCAAGCAAGATTTAAAGGAATTATGAAGATCACAAGTAAGAACTAGTTTTACTTTAAGAGTTTTGATATTATAACATGAATAACATAAGCACATCCAAATCTAGAGAAAAATAAAGTGAAATAAACCTAAGATCTTTTAGCTAATTTAGAGTATCACAAATTAACAACCTTATGATAGAATATTTAGCTCAAAATACAAAGAACCATTCAAATCTAAGACATTAACATGTAATTGAGAGATAATATTATCTTTTAACACACTATTCAAACAATCCTTTCAGAATTCCTTAGTTATATTAAAATGTTTTTTTTATGCAATTTATTATAGTCTCTCCCTCTTTACAAAATGGTAACACCTACCTATTTATAGAGAATATAGGTAGTGTACTGGTTATCTTCATCAAATACCCATATGAAAGATAAATATAGTTTTCCTTCTTAAAAGGTTACAATGCACATGACCTCCTACATGAAAATTGACAAATAAAACTAAATATATGATAATAGACTAGAATATATATTTTACAAAAGAATATTATTTTCCATTACATTGGTGGTAGATCCCTAGATCATCCATGTTTGAGTAATTCTTTCACCTTAGTATATTTTTATTTGATAAACTCAAAACCCGTCATAGGCTTTATTGGACAATCCTCTTCTTGATTTGCCAATGTGTTGAATTCTTTATCACTTTTTGCCATGAATTCTGTGATGCATTGTGCCTCTAAAATATGTCTTCCAAAGGTGAGTATGACATCAAGGATATTTTGATTGTCCTTGATAGACTATCCTTGATTTTCCTTGATGTTCTAGATGAAGACATTAACCCTTTCCTTAAACTCTTCATCATCTATCAGGAACATGGTAGTGGGTTGAGAAGGATTGGTCAACAGAGTCCCTAAGAGCTTTTTTATCTTGCTTATTAGTTATTTGTCTTCCTTGATGAAGTCATTAACATTTTTGCACTTGGTGCTTAAATACTGCATCCTATCCATTATGATTCCTTGAAGGATGTCTAGATGTTTGAGTTTGATTATTTTGAAATCTAGGGCCTATTTTGTTACATGTACCTTAATTAATTTAGTGACTTGGGCTTGGGAGTCCTACCATTCGGTGATTAAGGCTTGTGTCATCGCAGCTTGATGGGTTAAGGCACTTAATCTAAGATTTGTGCTCTTCAAGTCTTCAAATATGTCAGGAAGAGACTTATTCAACATCTTCAATATGTCCTCAAGGACTAAATATGTAGCTTATGCTTATAAATCTTGCTTCTCCTTTTTTAGGTTGATGATTCTTTATTGCATTCCTTACACCCTAGCCAAGGTCATTACTGATTAGGCCACAACCAAAATTGCTATATCTTCCTAATGGATGGGGTTTCCCCTACTACTCTCCCTTGCATAGGAGTTAGACCCACAAAAGGGTCCACTATTTGGAAAGTGAACTCCTCAGTGCCTATAGTAGCTTTCTTTGTTATTACCTTCAAAAATCTAATGGTTTCTGGATTATATTTCATAGTAGCTATTGACTCAAAGAATTTTGGAACCTCTCAGATCTCAATCCCTACTCCACTTTATGATCTAAGATCATTCATGTTTTTTTATACTTTCCTTTATATTTTTGACAATTATCCTCTCTTCTTGCTCCTTCATGAGTTCTCTAATCCAAGGTTTGATATCATCATGGGTACTAACATCTATAGTGCTATTAATTACCCATGAATGGGACTGGGATGGAACCTTTTAGAGCTTTCCATATATGAACCAATCTAGGATAATAGGTCCACATATGTGGAACTCATCACTGAACAAGTTAAATACACTTTTTGGATGAGTCCATGCCACTTTGGGTCATTTGGAAGACCTAGGATTTTTTGATTATGCCAATTTAGCTATAGTCTCCTCACCTTCTTGATCAAACCCATAGGTCTCTATGATCTCTTTTAAGAATTATTCAACTATTTCATAAGGCTCAAGGGCAATCATGTCAATGTGCTCCACTAGAGAAGGTGGTTTTGGCAATGCAGTTAAGGTTGAAGGACCTTCCCAAGGTCTTTCTTCTAATTTATTCTCAACAAGTCCTTGAATCTGAATTAATTTTTATTGTGGGCACCTTGGTGGTGCACTTGAAGTGGAAGGTAGGAGATGGTACTATAGTGGATTCATCTACCAAATTTCCCTAGATGGCTTCTCTTCCCTCTACAACCTATGTTCAAGCTTAAAGACATGTTGCTTGTACCTAGCTAATACTTCCTCAAAATTTGTAGCCTTGGTGTAAAAATGGTCATATGGACCAACCCTATGTTTATATGTCACCTTGGTTAATTTCTTGGATTAGAGATGGGGGAAAACTTTGTTATTAAGGTCACATTCCTTAAGGTCATCCTTGTAAAAGTAGAAGGCATCTCTATGCCTAGACATAACATCCAATTTCTTCCAACCATGGATCATGGTCCGTCTAATCAAAAATGGAAAAGGATGTAAAATCCCCTTCCTTTTCTCCCTACACATATTGTCAATCCCTTGAAGGAGCTAAGAGGCAATTTTTTACTCAACCAATTTGATAGGGACATAAACTAACAATCTAAATGGCTGAGTCACAAGTCCCTCCATCCTAATGACAGTGCAATCTAGGTAGTATCATATGTCCCCCATGGATTCTACACATTTTTTTTATGAGAGGGTACATTATAGGCATGGGATTCTTATTGATATTATTAACCAAAGTAGGGTATATGCAATCACAAATAAACTAAATATGAACTCTATATTTAAAGATGTGTAACTTTGAATAGTGATGGAAAATGGTAATTTTTCTATGGGAGGACCAATTCTTGATATTAGGAATGTGAGTGGAGGCCATTAATGAGTCTAATAGATAAGAGATCATGGTGAATTATTAGCTTGTCTTTCTCTTAATGCCATAAAATTACCTTCGTAAATGGATGCTAATCAATTCCCTAAGAGGTGGAATTAGCTTTTCCTCAACCATGAAGTATGCATAGGAGACCAATCTACGGTCAACATAGGTTGTGGTGGTAGCTTTAGATGCTCTATTCAGTAAGGTTAATATTATCCTAGTACCCTCCCTAAATTTATTGATAGGGATCTTCCCATCATGGTCCTAAGATACATAGGTTCCTTGGTTCAACCAGGGTCTCAGGATAGTGTGTAAATTTTGCCTGGTGGTCCACTCCTTGATGGTGGGGAGGTCAATGTCAGACCTAAGAAGTTTTTAATATCCCTCAAAAGACACAAGACCAATGTATGCTATCTTTTTTAACACACCCTCCCTAACTATATAATCACCATCAATTTTATAATCAATAAACATAAGGGAAAGGATGCCAATACATTGAAGTACCTTTGGTTTTATAGCCACTCGATGAAGACCAGACATTTGATTTACAACGAAGTCCTCAAATTTCCTCTTGGTCACTATATTTCTTTACTCATTAAAAGTGAGGGGTTGTAATTATTCAATAGCAAACAATATCTCTGACCAGTTCCTCATCCCATTTTTTAGCACCCTAGTTTCTAATTATATATCTTCAAAATTCCATCCCTCATTATCTATAGAATGATATAATTCATCCTCCTTGTTCCATTAATGCCTAGCACCTGCCATGACTCCTTAATTTATCTAAGTGTGTGACTAGTTTTATTTTTCTCAAGATGAAATTCAAGATTTTTTGAATGCAATTGTACCTCAACCATCAAGAATTATGGATTTATGTTGTTTTTACTAGGGATTCTTGGAGCTTTAATGGTGAAAGGTTGCATATTTCATAAATTCATTTATGCCTTACATTCAATAGATGGCTTCACTTAAATAAATTATCTTTTTGGCATGCCAAATCTTTGGATTTGTTATTTAGTGCTTACATGGAACCTACATGTCGTTCCTAAGCTCATTTTGTGGCATTCTCATGATGACTATTTTGAAAACTAGCTACTGGTTGTCAAATCTCACTTTTCATCTCACGCCATTAGATTGAATCTCTGATGTAGTGCAGTTCATTAGATCTTACAAGATGCATATAGTTTAATTAGTCTAAGGCTTTAATAAATATTAGGCTTAAAATATATTTTTAAGGTCTATTTATGTCAATAACACTAATACTTAGGTTAAAGCCTTTTATGCTAAGTTTTCTATGTTAATATGCTAAGGATTATTTTAAAAGGCCTTTTAAAAATGCCCCCCTTTGCTTAGGATAAAATAATTATTTAAACTTGATAACATCAAATAAATCCTCACATATGTCAAATGATGTGATTTATATTTTCAATTTTAAGCCTACAAAATTATTTTGGTCAAAAGATGAAGTGCCACATCTCATGCTCTCAAGAACTCTCGAGGCTTTAAATTTGATGCATACCAATGGATTAAGATAGGTGATGCAGTGAGGACCTTTGATCATGAACTAAGGGGTAAAATTCAATTGGATTTGAACTTTGGGAATATTTTCATCTTCATACTATTATATCAAGACATTTGGATAACCATGGATCATTAAATCTCAGAATAGTACACAAGCTTTAAGTCAGTATGATAGGTTATATTTATAATCTTAAGTTAAATGATTAGTCTAAAGTTTATCATATAGATAAATATGATGAACTTAAATATAAGGTTTATTATGCTAATCCTAAGGTCAAAACATTAATTTGGTCCCCTTTTAGACATAGGTAAAAACTTGGATGAGGTTTAACTTGATGGTCTTGCTAACATCAAAGACGTCCTCACAAACATCAAATAACAGAAGCAAGACTATAAAATTAAATCCTATAATAAATTTTTATTAATTTTTAACTTGAAGGTCTCACTAATGTCAAATATGTCCTCATGGACATCAAATGATGAGATCAAAACTGTTAAATTATATCCCATAAGAACTTTTTTAATAAAGTCTTAAGTTGGTGCGTAGTTCCTCCTAGGTGATTTCACACCATTAGATCAGATTTCTAGGGAAGTGAGAGTCATTATATATATATATAAGCACATAAACTTTAAGTTAGGAATTGATATACATTATGGTTTAGACTAAGGTTTTGATCTTAATATTTTCTTTGTGTTAATAAACACAAAAGGCATTTTAAGATTGAAGCCTAGGCTAAACATTAGTGAAAGTCTTGGCAATAAATGAAAGGGGCATTTTGAATAAAAATTTGGTAAACAAAGGGGGAATTAAAAATGGCCAAAGTATGATTTTATATTAAGGTTTGGTCATGTTGAAAACATGATTGATCCTTAATATAAAATTAGACTTAGGGTTTTTTATAGAAAGAAATATGATTTCCCGCTAAGTTTCTCATACCATTTTTTTGAATTCAAATCATAAGGTTTTTCCATTTGGTAACCTTCCCTTTATTCTTGGAAATTTTTCTTCATCAACCAAAGAGAAACATTATTAGGGTTATCACATAAAGCACAATCACAATCAAATATGTAGAGGTTCAATCCTTCTCAAGCGAGCAATCTTAAAATTTTAAAAATGAATGACCTTACCAAAGTTTGTTCAAGGTGTGGATGTTTTGAAACATTCACAAGGGTCCCTATTTTTTACAAGTAAAAAATTGGGATATTTTGGTCCCAAAAATTGGCAACTCACTGGGGAACATAGCAATATGTTAGAACCTAGGATTCTCATTTAGACCATCATATAAATTATTTGTCTCACTTGATCTACACCATCACCCAAGTCAATTCTTGGTTAAAACAATCCTCTAATATGTAAAATTTAAACTTTCATATTGAAAAACAAACATGCAATGTGTGCTTTGATTCCACTTACTATTTGTCATGAGACCTCACAAGATAGCATCTAGGTTTCATACCTTTGGCCATAACATTGACTTGAAGCATATTATATATTTGATTAAGAATAGTTGATTTTAGCTCAGGGAAGGCTTGGGAATTGCTCTATTACCATCCAAGCATCCATATCCCTAATAAATTTACCTTTGGCTCCACTCAAGGCCTTGCTCCACTACCATCCATACATTTATAGACCCATTGGGGATTACCAAAATCACCTTTTTCCACATTTATTGATTTTACAATAAGTTCCCCCTTTTATAGGTCTTGTGGAAAAGGTTTTGAGCCAATATAGCTCGATTTCAAGGGTTTGGTTAAATGCTTGGTTCTTGGGGTAATCACCTATCATTGTAACTTTTGTCCCAGACAAGGATGTGTTTTAAGTGCACGCATGAATGTGTCTTAACAAACTAAATTTTCCTCCTACATATAGGATTCTTCTTAAAACCAAAATTTTATTTATAATAGGGTTTGAGTTCTTGTGAGATAACCAACCTATATACCAATCTATGCCAATTCCTTAAGCTATAACATGAGGCTTTATCACCACCTTATGTTCACCTTTATAAGGTTCATATTCACATTTATAAGTGGATGAAAATTCAAAAAATCTAAGAAAATTTTTAGCAAGGATTTTCTACAAGACCTATTGAAGCAAAATAGCACAACCAAAAAAGAAATAAAACACAAAACACAAAGCAAACAAACAAGAGCAAACAAAAATAGACAAGCAAAACAAGGAAAGCAAAAATAAATAAAGAAACTATCTAGCCTACCTACTTATACCTTAACCATCTTATAGGATTTATTTTATAAAGACTCCTAGTGGAACAACAACAAAGTAATGCTTGAGATATTTCCCATTAGTGGGCAAGGTGAACTCTACTCCCTATAGATCCTTTAACTTGAAGGTATTATTGCCTAGGACTTTGGCAATTTGGTATGGGCCAATCCATAAGGGTGTGAACTTACCATGTTTGTGTTTAGGTTCTAATGCCTTGTCCCAAATGAGGACTAGGTCTCTTTATCTAAATACCTTCACCTTGGACCTCTTATCAAACCATCTTTTCAAAGTTTCTCGATTCTTATTGAAGTTTTCAAATTCCTTTTTTCTAGAATATTCCATCTAAATGATGTCCAATATCTTGGAATTAGAAAGCTCTTGGCTTTCCTCTATGTATTATTGCATGAATGTGAATGTAGGTAGTTTGAGGGTGATGTGAAAGATAGGTTCTTGATCATACACCAATAAAAATGGTGAATCCTTTAGTTCTTTCTTGATCCTAATCCTATCTACCCATAATGCATAATTAAGGAGTTTATGCCATGTTTTAGGTTTATCTATAGTAGACTTCTTGATGGCCTTCATTAGATTCTTATTTGTAGATTTTGAGACTCCATTTCCCTAGGGATATTGATTGGAGGAAATCCTGATTGTAATGCCTTGGTCATAATCCCATTCAATCATCTCAATTGAAATAAATGCAGACCCATTATTATAGACTAAGGAAACTGGGGTTCCAAACCTAATGCAAATGTTTTCCTCCAAGAAATTGATCACTTCCTCTATCCTACATTATTTGGTGGCTATAGCCTTAGTCCACCTTGTGTAGTAATCTATAGTAGTTAGGACATACTTGTGACCTTTAGAAGAATTGCAGTTGATTACCCACACAAAGTCTAACCCCCACTGTGAAAATGGTTTGTCCACCATCATTGGTTGTAAAGGCTTGGCTACCTTTGGCTCTTTTGTAATAAATATTTGGAATGAGTGGCACTCCCTCACATCTTTATGAGAATCATTAAAAATGGTAGGAAAATAATAGCCATCCTTAAGAATTTGTTGGGCTATGGTTCTCCTTAAAGGGTGTCCACTACCCAGTTGTTCATGGAAAGTGGACATGATTTGAGAGGCTTATTATTTAGATACACACTTTAAGTAGATCCCTTAAAATTTATTCCTATACATGACTCCATCTTTGATGAGGTAATGTAATACTTTGATCCTTAAGGCTCTCTTTTATTCTCTAGTGAGTCTTGGGGGACAAGTACCATTGATAATTAAGTGGATGAGGGAGTCATACCATTCAATAGGATGAAATTTTTGTTGATCAACCTACATGACATGTATCTTAGATTTAGTATTATAAATCATCTAGACTAAGCCCTAACATTTCACCAAATTTGAAATCTTCATTTCAATATCATACTCTTGTAGGATTGACATCCACTTGCCCCTTCATTCCCCAAGTTCATTTTGACTCAACATAAGCTTTGTGTCTAGGTCTGGTAAGATGGCATAAGGATGTAATGCCTAAATTATTTTAACTACCTTCACTAATTCATAGGATTGTTTATCAATCATTTAATAGTTTACTTTTGAATTTTTGAAATTGGTCCTCATGAATGCTATAGGGTGGTCACTTTCATTAGCCTTTTGAGTCAAGACTATAGCCATGGTATGGTCAAAAGAAAATGAATATAAGTAAAAGTCCTTTAAGAAGTCAGGACTTATCAAGACTGGGGCTTGAGTGATTGCCTTATTGATGTCAAAAATTTCTTGGATCCATCATCCAAATAAATTTTATCATCCTTCTTAATCATATCATTCGTGGTTTTGACAATTTCAGCAAAACCTGAGATGAACTTCCTCACAATTTTGATCCTACCAAATAAAGACTTTAATTATTTTTTATTGTTACATAGCTCAATCTTAGAAATGGCTTCCACTCTCCTAGGATCTATGGAGATCCCTTCTTTGGTAATGACATGCCCCAATATTTTTCCTTTAGTTACATAGAAGATGTTCTTCTTGGGGTTGAGGGATATGCCATACCTACCACACCTTTCAAATACTTGTTGTAGATGCATGAAATGGTATTCTCTATTCTTGGAGAGCATTTTTAGATCATCCATATATAATTATGCATTTGCCAACTAGACCTTGGAAAACAAGGTCCATGGCTCTCTAAAAAGTTGCCCCTACATTAATCAATCCAAAGGGCATTCTCTTGTGAGAATAATTTCCCCATTTGGTAATGAAAGTTATTTTCATTATATCTTCATTAGCAACAATCACTTGGTTATATCTAGAAAATCCATCCAAAAAGAAAATCATGGCAGATCTTGAAGCAACTTGGATGACCTAGTCTAGAGAAGGCAAGGGGTAATTATCCTTCTTAGAGGTTTTATTTAGATTTCTTAAGTTTATTCATAGCCTAATTTCCCCATTCTTATTTCTAAATGGGACCAAGTTGGCAACCCAAGTGGAATGCCTAATAAGAAACACAATCCTTGTATCCAACAATTTTTTGACTTCCCTAAAGATCATGGGCTCCAAGATAGTATTGATAGGGTTTTGCTTATGCCTGAAGGGTATATAATTTTCCTTGAGGGGTATGGTATGAGTAACAACCCTTGGGTCAAATATTTTTAAATCCTCATAAGACTAGGTATTAACATCTTTATATTTCATAAGTAGCTCTCTATCCTTCATATTTTCCATCTCAGTACAAACCTTTCCTAGGTTCACTTATTGGGACTAATCATGTGGGCCAAGATTCACTACATGATAGTCCTTACCACTTACCTTAGGTACTTTTTGTGTTTCAAGAATCTTGTCATGATCAAATAACCTTTCCAATGAGATCATCCATTTCAGTAACATATTGTCATTCAATTAGATGATTTTACCATTAAGCTCCCTTTTAGAATAACTTTCATCAGCTTCATTAATGATGTGAGCTTCAAAGGCCCAAAAATTAGTTAAGAAATATATAATTTTTTGATCATCATTGAAGACTTGAAAATTATTCAAGTTGTGAAACACTAAGGGGAATGGTACTAGCTCAATGCTAAAGTTTAGGGAATCATGATTGGGCATGAGATTAGTTGTAGCAGAGGTAAGCTCACCAACAATTTTATTTTCTTCCCTAAGGATGAACAAGATATTAAAAGAATCAAAATATTATATCAAATCCCAAAGCCTAAACTTATATCTTTTAACATAAGATAGCTTGAATTGGTACTTGTTCCTTACTTGATTGAACACAAGTTTAGAATCTCCATAGACAAGGAGTTCCTTAACTTTATGATTAATAACAAGCTACAATCCTAGGATGAGAGCTTCATACTTAGCCAAATTGTTAGTGCACGGGAATTATAACCTATAGGATGCTTAATATTATTTTTTGTAGGGTTTATCAATACTATACTAGCCCCTAATATTGATTTTCAACTTATACTATCAACATACAACATCCATAGGCCAAGTACATGAGGAGGGTCTTTGGAAATAGGTTGTTTTATAGTCTATAAAGTGAAAAATCCTAGATCAAAGTCAAGGAAGTTTACCTTTTCATTGACAGTATTGTATTTTGTTATCATGTGTCTCATGTTTGGCTCCCTTTCCACTCTTATTTAATTTAGCATACCCTTCTAAGGTAACCATAAGTGTGAGTAATTAGTATACATGTATCCATTTAAGGCCTTAATCTAATCTCTATTAAGGAGCAACACATAAGCATTGGGAATATCCACCACTTGTATGTCAATGAATTATTGAACACTTGGTTCATTAGCCAATTACATATGTACATTTAATAACTCCCTAATGAATTTGACTCTTGACTTATCCAATTATGTGACCACCCTATCAAACTTGATTGGGGTCAACCCAAGTGTTCACATATCTTAGTAGGTATGATTTTGGTTGAGGCTCCAAAATATAAAAAGTAATTATGGACATTCTTCCCTAACATCGTAACTATGAGAAAGAAGGGTGGAGACTCTGCTTTGGCTACTTACATAGTAACATTTGCACTATCACTCTTCAGAGGTTACCTAGGTTTTTTAGACAAGGATTCCAAGACTAAATCTCTTTATTATATAATCTGAGTTAGCTCATGTAAAGTAATATTGGCTTTGATATTCTTCATATCTTCCACAATGTTGTAACCAATTTTGCATAAAGTTTCAGTAGTAAGTTTGAATGAATTACCCTTAGGTGGTTCAATATCATTCGTTGATGTGTTGTCTAGAGGAATCTTATAATTGTTAAGGGGAGTGGAAGTAGTCAATGGCTAATTTTATTCTCTATTTTTTAGAGTGTATGTCCTCAAGAATTATTGGAATGTCTGGATCTCTTTAGGAATATTCTTAGGTTCATTATCTTCCTAGAAAGTGAATTGAAATATCTCTACCATGTACACTTGGTCAGATAACTTGGACCCAGAAGGACTTGTAGTAGTATCCTTGTTTTGGACTACTTCAAACGTGTTAATTTATTCTTGGAAAGCTTCAAAAGATTTTCAAAACTCAATGTAATCAATCTCACCATGTTTAGATGTGGAATGTACTCTACAATAGTTTGGCAAGGTAATATCAGTGAGATTAATATCCATGGTCTTCTTGCTAAAAGCAGGTTTATTGGAATTGTTGTTGTAGAAAATATCATTCTAAAATATATTTCTAGGCCTTTTGAACTTTTGGAAGGTGAAGTTCCTTCTAGATTTTTCATTATCATTGCCAACTTGTTTTTGTAGTTGCAAGAAATTTGTACTGAGCTTATGGACCATCTTTAGTATAGATTCATTCTCATTCCTTGGGGTCTCATAATTTTTTACTTGGTTATTGTTAGTACCATTGACTAGTACTAGATCCTTTTGGTCATTGATGTGAAATATAGCAGTAGCTTGATGACTCAAAAACTTAGGTTTTGATTAGGAGTAGCATGGCTAGTAGATAATACATTTAGAGTAGGAAGGTGGTTTAATGCTAGAGAATTTTGGTTATTATTTGGAGAAAGGTTTAATGAAATCATCTAATGACTAAGATTTGGGATATAATAAGCCATCTATCCTTGAGGTTGAATTTGGTCACTAATAACCACTACTTCAGAATAAGCTTGGGCCAATGTGTTGATAGCTAAGAAAGTGCTTTTTATAAACATAGAAGTCATGGGGTTTACTATATCTTTATAAACCTCTAAAGCCAGAGTCTCATTAGGTTTTTATGGATCCATGGTTTGACTAAACATCTTTTGGAACATATCATTAAAGGATATGATAGGTTCACTTGCATCCCTCATAATATTTATGAGTTGGTGATAAATGACACAAGGAATTATGATTTTCCCAAATTGATCAATAAATATAGTATCAAAGTTATTTCAAGAGGTGATGTAATTGTTAGACAAATTGAGGAACCATTCTTATGTAGTATCCTTGAATGTAAATGGAAACAAGCTATAGGCTACATCTTCATGTATAACATTTAATAACCTTAAGGTAGCCTTGAAATATTTAACATTTTTTTTAGCACTTGAAACACTAATTGGACTAAATATTGGAAATTATTTTTCAAGATTACAAGGTAAGTCATGAACTACACCTGGTACATTGATGGGGGAACTTCCAATCCATGCCATATCTAGATGAAGATTGAATGTAAGAACCCCTTATAAGGGTGAATATGGTAGAGACTTGGAATGCCTACACCTTCCTATATCTTTCTTGGTTCTTCTATGGGGTTCTAGATTGAGTAAGGGTTCTTTGGTCTCTGAATGTGATCTTTTCCTAATCCTTGGCAATTCTAGCTTGAAAATTAAGGATCCTATTTGAAAATATGGCATGTCAAGTTAGATTTATTTAAGAATAAAAATAAACTTGTACACTAAGCATAATCTATAAATATTTTCTCAAAAAGAGACAAAGGATGTTGATATTTGACTAAGTAAGATCAAAGATGCATTGAATTATGCAAAGATGACCATTCTTTGCAACCTGTGACTTAAATAAACTCAATATTCATAAAGAATTTCCAATCTTTAACCAAAATAAGCCATCATAATCTCAATTACTATGAATTCTTAAAGCCAAAATCCATTTTTACCAAAATTTAATCATCTCTTTACAAATAACTAATGTCTTCTCCTTAAAAAGTGTTAGGGTGTGGAGCTAAAAGCTTTAACTATTACAGACATAAAGAAACAGGAGGTTGTTGAAGATATAGAAGTATTGGCATCAACAGCATGACCGACATCGGTCAGATGCAGTATAGAAGGCAACTAGCATCGGTAGGAAGTCGGCCGACATCAGTCAGCACCAGACAAATAGGGACCGACGTCGGTCACCTATGGCAGTTCTAAAACTATTGTTGACGAACAGTCAGTTAAGTGAAGCGAGTGTTTGCATGTTTAAGGACTAATTATATTCACGAGCTACATGCCTAATTATTGTAATTAGACTTCTATTTTTGTATGCATGGGATTCTATTTAAAGACCCATGAGGCATGTATTGTAAATCAAGCAAGCAAGTAAAAGCATTGAAGTAAGGAGCAAGGTCAAGGAGATCTACAGGTGTAAGGTCAAGGAAATCAGCTGAAGCATTCAAGGAGGGGATAGCAACTCAGGTTGTTGAGTTGGTTGTCTTGAGTAAGAGAGAGAGGGAAGAAGGTCTTGAGGTGTGGCAAGCCTTTGAGGTGGAGGAAGAAGTGGTATCTTCCTTACTGTATTTTCTTTTAGTAGTATTTAATACAAGAGTGTGTATTGTCTCTCAAATTCTTTGCTATCTCAAGTTTCTAGTTACTTAATCATTATAGTATAATTTTGTGTTTAATTACTTATAAGAAAGTGATCAATTGTGCTTTCGTTGGATAAGGGGTTCCTAACAGTTGGTATCATAGCTACAGTTTGTAGGGAGCAGGTTATTGTTTGTTGATTACAAGTCATTCACAGGGTTTTTGAATGAGTGGGAGTTCAGCAATGGCAAAAGGAAGTAAGCTACGAATGGAGAAGTTTAACAGCAAGAATTATCAACATTGGAGGATGTAGATAGAGGACTATCTGTATCATAAGGAGTTGTACTTACCATTGGGTGGGGTTGCATGCAAGCCCACAAATATGAAAGATAAAGAATGGAGTGTTCTTGATCAGAAGGCTCTCGGTTCCATAAGGTTGAGCCTTGCATCGTCTATGATTTCTAACTTATCATAGTGCAAGACAATGGAAGAGTTGATAAAATCTTTGGCAAATTTATATGAAAAGCCCTTGGCTTCTAATAAGGTATTTCTTATGAAGCAGTTATTTACTTTGCAAATGTAGGAAGGTGGATCGATACATACTCATCTTAGTGATTTCCATGGTTTGGTAAACCAGTTAGCTTCAGTCAATATTATTTTTGATGATGAAGCAAAGGCTCTCTTGATTTTATGCTCTTTACCTGAAAGTTGGGATAGTTTGGTTATGGCAGTAAGTAATTTTGCATCTGCTTCTAAAATCTTAAAAGTTGATGATGTTGTGAGTGTGATCTTGAATGAAGAAATATGTAGGAGAAGCATAGGTGAATGATTAGGCAATGCTCTAAGTGTAGAAAGCAGGGGAAGGTAAAGAGAGAAGATTGAGCAAGGGAAATCAAGGTCAAAGGTGGGAAGGAGATCCGAATTCAGAGGTGTTACCTGCTAGTTTTTGTGGAAAGAGAGGACACACAAAGGAGTGTTGGTTGAGGGATAAATAAAATCAACACGAAGGTAATGAAGAAGCAAAGGATGCAAATATTATGGTACAAGACGCTCTCATACTTTCTTTGGATAGTCAGGTAGGATCTTGGGTTTTAGATTTTGGTTCTTTTCATGCATCCCCAAATAGAGATTTGTTCCATGAGTATGAACAGGGAGACTCTGGAGTGCTTTATTTAGGGGATGGTATGCCTTTTCAAATAGTTGGCAAAGGAAAAGTGCAGCTGAGATTGCAGATGGACAACACATGGGTGTTGAAGGAGGTCATACATGTCCCAATTCTAAAGCAGAGTTTGGTTTTTATAGGAAGGTTGGGTGATGAGGGATGCACAATAACCCTCACAATAGATTCTTGGAAGGTTACCAAGGGAGCACTTATTTTAGCAAGAGGTAAGAAAGTAGGTACTCTTTATCTATCTACTTGTATTACTGATTCTACTTCTAGTTTATCTACTTCAGCTGTAGATTCGAAGATGTGGCTTAATAGGCTTGGTCACATGAATAAGAAGGGAATAGACATTCTTGATTCAAAAGGTATGTGTTTAGATTCAAAAAGCATAGGTAGAGTTCATTGCAGGAAAAGGAAATTTGATGCTTTTGACAAGAACAGGGAAGCCTTGGTGTTTATGGAGGAGATGAAAGACAGAGATCAGTCACAGGGGCTAAATGATTCTAAGCAGGGTAGTATGGACAAGGGTTTGATCCAAGATGACCTCACAGATGAAGATTTCATCACTTACAAGAACACATAGACACTGATGTCAGTCACTTGGAACCGATGTCGGTCAGGCAGATACCAACATCAATCATGTACAGACCAGCAGGGTCGATAGAGTCAGGTAGGAGAAGTCTAATGTCGGTTAGGTAGGAACCGACATTGGCAGAGGGGACACCAATGTTGGCCAGGGAAATGACATCAATAGTTAGAGTCAGTGCAGGGAACTGACATCGGTCGGGAGTAGACTAGGAGATGGCCGAGATCTGTCACTGGAACAGATGTTGGGCAGACAGCAAGCTATCAAGGAGTCTCAAACACACATATGGAGGTCAAAAAGGGTAAGTGAACCTCATATTCATTGTTCACCTTCTTTATATTACTTACTGATGGTCAAGAACTAGGAAGATGTGAAGAAGCAATGCAGGTAAAATCTAGAAACAGTGGGAGCTTGGCATGGATGAGGAGTGTGAGTCCTTGGAGAAGAACCAAATAGGTATTTATTGGTGGAGTTGTCAGCTGGAAGAAAGCACTAGATGAGGGATGGATTCCTAAGATAGAGAAGAGAGTGGATGGACACGTGAGATAGAAGGCTATGGTATATGGTCTTGATTAGGCTGTAGGACAATGGAGGTTTGACCATTGTATTTATCTTTACTAGGTTGGATAATATTAGCTATATTATCCTGTTACTATATTGTGTTGCTTGTTGCAGGGTTACATGTACAGGGAGTTTCTGAGCTAAGGGTAAAGTTAGTTAAGAGGTATGTCATGAAGAATTTGGGAGCAGAAAAATTCTTTTGGCATAAGTGACAGGTATAGCATCACAGGTTTTGTGGTGGTTGGTCTTCAAGAGTGACTTTGAAGAGGGATATAGAGCCAAGGGAACAAAGTAGATGGTGTATAGGTATAGGTACAGTTGTAGCTATTTATCTACAAGTAGGAGATTGTTAGGGTGTGGAGCTAAAAGCTTTAACTATTGCAGACATGAAGAAATAGGAGGTTGCTGAAGATCCAGAAGTATCAGCATCGGTAGCGTGACAAATAGGGACCGACATCGGTCACCTGTGGTGGTTTTACAACTGTTGTTGATGAACAGTCAGTTAAGTGAAGTGAGTGTTTGCATGTTTAAGGACTAATTATATTCACGAGCTACGTGCCTAATTATTGTAATTAGACTTCTATTTTTGTATGCATGGGATTCTATTTAAAGACCCATGAGGCATGTATTGTAAATCAAGCAAGCAAGTGAAAGCATTGAAGCAAAGAGCAAGGTCAAGGAGATCTACAGGTGTAAGGTCAAGGAGATCAGCTGAAGCATTCAAGGAGGGGATAGCAACTCAGGTTGTTGAGTTGGTTGTCTTGAGCAAGAGAGAGAGGGAAGAAGGTCTTGAGGTGTGGCAAGCCTTTGAGGTGGAGGAAGAAGTGGCATCTTCCTGATTGTATTTTCTTCTAGTAGTACTTAATACAAGAGTGTGTATTGTCTCTCAAATTCTTTGTTATCTCAAGTTTCTAGTTACTTAATCATTCTGGTATAATTTTGTGTTTAATTGCTTATAAGAAAGTAATCAATTGTGCTTCCTTTGGATAAGGGGTTCCTAACAAAAAGCACAAAAATAAGTGAGAAACTAGTTAAACACCAAGTATTTTTGTACTTACAGTGAAGAATCACTCAAAAAGGTCAAGAATCCTTCAAACTTAATGAAGAAATTATAACAATTGATCAAGCTTGCCCTCCTTCTAATGCCAATGGGGCTACTCTTATTAATGCTTCTAATTATATCACACATGCTCTTAGTGTTGATTAACACTTCTAATTTTAGGATCTTGAGGATCCAAGGCATGAGTTATGGTTTGTGACAAATTTTGAATATTTGTGGTGAAATAGAAGTATAGTGTAAGAACTGTCCATAATATTTATTTAATTTGGTGGTTTGGAGATGTCAAGGTCCTATACTTGAAAATTTATGATATTTATGATCCCCAAACTAATCTAAGTGGATATTAACAATGATCTTAAACTAAAGTGAGATTTGATTAAAAATAGGGAAAAAGGAGGGTAAGGGAAAAAAAAGATGTGACTACAAGCTTCTATCCCAGATATTATGACAAAGTTGTTATTAGTTTGAGTAAACATGAACCAATTTATGATGAAAAATGTTTTAAACATATATTTCACCATAAACCAAGAAAGATTCAAATGAATTATTAAGATCACAAGTAAGAACTAGTTTTACTTTAAGAGTTTTCCTACTGTAACATGAATAGCATAAACACATCCAAATCTAGAGCAAAATAAAATGAAGTAAACCTAAGATATTTTATCTAATTTAGCGTAGCACAAATTAACAACCTTATGATAGAAAATGTAGCTAAAAATACAAAGAACAATTCAAATCTAAGATATTAACATGCAATTAAGAGATAATAGTAGCTTTTAACACACTATTTAGATAATCCTTTTAGAATTCCTTAGTTTTATTAAAATTCTTTCTTGTATGCAATTGCTCAGAGTCTCTCACTCTTTACAAAATGGTAACCCCTACCTATTTATAGAGAACATAGGTGGTATACCATTAGCTTCATGAAACACTTGTAGGAAAGATAAGGATAGTTGTCCTTCATACAAAGGTTACAATGCATATGACATCCTATGTCAAAAATGACAAATAAAATTTAATATATGCTAACATAGTAGCATATATATTTTACAAAAGAATATTCTTTTTCATTACATTGGTGGTGGATCTCTAGATCATCCCTATTTGAAGAATTATTTCACAATGGTACATTATTATTTGATCATCTCAAAATCCACTGTAGGCTTCATCAAACAATCATCTTCTTCATTTGCCAATGTGTTGAATTTTTTGTCACTTTTTGCCATGTGTTTTGTGATGCATTATGCATCTAAAATCTACCTTCTAGAGGTAAGAATGATGTCAAGGATCTTTTGATTATCCTTGATAGAATGGCCTTGATTCTCCTTAATGTTCCAGATGAAGACATTAACCCTTTGCTTGAACTCTACATCATCTATCAGGCCTATGGTAGTGGTTGAGAAGGATTGGTCAACAAAGTCCCTAAGAGCTTGTCCATCCTACTTATTAGGTCTTTTTCTTCCTTCATGAAGTCATTGACATTATTTCACTAGATGATTAAATCTTGTAGCTTATCCACTAAAATTCCTTGAAGGATGTCTAGATGTTTGAGTTTGATGATTTTGAAGTCCATGGCCTATTTTATTACATGTATCTTAATCAATTCAATGACCTATGCTTGGGAGTCCTACCATTAGGTGATTAAGGCTTGTGCCATCTCAGCTTGATGGGTTAAGGCACTTAATCTAAGACTTATGTTCTTCAAGTCTTCAAATATGTTAGGAAGAGACTTATTCAACATCTTTAATATGTCCTTGAGGACTAAGAATACAATTTGTGCTTCTAAATCTTGCTTCTCCTTCTCTAGGTTTATGATTCTTTGTTTCATTCCCTAGACCCTAGCCAAGGTCATTAATGATTAGACCACAACCAAACTTGCTATGTCATCCTGATGGATGGGGTGTTACCCTACTGCTTGCCCTTACATAGGAGTTCAACCCAAAAAAGGCTCCACTCTTTGGAAGGTGAACTCCTTAGTGCCTATGATGGCTTTTCTTATTTTTACCTTCTCAAATCTACCTATCTCTAGATTATATTACATAGTAGTTATTGCCTCAAGGAATTTGAGAACCTATGGGATCTCAATCCCTACTTCACTTGACACTCTAGTATCATTCATTTTTATACTACTTTCCATTGTAACTATGAAAATTCTCCACTCTTCTTACTCCTTCATGAGCTCTCTAATCTAGGGTTTGATGTCATCATGGGTACTAACATCTATAGTGCTAGTAATTTCTCATGAATGGGACTAAGATGGAACCTTTTAGAGCTTTCCATATATAAACCAATTTGTAATAATAGGTCCAAGTATTAGGAACTCATCACTAAACAAGTTAACTTCACTTATTGGATGAGTCCATGCCAATTTTGGTCTTTTGAAAGACTTAAGAACAAGGGCCATTTTTGCCTCCCTTTTCTTATATGTGATAAGAACTAAATTTAAAGCCAACTCCTTCACTTTTTCCAATCTAGCTGCCTATAGATTATCTAATTGTGACAATTCAGTTGTAGTCTCCTCACCTTATTGATCAAACCCATTTGTCTTTGTAATTTTCTTAAAGAATTCTTCAACTATTTTATAAGGATCTAAGGCAATCATGTTAATGTCATCCACTAAAGAAGGTAGTTTTAGAGGTATAATTGAGGTTAAAGGACCTTCCCTAGGTCTATCTTCTAATTTCTTCTCAATAGGTTCTCAAATTTGAAGTTTTCATTATTATGGAGGCCTTGGTGGTGCACTTGAAGTGGAAGGTAGGAGATGGTACTATATTGGGTTCATCAACTAGATTTCCCCAAATGGCTTCTCTTCCCTTTACAACTTGTGTTTAATATTAAATTCATGTTTCTTGTACCTAACTAATACTTCCTCAAAATTTATAGCCTTTATATAAAAATGGTCATATGGACCAACCCTGTGTTCATCTATCAACTTGGTTGATTACTTGTATTGGAGATTGGGGACAACCTTGTTATTAGGGTCCCATTCCTTAAGGTATCCTTCTGAAAGTAGAAGGCATCTCTATGCCTAGACATAACATCCAATTTCTTCCCACCATGGATCATGGTCCTTCCAATAAATAATGGAAAAGGATGTAAAATGTCCTTCCTTTTCTCCCTACACACAATGTCAATCCCTTAGAGGAGCTAGGAGGCAATTTCTTACTTGACCAATTTGATGGGGACATAGACTAGAAATATAAATGGCTGATTCATAAGTCCCTCCATCCTAATTATAGTGTAATCTAGGTAGTACCATATGTCCCACATGGGTTCTACACATATCTTTATGAGAGGGTGCACTTTAGGCATGGGGTTCCTAGTGGTATTCTTGACCAACGTAGGGTATATGTAATCACAAATGAATTACATATGAACTCTATAGTTGAATATGTGTAACTTTGAATAGTGATGGGAAATGGTAATTTTATTATGGGAGGACCAATTCTTCATAACAAGAATGTGATTAGAGGTCATCAATGAGTCCAACAAATAGGACATCATGGTGAATTTTTGGCTTGTCCTTATCTTAATACCATAAAATTTCCTTCCCAAATAGATGCTAATCAATTCCCTAAGAAGTGGAGTTAGCTTTTGCTCAACCATGAAGTATGTGTAGGAGACCAATCTAGGTTTGACATAAGTTGTGGTGGTGGCTACAACTGCTCTATTTAGTAGGTTCAATATAATCCAAATACCCTTCCTAAATTACATAATATGGATCTTCCCATCATGGTTCTTGGATACATGGGTTTCATAGTTCAACCAAGGTCTTAGGATGGTGTCCAAATTGTGCCTAGTGGTCCACTACTTGATAGTGAGGAGGTCAATGTGGGCCCTAGGAAGTTTGTAATAGCCCTTAAAATCTACAAGATAAATGTATGCTATCTCTTTTGACATACCCTCCCTAACTATCCAATCACCATCAATTCTAAAATCAACAAACATGGAAGCAAGGATGTCAATACAATGAAGTACCTCTGGTTTCATAGCCACTCAATGAAGACTAGACATTTGAATTACAAACAAGTCCTTGAATTTCCTCTTGGTCACTGTAATACTTTGCTCACTAGAAGTGAGGGGTTATACTTATTTAATAACAAATAAGATCTCTAACCAATTTCTCATCCCATTGTTTAGTAGCCTAGTGTCCAATTATCTATCTTTGAAACACCTTCCTTCATTGTCTATATATAGATACAATTCAGCCTCTTTGTTCCATTGTTTCCTAGTAGCTACCATGATTCCTTAATTGCTCTAAGTGTACGACTAGTTTTATTTTACTTAAGAATAAACGTGAGCTTGTTTGAATGCAATTGTACCTAAATCCTCAATAATTAGGGAATTATGTCATTTATGCTAGGGATTCTTGGAGATTTAATGGTGAAAGGTGGTGGATTTTATAAATTCATTCATGCCTTAGAATCGACAAATGGCTTCACTTATATGAATTATGTCTTTTTGGCATGCTAAATCTTTGGATTTATCATTTAATGCTTACATGGCACCTATGTGGCCTTCTTAAGCTCATTTTTTTTTATTCTCATAATGACTATTTTGAAAACTAGCCATTGGTTTTCAAATCTCACTTTTCATCTCATGCCATTAAATTAAATATCTGATCTAGTGTGATTCGATGGATCATAAAAGATGCACATGGTTTAATTAGACTTAATAATTTAATAAAACTTAAGCTTAAAATATATTCTTAAGGTCTATTTATGTCAATAACACTAATAAACTTAGGTTAAATCCTTTTATGCTAATTTTTCTATGTTAATATTCTAAGGATTCTTTTGAAAGGCCTCTTAAAAATGCCCCCTTTGCTTAGGCTAAATGAATT
The DNA here is from genome assembly GCA_037957365.1 of Torreya grandis. Lineage (NCBI taxonomy): Eukaryota > Viridiplantae > Streptophyta > Pinopsida > Cupressales > Taxaceae > Torreya > Torreya grandis. Next base: position 1,705,263 of record JARHVA010003416.1, on the reverse strand, counting down.
ATTTGAGGTTAAATTTAACAGCCTCACTAATCTTAAATATGTCCTTATAGATGTCAAATTATGTGAATGAGATTATCAATTTTAAGCCTATAAAATTCTTTTTGTCAAATGATGAAGTGCCACATCTCATGCTCTCAAGAACTCCCAGGGATTTAGAGTCTATGAACATCATTGGATTAAGATAGGTGATGAAGGGATGACTTTTTATCATGATTTGAGGGGTTAAAGCCAATTGGATTTGAACTCTGGGGAGCCTTTCATCTTCACACTATTAGATTAAAACCTCTAAATAACCATGGATGATTAGATCCTAGAAAATTTCATGAGCTTTAAGTTAGTATGATAGTTTATATTTATAAGCTTAAGTTAAATGATTAGTCCTAAGTCTATCGTATAGATAAATAAAATGAACTTAAATATAAGGTTTATTGTGTTAAGCCTAAGGTCAAAACATTAATGTGGTCCACTTTTGGACTTAGGTAAAAATTTGGATGAGGTTTAACTTAAGGATCTTGCTAACATCAAATACATCCTCACAGACATCAAATAATGGGAACAAGACTGTTAAATTAAATCCTATAATAGCTTTTTATTGAGTTTTAACTTGATGGGCTCATTAATGTCAAAGATTTCCTCATAGACATCAAATGACAGGAGCAAGACTATCATATTAAATCCCATAAGAACTTTTTTAATAATGTCTAAATTTGGTGCATAGTTCCTCTTAGGCAATTTCACATCCTTAGATTAGATTTCTATGGAAGTAAGAGTCATTAGATCTGTAGAAGTACACAAACTTAAGTTAGAACCTATTATGCATAATGGTTTAGACTAAGGTTTCATTCTTAAGATGTTGTTTGTGTTAATAAACACAAATAGCATTTTAAGATTGAAGCCTAAGACGAACAATAGTAAAAGTCTTAGTAATAAATGAAAGGGGCCTTTTGACTAAAAATTTGGTAACCAAAGGGGGAATTAAAAAGGGTCTAAGTATGATTTTATATTAAGGTTTGGTCATGTTGAAAACATGATCAAGCCTTAATATAAAATTAGACTTAGGGTTTTTTACAGAAAGAAATATGATCTCCGGCTAAGTTTCTCCCACCATTTTTTTGAATTCAAAGCATAGGATTTTTCCATTTGGGAACCTTCCCTTTCTTCATGTAAATTTTGGTTCATCAACCAAAGACAGACATTACTAGGGTTAGCAGATAAAGCAAAATCATAATCAAATATGCAAAGGTTCATTCCTACTCAAGTGAGAAATCTTTAAATTTTAATAAAGAATGACATTTGCAAAGTCAGTTTAAGGTGCAGATGATTTGAAACATTCACAAGGGTCCCTATTTTGTACAAGCAAAAAAATGGGGGTATGTTGGTCCCAACAAATGGTGTCTCATATGGGAACATAGCAATATGTTAGAACCTAGGATTCTCATTTAGACTATCATATAAATTCTTTTTCTCACTTGACCTACACCATCACCAAAGTCAATTCTTGGTTAAAACAAACCTCTCATATGTAAAATTTGAACTTGAATATTAAAACACAAACATGTAGTGTGTTCTTTGATTCCACTTACTATTTGTCATGAGACTTTAGAAGACAACATCTAGGTTTCATACCTTTGGTCATAACATTGACTTGAAGCATATTAGATATTGATTAAGAATAGTTACTTTCATCTCAGGAAAGGCTTGGGTATTGCTATACTACTAACTAGGTATCCATATCCCCAATAGAGATACCTTTGGATCCACTTAAGGCCTTGCTTCACTGCCAATTAGATGTTTCCAACCCCAATGGAGATTAACAAGATCACCTTTATTTCCACATTTATTGATTTTATAATAAGTTTTCCATTTTTATTTTGTGTGTTGTGGTAAAGGTTGGGATCCAATATAGCCAAGTCTTAAGGATTTGGTCAAATTCTTGGTTTTGGGGGTAATCACCAATAGTTGTAGCTTTTATCCTAGACAAGTATGTGTTTTAAGTGCAAGCATGAATGTGTCTTAACAAACTAAATTAACTTCCTACACATATGATTCTTCTTAAAACCAAACTTTGATTTAGAATAAATTTTGAGTTCTTGTGAGATAACTAACCTATTTACCAATCTATGCCAATGCCTTAGGCTATAACATGATGCTTTTTCACCACCTTATGTTCACCTCTATGAGGTTTATATTCACATTTATAAGTGGTTGAAACTTCAAGCAATCTAAGAAAATTTTGAGCAAGGATTGTCTACAAGAACTATTGAAGCAAAAGAGCACAACCAAAATAGAAAGAAAACACACAACACAAAGCAAACAAACAAGAGCAAACAAAAATAGACAAGCAAAATAAGGAAAGTAAAATAAATAAATAAACTATCTAGCCTACCTACTTATACCTAAACCATCTTATAGGCTTTATTCTATAAAGAAGCCTGGTGGAGCAGTAGTAAAGTAATGCTTGAGATATTGCCCATTTGTGGGCAAGGTAAACTCTGCTCCCTAGAGATCCTTTAACTTGAAGGTGTTGTTGCCTAGGATTTTGGCTATTTGGTATGGGCCAATCCACAAGGGTGTGAACTTGTCATGTTTGCATTTAGGTTCTTATGCCTTCTCCCAAATGAGGATTAGGTCTCCTTGTTTGAATACCTTCACCTTGGACCTCTTGTCAAACCATATTTTCATAGTTTCTTGATGCTTACTGAAGTCTACAAATGCCTTTTTTCTAACATCCTCCATCTGAATGATGTCTAATAGCCTAAAATTAGAAAGCTCTTGGATTTCCTCCATGTATTCTTGCATGAATGTGAATGTAGGTAGTTTGAGGGTGATGGGAAAGATAGGTTTCTAACCACACATAAAAAAAAATGGTGAAACCTTGAGTGCTTACTTGATATTTTTTTCCCATAATGCATACTTAAGGATTTTATGCCATGTTCTAGGTTTATCTACAATAGACTTATTGATAATCCTTATTAGATTCTTGTTTGTGGATTATGAGACTCCTTTTCTTGGGGGATATTGATTAGAGGAAAACTTAAGTGTAATAACTTGTTCGTAATCTGATTCAATCATCTCAATTGAAATGAATGTAGACCCATTATCATAGACTAAGGAAACTATGGTTCCAAATATAGTGCAAATGTTTTCCTCCAAGAAATTAATCACCTCCTCTATCCTACATTTTTTGGTGGATATATCCTCAATCCACCTTGCGTAGTAATATATAGAAATTAAGACATACTTGTGGCCTTCAAAATAATTAGGGATGATTACCCCCATAAAGTCTAACCCCTACTATGTAAAAGGTTCGTCCACCATCACTAGTTATAAAGGCATGGCTACCTTTGGCTCTTTTGTACTAAATATTTGGCATGAGTGGCATTCCCTCACATGATTGTGAGCATCTTTGAAAATGATGGGCCAATAATACCTATCCCTAAGAATTTTGTGGATTGTGGTTCTCCCCAAAGTGTTTCCACTTCCTAGATATTCAAGGAAAGTGGACATGATTTTAGAAGCTTCTTTTTTCAATACACACTTTAAATAGATCCCTTTAAAGTTCTTCCTATACATGACTCCATCTTTAATGAGATAATGGGTTGCTTTTAACCTTAAGGCTCTCTTCTATTCTCTGGTTATTGGGGGACAAGTACCATTAATAATTAATTGGATGAGGGAGTCATACCATTCATTGGGATGAAAGCTTTATTACTCAACTTACATGATATGTCACTTAGGATTAGTATTGGTAATCATCTAGACTAGACCCTCATATTTCACTAGCTTGGAAATATTCATTTCAATATCATACTCTTGTAATATTGACATCCACTTGCCCCTTTATTCCCCAAGTTCATTTTGACTCAACATAAGCTTTTTGATTGGGTTTGGTAAGATGGCATGCACCTTATTTCTAAGGATGTAATGCTTGAATTTTTTTACTACCTTCACCAATGCATAGGCTTATTATCAATCATGGAATATTTTAATTCTAGATTTTTGAAATTGGAGCTCATGAATTCTATAGGGTGGTCACTTCCATCAACCTTTTGAGTCAATAATGTAGCCATGGTGTGGTCAAAAGAAAATTAATAAAAGTAAAAGTCCTTTGAGAGGTCAGGACTTATCAAGACTAAGGCTTGACTAATTACCTTCTTGATGTCAACAAATGCCTTCTTGGATCCACCATCCCAAGAAATTTTAGCATCCTTCTTAAGCACATCATTTAGGGCTTTGATAATTTCATCAAAACCTAAGATGAACTTCCTCACAAAATTGATCCTACTAAAGAAATACTTTAGTTCTTTCTAGTTGTTATGTATCTCAATCTTGGAAATGGCTTCCACTCTCCCATGATCTATGGAGATACCTTCTTTGGTGATGGCATGCCCCAATTTTTTTCCTTCAATTACATATAAGAAGGTCCTTTTGGGGTTGAGGGATATGCCATACCCCCTACACTTTTCAAACACTTGTAGATGCATGAAATGATCTTCTCTATTCTTGGAGAAAACTATTAGATAATCCATATATATATATATATATATATATATATATATATATAATGATGCATTTACCAACTAGACCTTGGAAATCATGGTCCATGGCTCTTTGAAAAGTTGCTCCTACATTAAGTAGTCTAAAGGGAATTCTCTTATGAGCATAAGTTCCCCATTTGGTAGTGAAATATATTTTCATTATATCTTCTTTAGTAACAATAACTTGGTTATATCTAGAAAATCCATCCAAAAAGACATCATGGCATATCCTAAAATAACTTGGATGACTTGGTCTAGAGAAGGCAATGGGTAATTATCCTTTTTAGAGGATTTATTTAGATTTCCAAAGTATATGCATAGCCTAATTTCTCCATTCTTATTTCTAACTAGGACCAAGTTGGCAACCCAAGTGGAATGCCTAATAGGAAACACAATCCTTGCATCCAACAATTTTTTGACCTCCCTAAAGATCAGGGGCTCCAAGATAGGATTGATAGGTCTTTGCTTCTATGTAAAGGTTTTCCAATTTTCCTTAAGGGGTATGGTGTGATTAATGACCCTTGGGTCAAATATTTTTAGATCCTCATAAGACTAAGTAATTACATCTTTATATGTTGTAAGCATCTCTATATCCTTCCTCTTTTCCATCTCAGTAAAAACCTTTCCTAGGTTTACTTGTTGGGACTGATCATGTAGGCCAAGATTCACTAATTTATAGTATTTACCACTTACCTTAGGTACTTTTGGTGTTTTAGGAATCTTATCATTATCAAAAAAACTTTCTAATGAGATCATCCATTTAGGTATCTTATTTTCATTCAATTGGATGATTTTACCATTAAGATCCCTTTTAGAATAACTTTCATCAGCTTCATCAATGATGTGAGCTTTAAAGGCCCTAGAATTAGTTAATAAATCTATATTTTGTTGATCATCATTGAATATTTGAAAATGATTCATGTTGTCTAGGATTGAGGGACATGGTACTAGCTCAATGCTAAAGTTTTGGAAATCATGATTAGGCATGAGATTAGCTACAATAGAGGCAAGCTCATCAATAGTTTCATTTTCTTCCTTAGGGATGGAAAAAATATTGAAATCATAAAAATAATCTATCAAATTCCAAACCCTAAAATTGTATCTTGTAAGGTAAGATATCTTGCATTGGTAATTGTTCCTTACTCGATTGACCACAAGTTTAGAATCTCCATAGAAAAGGAGTTCCTTAACTTTATGTTTAATATAAAGCTATAATCCTAGGATGAGAGCTTCATACTCAACCAAATTTTTAGTGCATGAGAATTGTAACTTGTAAGATACATGATATTTCTTTTTTTATGGTATATCAATAGTATACCATCCCCTGATCCTAATTTGCACCTAGCACTATCAACATACAACTTCCATAGGTCAAGTACATGAGGAGGGTATTTTGGACTAGGCTCTTTTTTAGTCTCTAAAGTGAAAACTCCTACATCATAGTCAAGTAAGTTTACCTTTTCATTGACAACATTGTTTTTTGTCATCATGTGTCTCATTCTTGGCTCCCTTTCCACTCTTATTTGATTTAGCACACCCTTCCAAGGTGACCATAGGTGTGAGCAATAAGTAGACATGTATCCATTTAAGGCCTTACTCCATTATCTACTAAGGATCAACCCATAAGAAATGGAAATATCCACCATTTATATGTCAATGAATTATTAAACCATTGGATCATTATCCAGATAGATATGTACATTCAACAATTCCCCAATGAATTTGACTCTTGACTTGTCCAATTATGTGACCACCCTATTAGACTTAATTGGGGTCAACCCAAGTTATTCACATATCTCAGTAGGCATGATGATGGTTGAGGCTCCAAAATATAAAAGGCAATTATGGACATTCTTTCCAAACATCATAACTATGAGCAAGAAGGGTGGAGACTTTGTTTTGGTTACTTGCATAGTAACATTTACACTATCACTCTTTAGACATTTCCCAAATTTCTTGGATAAGGATTCCAAGACTAAATCTCTTGGTTCTATAATCTGAGTTATCTCATGTAAAGTAATATTGGCTTTGATCTTATTCATATCTTCCATAATGTTATAACTAGTTTTGCATGAAGGTTCAATAGTAGGTTTGGTAGAACTTCCCTTAGGTGGTTGAGGATCATTATTTGATGTGGTGTTTGGAGGCATCCTATAATTTTTAGGGGGAGTGGAAGTAGTCAATAGATTCTTTTGTTCTCTATTTATTAGAGGGTATGTCTTTAAGAATTATTATAATGCCTGGATATCTTAAGGAATATTCTTAGGTTCATTATCTTCCTACAAAGGGAATTGAAATGTCTCTACCATGTGCACTTGGTTAGATGACTTAGAACCAAAAGAATTTATAGTAGTATACTTATTTGGAACTAATTCAAATGCATCAAGTTCTTGGAAAGCTTCAAAATATTTTCAAAACTCAATTCAATCAATCTCACCATGTTTAGATGTGGCATGTACTCTACAATATTCTAGCAAGGTAATATTAGTGAGATTAATATCCATGGTCTTATTGCTAAAAGAAGCTTGTTTGATTTTTTTTTTATAAACTATCATTCTAAAATCTATTTCCAAACCTATTGAACTTCTAGAAGGTGAATTTCCTTCTAGATTTGTCATTAGCATTTCCAACTTGTTTTTGTAGTTGCAAGAAATATGTGTTAATCTTTTAGACCATATTTAATATAGATTCATTCTCATTCCTTGGGGTCTCAAAAATTTTAACTCGGTTATTGGTAGCAACATTGACTAGTACTAAAGCCTTTTGGTCATTGGTGTCAAATCTAGTAGGAGCTTGATGACTCAAGAAACCTAGGTTCTAATTAGGAGTAGCATGGCTAGTAGGTAATATATTCAGAGCATGGAGGTGGTTTCCTACTATATCATTTTGGTTATTATTTTGGAAAAGGTTTAATACAATCATTTGAAGATTAACATTTTGGATAGAATAATCCATCTATCCTTGAGGCTGCATTTGGTCACTAATAACCACTGCTTCAGAATAAGCTTAGGCTAATGTGTTAATAGTTGAGAAAGCCTTTTTTATAAACATAGGAGTCATGGGGTCTACTGCATCTTTGTAAACCTCTAAATATAAAGCCTTATTAGGTTTGTATGGATCCATGGTTCAACTAAACATCTTTTAGAACCTATAATTAAAGAATCTAATAGGTTCACTTGTATCCCTCTTAATAGTTGTGAATTGGTGATAAACAATAGAAGGACTTATGATCTTCCCAATTTAATCAATAAATATAGTATCAAAGTTATTCCAAGAGGTGATAAAATTTTTAGACAAATTAAGGAACCATTCATATGCAGCATCTTTAAATGTAAATGAAAATAAACTATAGGCTACATATTCATGTATAACATTTAATAACCTTAAAGTAGCATTGAAATATTTAACATGTTCTTTAGTGGTTGCAACACTAATTGGACTAAATATTGGCAAGTATTTTTTTGGATTATGAGGCAAGTCATGAACTACACCTAGTACATTGATGGGGGAACTTTCAAGCCATGCCATATCTGGATGAAAATTGAACATAAGAACCCCTTGTAAGGGTGAATATGGTAGAGACTTGAAATGCCTATGCCTTCCTCTATCTTTCGTTGTTCTTCTATGGGTTTCTAGCTCGAGTAAGGGTTCTCTAATCTCTAAATGTGATTTGGTCCTTATCCTTGGTAATTCTAGCTTGAAAATTAAGGATCCTATTTGAAATAAGGTATGTCAAGTTAGATGTCTCAAAGAAAAACATTCAAATTATACACTAAGTTCATTCTATAAATATTTTCAAAAGGAGACAAATGATGTTGATCTTTGACTAAGATCAAAGATGTGTTGAATTATGCAAAAATGACCATTCTTTACAACTTGTGACTTAAATAAACTCAATATTCATAAATAATTGCCAATATTTAACCAAAATAAACCATCCTCATCTCAAGTACTATGAATTCTTAAAACCAAAAGATATTTTTACCAAAATTTAATCATCTCTTTACAAATAACTAATGTCTTTACCTTAAAAAGCATAAATATAGGTGAGAAACCACTTAAAGACCAAGGATTTTTGCACTAAGAGTGAAGAATCACTCATAAAGGTCAAGAATCCTTCAAACATAGTGTAAGAATTATCACAATTGATCAAGCATGTCCTCCTTCTAGCGTTAGTGGAGTTGCTCCTATTGATGCTTATAATTGTCTCATAGGTGCTCTTAGTGTTGATGAACACTTCTCATTTTAGTATCTTGAGGATGCAAGGCATGAGTTGTAGTTTGTGACAAATTTTGGATGTTTGTGGGGAAATAAAATTAGAGTGTGAGAACTATCCACAATATTTATTTAATTTGGTAGTTGGGAGCCACCAAGGTCATATACTTGAAAATTTATGATATTTATGATCCCCAAACTAATCTAACTAGATATTAACAATGATCTTAAACTAAGGTGAGATTTGATTTAAAATAGGGAAAAAGGAGGGTAGGGTAGAAAAGAAAATGTGATTGTAAGCTTTTACCCCAAATATTATGACAATGTTCTTATTAGTTTGAGAAAACATGAACCAATTTATGATACAAAATAGTTTGAACACAAATTTCACCATAAACTAAGAAAGATTCAAAGGAATTATGAATATCACAAGTAAGAACTAGATTTACTTTAAGATTTTTGCCAATCTAACATGAATAGCATAAGCACATCCAAATTCAGAGAAAAATAAAATGAATTAAACCTAAGATCTTTTATCTAATTTAGCGTAACACAAATTAACAACATTATGATAGAAAATGTAGCTCAAAATACAAAGAACCATTCAAATCTAAGACATTAACATTTAATTGAGAAATAAAATTATCTTTTAACATACTATTCAGACAATCCTTTCAAAATTCCTTAGTTTTATTAAAATTCTTTCTTGAATGCAATTGCTCAGAGTCTCTCCCTCTTTACAAAATGGTAACCCCTACCTATTTATAGAGAACATAGGTGGTGTAATGATTAGCTTCATGAAACACCCATATGAAAGATAAGGATAACTATCCTTCATATAAATATTACAATACACATGACCTCCTACATCAAAATTGAAAAATAAAACTTAATATATGCTAACAGACTAGCATATATATTTTACAAAATAAAATTATTTTCCTTTAGATTGGTGGTGGTTCCCTAGATCATCCCTATTGGAGGAACTATTTCACCTTGGTATATTATTCTGTGATCATCTCAAAATCCACTACAGGATTCTTCAAACAATCCTCTTCTTGATTATGTGTTGAATTCTTTGTCACTTTTTGCCATGAGTTTTGTGATGCATTGTGCCTCTAAAATTTGTGTTCTAGAGGTAAGGATTAATTCAAGGATATTTTTATTGTTCTTGATATACTGAACCATATTCTCCTTGATGTTCTGGATGAAGACATTAACCCTTTGCTTAAACTCTTCATCATCTATCAGGCTTATGGTAGTGGGTTGAGAAGGATTGGTCAATAGAGTCCCTCAGAGCTTCTCCATCTTCCTTATTAATTATTTTTATTCCTTCATGAATTCATTGACATTATTTTACTAGGTGCTTAAATCCTATAGCTTATTCACTATGATTCCCTGAAGGATGTCCAGATGTCTGAGTTTGATGATTTTGAAGTCCACAACCTATTTTGTTACATGTACCTTAATCAATTCAATGACTAGGGCCTAGAAGTCCTACCATTGGGTGATTAAGTCTTGTGCCATCTCATCTTAATGTGTTAATGAACTTAATCTAAGATTTTTGTTCTTCAAGTCTTCAAATATGTCAAGAAGAGACTTATTTAGCATCTTTAATATGTCCTCAGGGACTGAGAATGTAGCTTGCACTTCTAAATCCTGATTTTCCTTTTCTAGGTTGATGATTCTTTTTTTCAATATTTGGACCCCAACCAAGGTCATTACTAATTGGGCCATAACCAAACTTTCTATGTCTTCTTAATAGATGGGGCATTCCCCTACTTCTTTCCCTTACATAGGATTTAGACCCACAAAAGGATCCACTCTTTGGAAGGTGAACTCCTTAGTGCCTATGGTGGCTTGCTTTATTGTTACCTTCTTAAATCCAACTATCTTTAGATTGTATTGCATAGTAGTTACTGGCTTAGAGAATTTGGGAACCTCTAGGATCTCAATCCTTGCTCCACTTAACACTCTAGTATCATTAATTTTTCTTCTACTTTCTCTTGTAACATTGACAATTCTCTCTTTTTGCTCCTTCATGAGCTTTATGATCCAAGGTTTGATATAATCATAGGTACTAACATCTATAGTGATATAAATTACCCATGAATGGGACTGGGATGGAACCTTTTGGAGCTTTCCATATATGAACCAATCTAGGATAATAGGTCCATGTATGGGTAACTCATCACTAAACAAGTGAACTTCACTTATTGGATGAGTCCATGCCACTTTTGGTCTTTTAGATGACCTAGGAACAATGGCCATTTTTGCCTCCCTTTTCTTCTATGTGATAGGAACTAAATCCAAATCCAATTCCTTCCCTTTTTCTAATCTAGCTACCTATGGATTGTATAATTATGCTAACTTAGTTGTAGTGCCCTCACCTTCTTAATCAAACTCATAGGTCTCTACAAGTTCCTTTAAGAATTCTTCAACTATTTTATAAGGCTCCAGGCCAATCATGTCAATGTGCTCCACTAGAAAAGGTCATTTTGGAGGTGCAGCCAAGGTTGAAGGACCTTTCTTAGGTTTTTCTTCCAATTTCTTCTCAGCATGTCCTTGAATCTAAAGTACTTATTTTTGTGGGGGCCTTGGTGGTGTACTTAAAGTGGAATGTAGGAGATGATACTATAGTGTGTTCATCTACTAAATTTCCCTAGGTGGATTTTCTTCCCTCTATAACTTATGTTCAAGCTTAAAGCCATGTTACTTGCACTTGGCTAATACTTCCTCAATTTATAGCCTTTGTGTAAAAATGGTAATATAGACCAACCCTATGTTCATATGCCAACTTGGTTAATTTCTTGGATTGGAGATGGGGGACAACCTTGTTATTAGGGTCCCTCTCCTTAAGGTCATCCTTTTAAAAGTACAAGGCATCTCTATGACTAGACATAAAGTCCAATTGCTTCCAACCATGGATCATGGTCCTTCCAATCAAAAATGGAAAAGGATGTAAAACTCCCTTCCTTTTCTCCCTGCACACATTGTCAATCCCTTAGAGGAGCTAGGAGGCAATTTCTTGCTCAGCCAATTTGATAGGGACATAGACTAACAATCTAAATGGCTAAATTATAAGTCCCTCCATCCTAATGAAAATGCAATTTGAGTAGTACTATATGTCCCCCATGGGTTCTACACATTTATTTATGAGAGGATACACTCTAGTCATGGGGTTCTTAGTGATATTCTTGACCAAATTAGGGTATATGCAATCAAAAATGAACTGCATATAAACTTTGTATTTGAAGATGTGCAACTTTGAATAGTGATGGGAAATTGTAATTTTGTAGTGGGAGGATCAATTCTTGATATTAGGAATGTGAGTGGAGACCATCAATGAGTCCAATAGATAGGACATCATGGTGAATTTTTGTCTTTTCCTTCTCTTAATGCCATAAAATTACCCTCCTAAATGGATGCTAATCAATTCCCCATGAGGTGGAATTGGCTTTTCCTCAACCATGAAGTATGCATAGGAGACCAGTCTAGGGTCAACATAGGTTGTGGTGATGGATTCAACTACTCTATTTAGTAAGGTCAATATAATTCTAATACCCTCCCTAAATTACATGATAGTGATCTTCCCATAATTGTTCCTAGATACATGGATTCTCTAGTTTAACCATGGTCTTAGGATGGTGTCTAAATTGTGCTTGGTGGTCCACTCCTTGATGGTGGGGAGGTCAATTTGGGCCCTATAAAGTTTGTAATATCCCTCAAAAGCTATAGGATTAATGTATGTTATCTCTTTTGACACACCATCCCTAACTATCCATTCACCATCAATTCTACAATCAATAAACATGGGGGTAAGGATGTTAATATAATGAAGTACCTCTGGTTTCACAGCTACTCGATGAAGACTAGACATTTGAATTGTAACCAAGTCCTCAAATTTCCTCTTGGTCACTATAATTCTTTTCTCACTAGAAGTGAGGGATTATAATTATTCAACAATAAATAAGATATTTGACTAGTTCCTCATCCCATTGTTTAGTTCCCTAGTGTCTAATTCTATATCTTTGAAACACCTTCCCTCATTGTCTATATATAGATACAATTCAACTTCCTTGTTCCATTATTGCTTAGAAGCTACCATGAATCTTTAATTCCTCTAAGTGTATGACTAGTTTTCTTTTGCTCAAGATGAAATTCAAGCTTGTTTAAATGTAATTATGCCTCAACCATCAAGAATTAAGGTTTTAGTCATTTATGTTATGGATTATTAGAGCTTTAATGGTGAAAGGTGGTGGATTTCATAAATTCATTCATACTTTAGATTTGATGGATGGCTTCACTTATATTAATTATGTCTTTTTGGCATGCCAAATCTTTGGATTTGTCATTTAATGCTTACATGGTACCTACATGGCCTTCCTAAGATAATTTTGTGGCATTATTTTGATGACTATTTTGAGAAATAGCTATTGGTTTTCAAATCTCAATTTTCATCTCACATCATTAGATTCAATCTTTGATCTAGTGCGGTTAATTAGATAATACAAGATGCACACGGTTTAATTAGTCCTAAGACATTAATAAAAATTAGGCTTAAAATATATTCCTAAGGTATATTTATGTCAATAACACTAATAAACTTAGGCTAAATCCTTTTATGCTAAATTTTATATGTTAATATGCTAAGGATTCTTTTAAAAGGACTTTTAAAAATGCCCCCTTTACTTAGGATAAAATAATTAGTTGAGGTTAAATTTGATGGCAATTGTAATTTGAAATACATCCTCATAGACATTAAATGACATGAGAGAGACTATCAATTTTAAGCCTATGAAATTATTTCCATTAAATGATGAAGTGTCACATCTCATGCTCTTAGGAGCTTCTAGGGCTTTAGAGTCTATGTGCATCATTGGATTAAGATAGGATATGCAACAAGGAATTTTGATCATGATCTAAGGGGTTAAATTAAATTGACTTTAGACTCTAGGGAGCCTTTCATCTTTGCACCATTAGATTAAGACCTTTGAATAAATGTGGATTATTGGATCTTATAAAAGTGCACAAGCTTTAAGTCAGTATGATAGGTTATATATATAGGCTTAAGTTAAATAATTAGTCCTAAGTTTATCGTATAGATAAATATAATGATCTTAAAGATAAGTTTTATTGTGCTAAGCCTAAGGTCAAAACATTAATGTGGTCCCCTCTTAGACTTAGGTAAAAATTCAAATGAGGTATAACTTGTTGATCTCGCTAATGTCAAAGACATCCTTGTAGATGTCAAATAATGGGAGTGAGACTATAAAATTAAATCTCATAAGAAATTTTTGTTGAGGTTTAACTTGATAGTCTTTATAAAATCAAAGATGTCCTCATGGATGTCAAATGATGGAAGTGAGAATATCAAATTAAATCCCATAAGAATGTTTTTAATAATGTCTGAAGTTGGTGCATAGTTCCTCTTGGGTGATTTTGCACCATTACATCAGATCTTTGAGGAAGTGAGAGTCATTGGATCTGTGGAAGTGCATAAAATTTAAGTTAGGACTTGATATACATAATGGTTTAGACTAAGGTTTTAGTCTTAAGATGTATTTTATGTTAATAAACACAAAAGGCATTTTAATATTGAAGCCTAGGCTAAACATTAGTGAAAATCTCAGAAATACATGAAAGTGGCCTTTTGACTAAAAATTTGGTAACCAAAGGGGGAAGTAAAAAGGGCCTTAAGTGTGATTATATATTAAGTTTTGGTTATGTTGAAAACATGATCAAGCCTTAATATAAAATTAGACTTAGGGTTTTTTACAAAAATAAATACAATTTCTTGCTAAGTTTCTCCTACCATTTTTTTGAATTCAAATCATAGGGTTTTTCTATTTGGTAACCTTCCCTTTCTTCATGTAAACTATGCTTCATCAATCAAAGACAACCATTAGTATGGTTATCACATAAATCAAAATCATAATCAAATATGTAGAGGTTCATTCCTTCTTAGGTGAGAAATCTTTAGATTATAATAAAGAATGACCTTCCCAAAGTCAATTCAAGGTGTAGATGTTTTGAAACATTCACAAGCATCCCTATTTTGTACAAGTATAAAAATGGGGGTATGTTCATCCCAACACTATGTACAGCAAGTGACCTGAGAAGGTTGTTCAAGATTATTTTATTATTGTTTGGATGTTTCATGATGAATTAATTATTAGAAAGTGTTTTAAACTCCTTTTGTATGATTTATGTGGTATTTGGAAGCTTGGACAATTGATATTTAGTATGAATAAATCTTAATAAGTTGATTGTGTGTTCATTCATGGTGTCCTTATGAACAAGGCTATTATTTAAGTTGATTGAGATTGCACAAAAGAGTGCAATGATGATTGTAAGAATTTGATAATGTAAAAGGGGTCATGTAGAGTGGACCTATGCATTTGAAAGTGGTCTTATGTTCTTTTTTTTCTTGATAAAGTGATAAATGGGTGAATAGGTGTCCACGAGACCTATAAGGGCTACAAGGGCCTAATTGAAAGGTGTAGCTACTTAAGGGTGTCCCATGGATGCTATGGCTAGCATTTTGAGAATGGTATTGAGTTTTGGATTCTTGTGTCTAATGGCCAACCAAGATGTTGATTTTCATGAAGGCTCTATATATAGTGAAACCAAAGGAGATGGTTTCTAGATGTGAAAAAGTAGTGTGCATATGAGATTTATGAAGTGAAGGAGAGGGAGAGTGCCCAATAGATGAGTTGATGAGCATATAAAATTAATGACTATGTATGACCATTTTTTCATGTTATTGATGTGGTGACAGAGTTGTTATTGAGGAGTGAAGAGTGATCCAAAAAGTGGCTTTGGATGCATTGAGTGTGAAGATTTGAAGAGAGTTAATATACTTGGCATCTCCATCAAATTGGTAGGCAATAAATATTAAAGAGATTTTTTTTCATAGGTATTATTGAGGTTACTCAACATCTAGGGAGTTTTATCCTCCTTGCAAGTTGAAACTTATTAAAATTTTAGGTGTTGTGGTTGTTCAACTAGACAGGTGTTGTAGCACCTTGTGGGATTGTAGTCTCACTAAATAAGGGATTATAGTTATTTGATCAGTTGTATCTAATTTAAATTAGTTCTTTCTATTATAGGATAGTAGTCTAATTATAGGTTCCAGTGGGGTTTCTCCCCCAATAGGGTTTTCCACATATGTCATGTGCTATTTGCTTGATCTTGCATTGTCTCTTATTATTTTCTATTAATGATATCTATGCTTCATAAAATTATTTTGGTAATTGATTAAGAGTTTTAAAATATTAAAATTAAATTTAGATTATCTAGTATCATTGATTCACCCCCTTAATGATTAGACATCTAACAATTGGTATTATAACAGGTCTTTTAGTAAAGGCTTGACAACTTAAAGGTGATCCAAGGTAAAATATGGGTAGTCATCAATGAGGTTTATCTACTAAACAAGCACTAATGTTCAATGGATCCAATTATGCTTTTTGGAGTGCATGGATGAGGACCTACATCATGTCCCTAGGGTTTAACATTTGAAAATTTATTATGGATGGTTATTCTGCACTTACTATTCCTCCATCTAGTGTTGTAGATAAGAAGTTGTTTGAGAATAATTCTAAGGCAATGAATGTTATCACTTCTGGGCTTTTAGAGACTAAATACACCAAGGTAATACATTATACATCTATTAAGTAAATGTGGGATAAATTTAATAATATTTATGAAGAAGACTCAAAATTTAAGTTGGCAATATTGTAGAGTCACTAAAGATAATTTGAGAGTCTCAAAATGAAGGAAGAAGATCTTGTGGCATCTTTTCTATAGAGAGTTGATGAGATTGTGAACATCATCAGAGATCTTGGAGAGAACCTTGAAGAGGCTACTATGGTTCAAAAGTTATTAAGGTCTCTTTATATCAAGTTTGATTCAAAAGTGTCTATTGTAGAAGAAATTTGGGATCTTACTAAGTTAAAGATGGATGAATTGCATGGCATCTCTTTTACCTATGAGATGAGAATAAATAATGATATACCATTGAAGAAGGAATTAAAATTCAAGACAAAAATGAAACCTAAGAATAACTTCCAAGGTAATAAACCCGAGGATGATATTTTTGATATTGATGAGGATGAATAGATTGTTTTATTTATAAGGAAATTGAAAATAGGTTCTAGCAAGTATAAGGGCAAACTACCTTTCAAATACTTAAATTATGGAGAGATAGGACATTTTACTATAAATTCCCTATTATGCCTATTTTCTATAACCCTCCAAATTTTAAGATCATACTTACTGCTATAGTGATGACCTGGTCATAAAGCCTAAAATTGTGTTGGGTCCCTTATTTATTAACAATATTAGTAGATTCATTTTGATTATGAGATCATAATGATTGATTGATGATTATATTTTTATTTTAGTGGTTTCAAAAAGCAAAGTGGATGAATGAATAAAATATGCATATATTGTTATACTCATTATCAGTTATAGTTTAGTTGGTAGTTTCAGTTCATATAAATTTGAATTATTTCAATGATATGATTAGAAGTATTGCATTTTAATTTTGCTATAGTTGTTGTAGCATTTTGATATAGTTCTATATCAGTCATTATCATGAGATTTAGTTGTTATTTATGGATCAGATATGGCTTGTTCCTCTTGACAGTTTAAAAGGATATAATTCTAGAATAGTAGTAATTGATCATGTTATAATAAGGAATTTGCACTTTGATGTCTTTTCTTGGGAAAATGATTCTATCTCATTTAGTTGCTCATATCATTATAATCTTTGATTTCGTATGCATGATAATTACTTTGGCATTTTTTTGGAATCAAGGAATATTCTCATTAGATGTATATACCATTTTCCTAAGAATGGCATTATTTTTATCCTCACATACATTAATTATAATGATTTTTCTAAGGAAATTTTGGTTCATTATAAGGTTTTGTCGAAGTTCACTAAGCCTATCCTTCTATTAACATTACATGGACCTTGTCATGGTTTAGTTTTAAATACATATGGGCTTAGGATTAATTAAAGACCTAAGTTTTTTTTATAATAACCTTTGGTTATATGATTTGGTTGATGGTTTAGTTTTCATGATGCATGATGTTAGTTTGAATGGGAATATGCACTTGAGTCTATCCTCATGAGTTGAGTTGGCATGTATATTTGGAATGAGGTTTGATGTCGGTAAGATTATAAGGGTGACTTGGCATATTACCAGTATCAAAGCTTGTGCAAGGTGGCATTGTCTTTTAATGTTTCTAGATGATTATGATCATGTAAATCTTGGTAGTAAGGTGTGAAAAAATGACTGACTTATCTCCTTAAATCACATAATTTAGCATATAATTTGATAGGAAAGAATAGTGAATACTAATTTTGGCAATTGGTTGAAATGTATTAGTAAACAACTAAATTTGGCAAGGGTTAGTGAGGACCAATAGGAAGTGAGTACATATCCCTAAGTAGTTATGAGATGAAGTTGGAAAATAAAAGTTGGTTTTCTTGAGTCAGTTGTCATTTTGGAAAGCTTTTGGTGGAAGCAAAATTATGGTTCGACGGTAATTATAGAAAGAAAAGTGAGTACAAAGATTTGAACAAGGTTTTTGAAGTTGATTTTAGGTATGGATGCTTTAGTTTTATCTCATTTGGAGGCTTGAGAAGTCGATGCATTCAAGTGTTTATGTTCAAATAAAATATGGTTAGATATGCATGCAAGTCAACATTTCTAAAATTGGAGTTTGTGGAATAGAATTCAAAATGGGAATCTATAGTTTTAAATATTTGATATTTTCTTTTTAAGTTGCGACATAAAATGGTAGTTGTTGTATTCAAAGCATTAGATGATTTTGGGTCACAAATTGCAAGTAGTTGTTGATTTCTAGTTTCAAACTATTTGTTTTTGTTTGGTGAAATTTCATTGAAACCTATTCATATTATTTGTTAGTTTTAGATTAGAGGTAAAAGCAGGTTTTGAAGGGGCCCCAAAACCCTATAACAAAGAGCAAAAAAAACATAAAAAACAACAACACCCATAGGCAACACCTAAAAAACACTACAGAGAAGTAGCAAAATCAGGTTTTGAATGGTCCTGAAACCATCAGAGATACATCTGATCAAAACCTAGATACAGAAGTCTGGAGAAATAACATACAAAAGCTAACAAGCAAATAACAAAGAACTATACCAGTTTCTTTACCACCAAGAAGGACCAGATTATTCATCCAGTTCCAGAATCAAGTTCATGGCTTCTTTTTCTTTCAAAGCAGTTTCTTGTGTGGTAACCTCCAGCAAAGCTCCTTTTTGTGTATCTTTCTTTTTGGAACTTTGCCTTGTCCTTTTGCTAGGACCCTCTAGTGCTTTGGTCTCCTCATTGGCTCATTTACCTATATTGATAGCTGCTGCACAAATGTTAGATGTTACTTCATCCATTTTCTTTCTATTATCCTTTATTAACTCCCAGAGATTGATTTCATAAGCTTTGAGCTTCATAAGGATCTCGCTTAGCTGAATTTCCATGTTGTTTACTTTGTTCTAAGCAGCTTTCAGAGACTCTTCCAGAGTTTCCACTTTTTTCTTGAGTTTAATGATCTCCCTACACAGCCAGGAATCTAATTGGGAAGAAGACTCAGCTTTAGTGTTAACCCAAGTCATAGGGGTGTAAATTTCATCATTCTAATTCTTTCCTCTCCAATCCTCAGATTTTTTATTCGGGCTATTCCTATCTTCTTCAAGGAAGTCATCTTTGCTCTTTTGTTCCCTCTCATTGATTCCTTCTTCAATTTCCATCTCCACATTTTGAATATCTTCTTGGACAGATATTTCCTTTTCTTTCTTAGAAGTTGGGTCCTCACCAGGATCTTCCTGGACAGTGTCTTCCTCTGCCACTTTCTGGTTTTCCTCCAACTCTTCTGTTCTGGTAACAGATTCCTCCTCAGTATTGACTTTATCCTTTTCAATTTCCTCCGATCCTTCTTCATCATTGCTAGAGTTGGTTTCCCAACTCTCTATTCCATCTACATCCTCCGAGTTTTCCTCCTCGGGTTCTTTAAGTCTCTCCCGACCCCTTTCTTCTTCTGCATTCTGTTTATTAGGACTAGGGGTCTTAATTTTTCCTCTTCTGCTTACTCTTTCTTTCTTTTTATTCCCTGGCAACTTATTTTTCCCCTGTTTGGGATACTTAACCAGTGCCCTATTCTTGCAATAGCCTTCAATAAGCAGGATTAGGCCTTTGTGAAGAATAGGGCGCAGATCCTTTTTTCTATGAGCATAAAGGCTTTGAATCAGGGAGTAGCGAAGATAGAAAGGAAAAGACAAGCTGACCTTATGCCTGAAGTGGTTGAGGAAGACAAAATGGAACTTATGCACTCATTTGCTTCTACCGTCCAAGATGAAGTACTCCCTTATACAGCTTAAGACGTCCCTCCATATGCAATAATTTTATATGTGGGTGTTTACAAATCATGTTGTTGGACATCTGACTATTATTGTGAACTCAAAATAGGTATGCAAATTTTTTGTTATTTATCTCTCAAAATATGGAGGTTCTTGTCATAGTTTCAGACTTGTCTTGGTCAAAATAGTTTATTATCATTTAAAGTATAGGGTTTCATCTACATTATTATCCCTTCTTAATTTTTGGATGTTATGGACTATGTAATGATTGGTATTAAATATAGTTGATGATGAGCTTCATTTCATTAATCTCTTGCATATGTGAGGGTTCATTCTTAGTTTCTTACATGTTTTGAATTTGCAATCTTTAATTATAAATCTATAGTGAAATATTTTGCATGAATAAAGAAAGATAAGGACAACTAGCATACAATAATTTATTGTTAAAACAATTTTTTGTCTAGGGTTTTTTAGGTTTTAGACATCTCACTTTGGTCTTATTCACATGGATTATTGGGTTTCAGTGTGGAGATGTTGAGTACATAATGAGTTGGAATTATTGTAGAAAGAGAAACAAGTTGAAAATTTACATTTAATTTTTTTTCACCATGAGTTTGCTTGTGGATTTTGATATGGTTTGGGTTCTTATTCTGAGTTAGAAATTTTTCCTCAATATTTTTGGTCATAATAGAGTTTTATAAAGATAGTAATAAATTAAATGTGATTAATTTTTTCCTCAATTGTTTAAAATTTGTCGAATACTTTCCTTGGAATGATTCAATTTCAAATGAGGAAATAATTTAAGAATGAAATTGGTTTTATAATTTTGAGCATGGAAATCAGTATGGTTTTTTAGATATAACATAGTGATGAGTAATGTTTTTAGATCATGAATAATTTCTAGTCATAAGCTTAGAATTTGAATTTGGATTCTTTTTAGATTATGGATTATTTCAAAAATGTATAGGTGGGAACAAATAGCATAGAATATTAATGATGGAGGGTGGGGTCAAAGGTCAAACCAAGGAAGTCAGTCAAACTATAGTCAAAGTTCTAGTGGGGTTAGTTTTCATGCCAGGCATTTTGGGCTTACATTCCTTCAAGACACAGGAATGTCCATCCATTTTGATGCTTCTAATCCTAATTTATAAAATTTCATGAATTCTCTTCCTATTCAGAGAGGTTGTGGTGGTTTTAGAAACCATAGAGGTCATAGGGGATTTTGAGGGCAAAGATTTGGAGCCTATGCTCAATCCCAAAGTAGTTCTTTACATTTTCTCAAACACCATATTGAGCATGATCCTTATCTATAGTTATAGCCACCTATTTTTAGAGGAGAAATAGTTGACCAACCACTTCTAACCCATTAATTTCTTAACAATCAACTAGAAAATCAATTAAATAAAGAGGTGGCTCATGCTAAGGACCTTAGGAACATTGCCACTATTTTAGATACTCTTTCTCTATATAATACTGAACTTGGTGGGAAATGTAAGAGATTGAAACTTTTATGGGATCATAGTGAACCAATCTTGGGGTCTAAAAGGCTGAATTTTAGGGTCAAAGATTTAGTAGTAAAAGGAAATATGTTGATATCTCTGATCATGTTGTTGACAAGAGTACTACTGGAAAAGTTAAAGAATATGAACCACCTAATGAGCTCAAAATAATTGAAAGGGTGAAATTAGAATTTAATGATGATACATCTAAGATAGGCACTAGATTTTTACCTTTTCCTACATCTAAAATGGAATATAATGTTTGTCTTGATTAGCAAGATAAACTAGTTATAGAGGTTTTATCAGATTTAGATGATTATTGGGAATAAAAAAATTTATTTAGAAAACTTGATGAAGTTTTAAAACTTATCTCAATATTTATTTTTGAAGACATGGATAAAACAAATATTTTGATATATAATTAATATATGCTTAAGTTTATAGTTTAAATTGCATTATGATTTAAACAAAATTAGGATTCATCAATTTATTATTTATTTTATGATTATTTATCTGTCTTACTTTATTTTTAATAAGATAGGGTCCCCACCCATTAAGATTAGTACTTGGGTTCTTTCATTTAAATAGATTGATTTAATTAATATTTTAGAGTCTTAATTAATCTCTCCTTATATTTTATATTAACTGATTGAATTTATAAGTCAATTTGTTAACCTTAACTAATAACTAACTAAAAGTTAGTTATAACTTATTTCATAACTGAAGTTGAAGGATAAAAGGAGATCAAACTTTCATTTAAAGATAGAATTTCAATAGGTATTGAAGGCTAGAGTATTATTCTAAATTTATTCATCTCTTCTTTCTATGCAATTTATCTGAGATAGTACAACTTTTACAGATATACCAATGGTACTTTATCTAATGGTTGAGTAATAACTTATGAAACACAGGGATATCATGTTATATTTGTCATCTTTTACTGATTATCTAAATTTTTCTAAGTCTAATATCTTTTGATGACTATTATTTATAGTCCTATGTGCAAAATTCAAAGTATTCAACCTGAAAATGATGATCACTTCGCATTATCTGTGACACTTCATTGATCTAATAAATTGTTGAGTTGTCCTTTTTTAAGTTTTGTATTGGGAAATGTTGGATCTCTCATTTCAAATCTATTCTTATGATAAGACAACTCTCATGTTGAGACTCACAACTCTTTTATAAATATTTGACTTACTTTAATAGATGATTTAAAGTTTTCTTTATTATCTATAGTTTTTGTTTATCTTTATGGTTTAGTTTAGTATTTTTAGAATTTTATTATTAGTAAATTAGCACTAACTATTAATTTAGGTCTTAGTTTAACATATTTTATAGTTTATTTATGTTTTTCTTTAGTATTCCTTTAGTATTTGTTTAATTACCTTAGTTTTTGTTCTTATGTTTGATTTAAATTTCACCTTTTAGAGTTTAATATTATTCTAGATTATGTCTTTTAATAGGCATACTCTTAGTTCATTGCTTTTTATAGAATAATTTTCCTTAGTTTTAGTTTTTAGTCTAGTTTTACTTTTCCCTTGTTCTCTTTAGGTTTTGTGTTAATCTTTTTGGTTCAATTCTTCTTTCTTATTTCATTCTTTAGTTATTGTTTGTCTTTCTTGTCATTTTTTGTTAGTTTTTTATTTCTCTTAATTTGGATATTAAACCATGTAAAAATTTAATTAAGTGTATTTTTCATACACATATTTTTAGAATTAGATTTCTATTCTTCAAGAGGTTATCTAATTAATAGATTATCTCTATCAGATAGGATAGATTATAGATTTTTATTTCAACTGATTCTTAATTAATATAGATTCTCAATTTAGATAATGGAATAAGTTACTTTGATAACTTATTAATTATTTTCCCAAAAATTATTATAAAACCTCTTTACATCTTTAGGATCCTAAAATGAACCTTTAGATACCCTACGATTAGACCGGTACGATTCCAATTTGACCTTTGTAATAGGTGAAAGGGTTGATTCATTGACGTGATAATTTTTCTATCAATATTACCCTCATAATAACATGATGATGAACAACATGGTGAAGCCTAAGATGAAGAAAAGAAGATATATAATAAGAAAGGATTCATAAAGTATAACAACAACAAGAAGTCCTTTAATAACAACAAGAGTCTCTACACCAATAAATATTATAGCTCATCAGATGAGAATGAAGACAGTGACTTAGAGTATGATTATGAAGATGAATCCCTTTTCATGTCTAAAGAAGGAAGTTAAGGAAGTTACTCATATCAAAATTATTCTACTTGGATTGATTCAAATGTTGATAGAGATGAGGTAGATAGTGAGATTAAATTGATAAATGTCCTTAAAGAATATAATATTGAGAACAAGATTAACAAGAAGATGAAGTCACAAATTAAGGACTATGAGGATCAATTTAGTGTGTATGAAGCAAGAATGAATGAAGACCCCAAGGAACTTGAAGATATGGTCAAGCATCTCAGTTGTCAATTGGAAATCCTATCTACAAGCCTAAAAGCTAAATAAGATGAATTTTCAAGGTATGTAATTAAAAATGAGTCACTAAAATATGAGTTAGAGAAGACATCTAGTAAGGTAAAGTCATTTGTGAGATTTTAAAAAATATCAAGTGATCTAGATAATATTGTGAATGATCAAAAGCATGAAAGTGATAGAATTGATCTTGGATATAAAGAAGAACCAGAGAATGCAACTTAATACAAGATGAAGACTAATGTGAATAAGAATAATCTAACTTTGAAGACAAATCATCAGACAAGGAATGAAGGTGTTGGTAGACTGAAGACAAATCAAATTAGACGAGCAAATGCCATGAGGTATGTAAGTTTTAATGGTTACTACTACACATGTAATCAATTTTGGCATAAAGATAGAGAATGTAAGAGACCTATTAGAAATGAGTTTGCATGGAATTATGATGGGGGTCATCAATCAAAATGTGTGAAAAATTTTAAATGCTTCAACTACCTTAATGAGGGACACTTTGATAAGTAGTGGCCAAATAAATTAAGGCAAGGTGAGCCTTCTTCAAAATAAAGAGTTTTTTCATTTTTTATGACAAAGGATATATTGTAAGACTGTGTCCATATCAGGTAGGGCAAGTTGAATCCACTTCAAAAATTATGGCTTACTACAACTATGAGAAGATTGGTCACATTGCTATATTCTATAAGCAAAGTCCATCAAGTCAAAATTAGTTCATTTAGGATCCAAGAGTGCAAAGAAGAAAGAAAGTTAACTCATGGAAACCAAAGGTAGTAAGTATGAGTCATGATGGGTATGTTGGTCCAAGTAATCTATTTGCTATGGTGGAGAATGCTATATAGGTTAAGGAGTGTCAAGGGATCTCATTGTTTTCTCATGTTCTAGATAAGGATATCAAGCTCAAGGAGAGGACCAAGGTACTAGTTAGATCTAGTTATAAGGTAAGTATAGATCCAAGTAAACATCATATTGTTGTTGAGTAAGTTTCATGTAAAGAACATTAGTTGTTAGTTCCTAGTGATGAGGTTCCAAACTACAAGGAAGATTATTCAGATGAAAAAGTATGTCATGAATCTTTTTTTCTCCATGTATTATAAATTTAATCTTAGAAGAAAAGGAAAATGTTTTAGTGGTCAAGAATGTTTATTCTCTTAAGCCTAAGAAGAAGAAGAAGAAATACAAGTATTAAATGACCAAGGAGGAGAAAGAATATGAGGAGTTGTGGGAAACTCATGGTTTCGCATTATTCTAAGAACATTGTGAAGTAAGGTGTCTTTGTCTATGCTTCTTAAGAGACTTCTTTCAGTGGAGAGTCAAGTGTTTCTATGCATGTAGTGTTTGCAAGGTTAGAATGGGTACTTCTAGGTGGCCTAATGAGATTGATGCAATGTTAAGAAGAGTTTGATGCATAAAAAGGTCTATGCATGATCGAAGAGGATCTATATATGCTCTAAAAGTGAAGTCATAAAATTGTAGACTAATTGATGATATTATATAGATCATCAAGAGCTTTTTGGTGTAATTTGAATGGGTTGATTTTGAGCCTGTATGCATAAGATATCACATGTTGAATATTGAACAAGGAAAAAAAATTGGTTTGGATGAAACTTCTAGTTGGATGATGAAAATTGAAGAGTGGAGAGTGGTCCACATGGTGGGTCCTCAAGCCACCATGTGGCTTTCCACCACCTTATTTCTCCATAGTCTTAAAAATTTGTCAACTCAAGCCTGAGTTAGGATATAGACTTGAGTTGGATAGTGAGCTGAGTTGGGATACAGACCTGAGTTGGATAATGAGGTGATTTAGAATGCAGACCTAAGTTGGGATGGAGAGCCAAACTTCTAACCAAGACTGAGTCAAGGTATCCATGAAGGAGAAGAATTGGGTTGAATATCAAGTTGGAGTGCTTGAGCTTAAGCTAGTCAACCCAAATAGAATATAATTTAACATGATCTAGGTTAATATTTACCTTAGATGGGTTCCCATAATTCCCAACACAATATAGGTCCAAATTTACCCTAGATTTCAAGACACAATCAGGTTACCAAATCAACATGAGCCCATGTTGCACCATGATATCCATCAAATGTTCCACAACTTCCAATTTTTCCATGAAGGTTCCATGCTAAGTTTGGAATGTGACATCCATGTCATAACCAGTTCATGCCACGTTTCATACCACATGTTTTAGTAATACCCACTACGTGGGCTATGCCTTTTTAAAGGCATTAACAAACCCCCATTTTGATGGTATTAAAACATGCAAGGTGGCATGAATTTCCAAAATGTGGGATAAATGCCTTACTTGCATTTTAAAATAGTCTTTCAAAGACTATTTAAAAGCTTAAAAACTTTGAGATCCCATGAATGTGGGATAAAATATTTGCATTAAGCACTAAGCCTATGCCATAGGTTTCAAACCCTTATCCTCTCAGATAAAAGGATAAGTGCCTCATTGTCAAACCTATGCATACAAATGTTAAATAAAGCATTGAGAAATTGTATTTTAACATAAAGTCCTCAGCCAATTATGCTAAGGCATATGGACCTATTTCTACTTTTCCTCTAATTTGAGGCATCTAAAGTCATTTCTGGACTTTGAGGTAAACTAGTGAAATATTCTAGTTTCTAAGATAGTTGCAGCTATATGTTGAGCATCTAGATTTGAGGTTGTTTATTATTGATTTTAATGCCTAGAAGTGATATTTTTTAATAGAGAACATCTAAAGGTGTTTTTTGAGAAGGTGGAGAATTTGTTCATGGGTTTATTGGGATTATTCAAAGGGCTGAACATACACATTTGGACATGTTCGATAACATGGAGAATCTATTGATGAATTTACCAAGATTATTCAAAAGTTTAAATAAATGTGAGATTGTATTGATGATAGTAGGGTGGAAGGTCTATTCATGGTTTTATCAAGACTTTTTGAAGCACTATTGCCAATTTATATTTAGTCTTAGAGTGTCCATTTAAAAATTATGAGAATTGGTCATGTACTCACTTTTCATAGAAATGGATTAGTTTGTACTTTAAGTGAACTTGAAGATGTAGGCATTGCCAAATTTTGTAATCAACTCTTGTGCAGTATGATTGGTATTTTTACATTGTTTTTCTTTTAAGTTGATTATTTTGGAGATAAATTTTTTGTATTTAATAAATTTCTTACATAAAATCCAAGGTAAATTATTTATTACACTAAATCAATGCCAGTTTATGGATAAGGTTTGGTATCAGAGCAATTAGTGTGTTAGGATAACTTTTATGTAGGCATTACTCTAATACATCAAGTTTAGTATCAAAGTGGCTCTTGCCTTTTGTGTATGTGTGGGGACTAGTTTGAGCTATGGATTTGTATCCATCGATGCATTTGCCCATGATGCTTCTAGTATTGGGCATGATGATATAAATGATTATGTCACACTAAAGAGAGTAGACACAATGTATGTCAGAATTAAACACCATAATGGTGAACATGAGTGCACACAAGATTAGAAAATCATCAAACTCTAGTAAAAAGTTGATTCTCTTTCTAATCAATTAGAAGAAGATTCAATATGGAATAAATGTCATCTAGATGATCCCAATACTTTAGTCAGTCCTATATTCATTTATTACTCAAGATATGGACATGTAGCAGAATATTGTTGGTTACAACATCCTAACCATGCACCATAGTGATTCTAATAGAGGAATGTCGATAGTTAAAAGACTCCTAATATTCTAAGTACCAGTCTACATTCAAGATCCCTAATTCAAAAGAGGACACCATTTGGACCTCTAGATTTTATCTTACAAT
This sequence comes from Torreya grandis, assembly GCA_037957365.1. Taxonomy (NCBI): domain Eukaryota; kingdom Viridiplantae; phylum Streptophyta; class Pinopsida; order Cupressales; family Taxaceae; genus Torreya; species Torreya grandis. The sequence goes on along the minus strand of JARHVA010003416.1, from coordinate 1,677,315 downwards.
CTATGAGAGCTTCTAGATAGAATATTCCAATTATTTTAGAGGGATATGTCATTAGAATTATTTTTTATGAGGACATTAGAATATGTTATGTGACTGCTAATGTATTACATCGATTGGGCTTGCCAACATTGTCACTACCACATGCTAAAATAGTTGGCACATGGAATGACATTATCTAAGGTATGGTAACATGTTGTTGTACCTTGATATTTACAATTGGGAGACAATTCTTGGACATGGTGACTCTCAATATCATTCCATTAGATATGGATGAGATGGCTCTAGGAAAATTATATCTCTTCACTTAGTAAGTAGATTTCAAAGAAGATGGCATAGAGATTCATGTCGATCACACTTAGACGATGTAGTTCGAGATGGGGTAGGTCTTTAGAACTAATCATGATGATTCTAGTTAGACATAAAACTCATATGCACCAAGTGACCATAAAGAAACTGAAGGTGAGTCACATGATGATCTGTAGAGTGACTATTGAAAGAGTCAGGCCCACACTAGGATCTTATAGTTGGTAAGGAATCTTAGGTGTATTTTGGGTTTATCCATTTATATATAACTATAAAACCAACATAAATAATGTGATAGTTAGGTGTATGAATAAGACCCATACAAGCAATATTGTGGCATACATCATACACAATTTTTAAAAAGACTCAAGGGCAATATTTTTATATGTATATACATGCATTATATAAATTATAGTTTATTATTTTATGGAAGTCACTTGTATAGAAATATTGAGTGACAAGTTTATCATACTCAATTTAACTTCTCACATTTTTTGGTAAACATTTTCTATTAATAATAGTATATACATATTAGTGTATTCTTGTTTATGTAAGATTTATTCTACAAAAAATAATTTAGCAAACCTGAGAAGCACATCATCCACACATACTTATATAAATCCATAGAGTAGAAGAAGACATTAATGGATGTGTTAAAAGATCACTAGACTTATCTGCATATAGGTTCTTATGAAGCCATGTAGCAAAGGAAGCCATTGCATTCTAGTTTTGTGTAGAGGCTATTAATGGCCAAGCAGTAGCATAGGTTTTCAAAAGATGTGATCAATCAGTTGTTCCAAAAAGATATAGTTGTGAAACTTGAGTAAACTAATAAAGACCTATCAGAGTTATTTAGAACTAATTAGCATTGTAAAAGATCAAACTGGGTACCAGCTTTTGGTGGAGCAAAAGGTATCTTAGTAGGGAGGATTGATCTAGGAGGATCTATATATGCTCTAAAAATGAAGTACTCAAATTGTAGAATAATCGATGATAGCATAGAGTTCATCAAGAGATTTTTTGTGTAATTTGAATGGGATGATTTTTATCTCATATGCATAAGATATCATGTGTTGAAGATCAAACAAGGTAAAAAAATTGGTTTGGATGAAACCTCCAATTGGATGATGACAAGTGATAAGTGGAGAGAGATCCATGTGGTGGGTCCTCAAGCCACCACATGGCTTTCTACCACCTTATTTATCCATAGTCTAAAAAATTTGTCAACTCATGCCTGAGATTGGATACAGACTTGAGTTAGATAACAAGTTCAGTTGGGATACAGACTTGAGTTGGATAATGATTTGAGTTGGAATGTAGACCCGAGTTAGGATGGAGAGCTTGAATTCCAACTAAGACTGAGTTGGGGTATCCATGAAAGAGGTGATTTGGGGTGAAGATCGAGTTGGAGTGCTCAAGCTCAAGCCAACCAACCTAAATGGAATTCAAGTTAACATGGTCTGGGTTAATATTTACCCCATATGGGTTCCTAGAATTCCTAACATAATTTGGGTCCAAATTTACCCCAGATGTTAAGACATGATTAGGTTCCTAGATCAACACAAGCCCATGTTACACTGTGATGTCCATTGGAAGTTCTATACCTTTTAATTTTATTCCACAAAGGTTCTATGCTAAGTTTGGAACATGACATACATCATAACTAGTTCATGCCACAAATATACATGGTTCTAATGAAGTTTCCATGGAAATTCCACGTTCCATAACACATGTTTTGGTAATACCCACTATGTGGGCTATGCTTTTTAAAGGCATTAAAAACCCCCCATTTTCATAGTATTAAAACATGTAAGGTGGCATGCATTTATAAAATGTGGGATAAATGCCTTATTGGCATTTTAAAATAGTCTTTCAAAGACTATTTAAAAGCTTAACAACTTTGAGATCCCATGAATTTGGGATAAAATATTTGCATTAAGTGTTAAGCCTATGCCATGGGTTTTTAACCCTTATCCTCTCAGATAAAAGTATAAGTGCCCCATCATCAAACCCATGCATAAAAATTCTATATAAAGCATTGAGAAATTGTATTTTAACACAAAGTCCTTAGCCAATTATGCTAAGGCATAGGGACATATTTCTACTCTTCCTCCAATTTGAGGCATCTAAAGTCATTTCTAGACTTCGAGGTAAACTAATGAAATATTCTAGTTTCTGAGACAGTTCTAGCTATAAGCTAAGCATCCATATTTGAAGCTATTTTTTTTTTGATTTTGATGCCTGGAAGTGAGATTTTTGACTAGAGAACATCTAGAGGTGTTTTTTGACAAGGTGGATAATCTATTCATGGGTTTACCAAGATTATTCAAAGGGCCAAACATACACATTTAGATGTGTTTGATAAGGTGGAAAATCTATTCATGGATTTACTAGGATTCTTTAAAATTTTGAACAAATGCAAGATTGCATTGATGATAGTAAGGTAAAAGGTCTATTTGTGGGTTTACTAGGAATTTTTGAAGTGTTGTCACTAATTTATATCTAGTCGTAGAGTGTCTATTTGATAATTGTGAGAATTGGTCATGTACTCAATTTTCATAGAAATAGATTAGTTTGTACTATAAGAAAACTTGGAGACATAGACATTGTTGAAATCCATAATCAACTCTTGTGCAGTGTGATTGGTATTTTTGCATTATTTTTCTTTTAAGTTGATTGTTTTGTAGATAAATTTTTGGTATTTAATAAATTACCTATATAAAATCCAAGGTAAACTATTTAGTGCACTAAATCAATGCTAGTTTATAGATCAATGCAATTCTGTGTGATGTGTTTTAGGTATTTTTTATGTCTTGATGATCTTGTTTGTGCTAATTAAAGATTTTTGAGTGCTTTCAGTTTTCTTAGTCTTGGTTTAAGGGCAAGCAAGCCTAAAATAGGTTATAGGAATTAAAATTTTCCTAAGGTATGGAGGCTCAAATTTTTGTGTAGAAGTGTGTAATGGTTGTCTCTAGGTGTGCAATAAGTTTTAGAGGAGAGCATTGACCAGAAGGAGGTTTGTTGACTTTGTTTGTTTTAAGATCTAGGGTTATGGGCTCTACTAAAAAAGTGGTTTTCATTATGATTTGAAATATAAGGATTTTTAATAGTTTTAATGGGCCAAATGGGTTTTCAAATAAACCTTCATAGAGATCTGAAGGTTTATGGATTTCAAGTTACTCAAGTTTTTGTCAAAATAGAGGCATAATTGGCTAGTAGGCTTGTGAAGTAAGTATGTTGTAGAAGATGAGATAGGTTATTAAATTTGGTGTGCTTAAGGGTGCATATTAGAGTGTTCTATATATGAATTTTTAGGTCTTGAATAGATGTCTACAAAAATTTATGGGCTTTTTTTAAGTTATAGGTAGGGTTACAAGGAGACTAGATAGGCCTTGTGTGAAGAAGAGTGATTTTTTGATCAGTTTCTCCAAAAGAGAAAGTTATGTATCTTTCAAGGTGATTTATTAGGTTGGTTTAATAATAATTTTCCTATTTTGTGATTGGCATGAATTTTTGTTGATGATCCTAGAGGTGGCTTAAGAGAGAAGGCTAGTAAGCTTATGTGGTGATTATTCATGGTGTGTGCATATTTGAAAATGCTCAAGAGGTGAAATGGCTCATATGTCTTAGGTTGATTCCCTATCATATGTTTATTAGTTATTTTCATCATATTTGAGTGTTTTGTGTGTTCTTTCTTCATTGGTTGTAGTTATTGGTTAAAGAGTGTTGGAATATAGCAAGAGGATGTTGTCAAGGTAAGAAGAGGTAGGCTCAAGGTAAGGGGAAGTTTGTATCATCTTTATATGGTGTTCATATTATTTTGGTAGTATTTTAGGTCCTTAAAATTAATTGGTGCCCACTTTATCATTGTGTCAAAGGGGGAGAAAGTTCTTATTATAGAGTGTTTAAAGACAGAGAAGGAAAGTGAGATATATATTGCTATATGATGTTTGTTGACATCAATGACAAAGGTGGAGATTGTTGGAGAGTTTTAAATTATTTCTTGGTGATTTCATTAATGTGTTCAATTTAGTGGATTAAGTCCCTTGATAGTCTAAGTGACAATGATAAAGTGTTCAATGTGCTTATCCTAGTATGCTTGAAGGAGGCTTGGTTGATCATCAATTTTGGCATGGTTAGAGATGTTAAAGGATGAGTATGGTGATTTTAATATGTAAAATGGGTCATATAAAAGTTTAAATATGATTGGAGTGCTTGTGTACATGAGTGGAATTCATCTAGTTCTTCATTATGTTCATCTAGGCATAATTGGCTATGTGACAAATAAATATGATGAAGCATTTTTATGTCATTATATCTCACAAATGTGAGGGTTCTAGGAGAATATTTATATATTTTTGTATTATCCTATGTGAGGATATCATATGTTACAAATTTTAGATCATGAAATTTAGCATAGAAAAATATATGTGGGTGCAAAGTTGGTCCCTCAGACAAAAGTGCACTAAGTTTCAACAATTAGCCAAATTTGTAAAGAGGATCTAATGGTCCACATTTCATCACATCAAATATCGATTGATAAAAATTAATTTGAGATCAAATATTTTATTTTACAAAGTATAATAAATATATAAGTAAATAGTTTGGTAATGGCATGTCTTGCACGTGTGAACGTTTCAGGTGGAAATAGTCATATGGGTTTGTTCAGTATTTTGCCTAGTTTCTATGGTTCACATTTGAGAACATGTGAGTAAGTGAGGTAAAAAATATATCTATGAAAATTTGGCCTTCTAGGTATATTTAAATGGCCCCCAAACTTAGTCATTTTCTCATGATGTTAAAGATCAATACCAGATAGATGTCCAATGATTCATAGGAGTTTGTACATCTATATATATGGTGCATAGTAAGTCAAATAGGTTAAATTTTTTGACTCTTATATTAGGTAAAGACTGAGCTCCTTACAAAAATATCAATGGAACATGTTTTTTTCCATGGTTTTAATAAGTATCAAGATGATGACAAGTGTTTGATTTTTAACATTGAGTAGAGTTAAAGACCAAGATTCATCGAAAGATCAACGGTGAGTGGGTGTTTGTACTAATCAAAATAAAAGGTGCATATTAAATTCAAGAGATCAAAGTGACAAAGGTTTAAAAAGGTAAAGTTATATCTCCTTGAAATAATATTTATGGTTCATGATTAGTCTAAGTAATGAAGACATGAGATGATAGCATATTGTTCAAGGTTTAAATATGACCATTAGCATTTGAAAATTAATGAAGGAAAAACTAGTGCTCAGTGATTGTGCCATAACTTTTGATTTAGGATGAATTTGAGGATGAAGTAAAACTTAAATTTAAATAGAACTCCATGGTGCATATAATGAATGTGATTAGTGTTGACCATTTTTTCTCCACAAGACAAAATGGGTCAACCCCCTATAGTTAAAATATTTTAGAAGGGATTTTTATAATGTCATAGGATATGTTTTGGCTTTGTTTGATGTCATTTCATATGGAATTTTAAGTGGGTCATGGCCTAGCTTGTTCCTTGTTTTATTTGGTGTCTAGGGACCATTTTAGAGTCATATATCTAAGTGATAGGTCTTCATGGTGATCAATAAAGTAGGCATGGATTAGGTTACTAATGGATGAGTAGATGGAGAATGTTGTAGAGACCCTATGAGATGCTAAGAATGATTTGGAATGATTTAGGAAGTTCTTATTGTTCATCTATTTCTCCATTATATTCATCTTAACACCTTGGGTATAGTGGAAAAAAGTACAAGTGGATAGTTTATTGGGGCCATGTCTCACACGTGTGGATGAGTCAAGAAAAATTAGTCATAAGGGTTTCTTCACTTTTATGCCAAGATCATATACTCTAAATCTTAGGTCCTCCATCCAAGCACATAAAAATTTATAATGGTATAAATTTGGCTCCTTAGTAACTTTCTTCTTGTTTTCCCATAACCATTTTTAGAAAGGTTATAGCAGAGCTAAGTGATCACTTTCATAAAGCAATATCTTGCATGTGTGATAGTTACAAAGGAAGGTGCCCACATGGGTTTTTTCACTTTGGTCCCAAGATGTTATGCACCAAGTTTTAGGTCCTCCACTGAAGTGAAAATGGAGTTATACATGTGCAAAATTAGGCTCCTGGGCATTTCTACTAAGTTTCCCTTAGTCATTTGAGCTCAACCGTCATAGGACATCACATAGACACAGTTATTAACTAGCCTTCTTAAATTTTGAATATATTCACCTAAGAAGATCCTAGGACCATCACATAAAAGGGGTTCATATTTTTTGGAAATAATAGCATCTCTTACAAATTAAGGAGCTCCATACTTCTCATGTTTCAAGATCTAAGATTTAAAATTTGGACAAAAATCATAAGACATTCACATGAATGTCAAGTTAAAGTTCTAGCAAAAATCTACCTCTATTTAAATTTGACATTCCATGGGACATCAATCATGTTATATATAATGATAAATGATGGTCACATTAACATCAAATTGAAAGGTAGAGCAAGAAAATCATTTTGAGCTTAAATTTGATAGTCATGTGACCATCAATGATGGTCATGCAAATGTTAAAATATGTCCCACAAATCATCAGTTTTAATACCATAGACTAGTTTTTGGCTTTCAAATAATGGGTCCTAGAAATATCAATGTTCTTTGCTTGATTTTACATCTCAATCCAATGGTACAAGATGAGTTGAATAGTCAAAGATCTCAAGAGATCAACATGTGGCATAAGAACGTAAGTGGGTAGACTGATAGCAAGATCCAAGGATTAACACATGTTTGACATGTGGCATAACTAGGGACAAGGTTGATAATTCATAAGTAGATCTAAGGGTTTACGCTCATTCAAACCTAGAAAATCCAATGGAGTGAGTTGATCCAAAGTGTCAATGAGCCTAGTTAATTTTTGATAGCCAATTAGAGCAAAGTCAATCCTAAGGTTTTCCATGGGAGTCAAATTGAATACATTTTAGACATAATATAATGGGTTTTGTAGAGTCTTCCTAACACCATTGAAGTTGGTTTAAATGCCACAAAGTGATCTAGTTGATGTAATAGGATTTAAAAAACATAAAGGGACCACCCATGTGGCTAAATATGGACTTTTGGCTTATAAGTTTACATCATAAAATGATCCTTCTCTGACTGTGTTCACCATTTCTATCAAAAGGAGAAAATATTTCAAATGGTGTCATGAGGGCAAACAAGTGGGCCCCAATAGTTCATTGAATGGACAAACTACTTAAAATTTACCTTTCTCTCTATTTTGCATGCCATGACAAATAGTCAAAAGTCCTAGTAATAATACATGATTTTAAATGATGGATCCAAGTGTTGTAACTATATTATTACCTAGACCCAACTGAAAAGGACTTGAACCCACTATTTTATCCATCAAGGAGCATCAATGAGGGAATATGTAACTATGTAACCACTCTAAAGTGACCTGGATCAATTAAATGGACTGAATGAGCATATTTATAGAGGTAGTTATAACCAATTTTCAATAAATTTTGAATTGATTGATTCCCCTTTTGAGCACCAAGGTCCCCTTTCTCTTTTGGGACTTTCTTCTATAAATATATCTCTTGAGCTATTGTAAAAAGATACCATACCAGGTATGGTGAATCCTTGCTAGTTTTGACATTGTACTTTACCTTAAATAATAAATTTAATCTAGTTTGAGTTCATATAACAGCTTTCCAAAGTGTGTGATGAGATGTATAGTGAATGGTTAAGATATATTCACCTATCCTTTCTTTCTCTCAATCTTTCCATGTTTGATGCAAGCGATTCCAGCCTAGAAAGTCATATGAAGTGTTGTTAAGTATATGGATATTTTCTTATGTGTAAAAAGAGGCCTTAATATCTATAATTGATCTATGGTTTCACTTACCTTGGATAGTCTTCATGAATGTCACCTTCATATTGAAATATTAATGTTAGTGCATTCTAGAACTATTAGACTAGTGTTGTATGCCTTATCTCTTTGTGATAGAGTATGATAGTCTTGTGTTAAACATCTTAGTGCATCACCATCTAGAATAGGTTTCATTTAATGCAAAATTTAACCCTTTCTCCCCATAAATAATTATTTAGTGTAAGTGAAATAACTTCAAGATACATTTAGGGAGCTATCCTTTAAAATATAGAGTCTCACTTCCACTATAGGTACACCCACATACCTGTAAGTGTTCTCATGTTACCAAAATCTAGAAGAGGATTGAACACCCTCTTCTAGAGTGTGATATTTTGTGACAATAGTTATAGCACACCTGGTGGGATCAAGGTCCAAGAGAAAGGAAATATTTTTGGTGTATCTTTCCTTTATCAACTTTTGGAAGCAATCAACCTAGCACCAATGGTGACTCTGAATGATAACTTCTAGTTATAAGTACGCCAAGTATATCTCATTGAAGTTTTGATTAGTTTTTATATTAAATTTAATGCATGAGGTTTAAATAAATGGTCATGGTGAATATCCCTGTTATGGACTCCTTATCAGCCTTGCTATGAATAATAGTATACTCCCCAATAGTCCTATCAAAATGGCTATCAGTTTTATGAGCCATGGCATCCCTATAATCCTCCATTTCCCCCCCCCCCATGTAGACATCAAGTTATTATGTAACCCTATGAATAATATTACCATGATACCTATCAAGAAACACCTCCCTATTAGTCTTAATATAAACCCTATCAACCACACCCTAGTACCTATGAACCTCAAGAGTAATCCTATGAGTCTTGTCATGAGGAACAAGATGTTCCTATGGACTCTATATCAAGGTATTACAAGGCAAGATATAGATTCTTATAGGCTATAATGTAACAAGTTGAAGTTTGTCTTGATCCTCATCATTACCCTCCTCCCCCTTCATGTTTTTTCATTTCATATCACATCTTTGTTGGCATCTATACCACATTTACTAGTTATTGAAGATGAAATGATAATATGGGATCATGAGTATGATATACTCTTTGATCATCTCATGGAATGGTTGAGAAATGTTATCCAAATTCATATGTAGACTTTGAAGATATTTGAATAAATAGAAGGAAATCAATGGGAGATCATGGAAAAAATAGACTTAGTAAAGAAGTACCATCAATGCTCAATAGAGAGGCTAAGTATGTGGTAGGATAAAGAGATAAGAAATAAACATGTTATTGAAGAATTTCATGAAAGTTATTGGAAAGATGCATCTTCTACTTATGTAGATGTTTGTTCTTCTAACCATCCCAAGAAATTACTTCCCTATGAGCTTACTAGTGCATTCATCTTTCCTAAATCCACTCCCAATCCCTCTCATACCCCTCACACTCCATCTCCAATTCATTATCCCCCATCACATTTCATCCTTTCGCTATATCTCATAGTCCATTTCCTTCACATGAGCCCATCTTGTGAGAAGGATGTGAAGAGTATCAAATCTAAACTGGGGCTAATCAAGAGGATGTCATGAGTGACTATGAATAGCAAATAACCATAGGGACTCCCCTCAATGACCACAAGTTTAATCTCACCTTTCTAGATGAAAAGAAACATATTGAAGATTCTATTTTAGTTGTCCATGAGGAATGTGGCCAAAACTTAGAGAGGTATTTGAAGAAGACTCCACATCTAATAATGAAGTTGTGGATGACCATCTCAAGCATGAAGTGGATAATACTATCAAGGAATAATACCAAGTCACTCCTCAAGAAAATATAGTCCTAAGAAAGTATCTTAAGACTAAGGTAGATGAAATAGCTCTTGAAGATAACATTCATGAGGAAGAAAATTTATGGTAGAGTTTCAACACCATATGCAAAGAATTTGATGGGTTGGGTAAAAATCTTCCTCCTCCAAAAGATTTCATATCTAATGATAGGTTTGCTGATGAGACTAATAAACATGATCTTGAGTGTTCAATCAAACATTAAGGTGAATGTGTTTTTTTTTGTAATCATGAACCTAAAGTCATATAGGAATTTTATGTAGTTTTTGCTCAAGAAGTTATGAACATGGAGGATGAAGTCAAGGTAGAAGTCAAAATTACTCAAGGATAGTCAGGATCTCTATTTAAGGTTGAAACATTTCCAAAGTTATTAAACCATGAAGAATAAGAGCTTGATTCTTTCAAACATCAAGTATATTTTGTCAATCAGGAGAACAAGGTTGAGAGGACTATCATATTCACAAATTTTCATATCAAGGCAAAGTACATGACAAAGTAAAGAAGGAATTTTCCATAGAGGACAATGATCAATATTGGGTAGAATATGCAAAGCTTCAAGATGATCTTGAAGAACTTACAGATGAAGAGAAACCCAAACCTATTGAGGAAACTATGGAAATTGAAAAGTAAATCCTTGTTTAACCACCATTAAGGATCATAGATAAGGAACCATATGAGAGATTTGAGGTTATTTAGATGCAATAATATTTCATTTCCATATCTATCTTGTTTGGAATTGCTTGGTTCTCATTAAACATCATGTTAATGAGGTTGGCAAATAACATGAAAAAGATGGAGGCATCAATGTCAAGGATCAAAAGGCTACATGTCTCATTCAACCCTTCATGTCATAAAGCAAGTGAGTTTCCAAAATTCCCCTTTGATCTTGGTAGAAGTTTTCATCTTAAGTTAGTTAGTGTTTAGGTCAGTTTATTTAGGTGTGTGTTTCCCTTCTTGTTGTGTGGTGTTCTAATAAGTGCTCTTGAGCACATGTGTGTTTTGCTTAGTACCTTGCTTTGTGTTTTGTTCCTATTATTTTATGTTATTTGGTGTGTTGTTTAAGGCTTTTTGTATGTCAAACCTATTGTACATGTGACTCCATATCCCAATGGATAGGATTAGGCAACTAGTCTAGTCATGGCATAACAAGCATACCACTCCTAGGAAATCACCAAACAATGTTGACCATCTTTTCCAATATGACAAAATGGCTCAACCCCCATATAGTCAAAATATTATATAAAGGGATTTTATAATGTCATAGGATATGTTGTGGATTTATTTGATGTCATTTCATAAACCATTTTAAGTGGATCATGCCTATCTTGGTCCTTGTTTCATTTGGTGTATAAGGACCATTTTAAAATCATATATACAATTGAAAGGTCTTTATGGTGATCAATATAGTATGCATGGATCAAGTTACTAATGTATGAGCAAATGAGAATGTTGAAAAGACCCTATGGGATTATAAAAATATTTAGAATATTTTAGGAAGTTCTAGGTGTTCATCCAATTATTCATTGTATTCATCTTGACACCATGGGTCTAGTGGCAAAAATTACAAGTAGGTAGTTTTTTTAGGCCAGATCTCACATGTGTGGATGAGTCAAGAAGAATTGGTCATATGGGTTTATTCACTTTTATACCAAGATCATATGTTATAAATATAAGGTCCTCCATCTAAGCACATCAAAAGTTACAAAGGTCTAAATTTGGCTCCTTGGGTACTTTCTACTTGTTTTCCCATACTTAGCCATTTTTAAGAAGGTTCTAGCAGAGCCAAGTGAGCACTTTCACAAAGCTATATCTCACACATGTGATAATTGTAGAGGAAGGTGACCACATGGGTTTATTCACCTTGGTCCTAAGATTTTATGTGACAAGTTTGACATCCTCTATTAAAGTAAAAATGGAATTATACATGTGAAAATTTGGGCTCCTAGGCATTTCTACTAAGTTTCCCATACTTAGTCATTTGAGCTCGACCATTTTAGGGTGTCATGTAGAAGTAGTTTCCCATCCTTCTCTGACTATGTTCACCATTTATAGTAGAAGGAGCTAATATTTCAACGGGTGCCATGAGAGCAAACAAGTGGACCCTAATAGTTCATTGAATGGACTAGCTAATTGAAAGTGACCTTTCTCTCCATTGTGCATTCCATGATAACTAGTTAGGAGAATTTGATACTAAGACATGATTATCAATAATGGATCCAAATGTTGTACCTATGTTGTTACCTAGACCCAGTTGAAAAGGATTTAAACTCACCATTACAGCCATTAAGGAGTATTAATGAGGGAATATGTAATAGTACAACCACTTTAAAGTGACCTAGATCAATCAAATGGTCTAAATGAGCATATTTTCAAAGGTAGTTGTAACCACTTTTCAAATATATTTAAACTAATTGATTCCCCTTTTGATTGTTAAGGCTCCATTTCTCTTGCAAGAATTACTTCTATAAATATAGCTCTTGAGATATTGTAAAAAGATGCCACACCAAGTATGGTGAAGCCCTACTAGTTTTGACATTGTAATTTGCCTTAGACAATAAATTCAATCTAGTTTGAGTTCATATATAATCTTGTAAAAGTATGTGATGAGATGTATAGTGAATGGTTAAGATATATTCATTTATCCTTGTTTTCTCTTAGTCCTTCCATGTTTGATGCAAGTGATTCTAGCTTAACAGGTCATATGAAGTGTTGTTAAGTGTATGGATCTATTCTTAAGTGTATAAGTAAGCCTTAATATCTAAAATTGATCTATGGTTTCACTTACCTTGGATAGTCTTCATACATGTCACCTCCATATCGAAATACTAATGTTAGTACATTGTAGGACTATTACACTAGTGTTTTATGCCTTGTCTCTTTATGATAGAGTATGATAGTCTTATGGTAAACATCTTGGTGCATCACCCTCTAAAATAGGTTTCATTTCATGCAAAATCTATCCATTTTCCCCCATAAATAATTAGTTAGTATAGGTGTAATCCCTTCAAGATACATTCAGGGAGCTAGCCCTTAAAATCTAGAGGCTCACTTCCACTATAGGTACACCCACATACCTTGAAGTGTTCCCATGTTGCCCAAATATCAAAGAGGATTGAACGCCCTATTCTAGGGTGTGAGATTTGATGACAATAATTAGGAGGTTTGAATGTATGTAAATATAAATATATTAAGCTCCAAAGTTGATTGCATGATTGATTGTGTTCTACAAGTGACTTGAGAAGGTTACTCAAGCTTATTTTATTGTTTTTTGGATGTCTCATGATGAATTAATTATTATAAAGTGTTTTATAATCCTTATGGATGATCTGTGTGGTGTTTGGAATCTCAACCAATCAATATTCAATATGAACAAAGCTTAATAAGTTGATTATTTTTTGTTCATTATATCCTTATGAACAAGGATATTGTTTGAGTTGATTGAGCTTGAATAGAAGAGTGCAATGATGATTGCAATCATTTAAGAATTTCAAAGGGTTCATGTGGAGTGGACCTATGCATTTGAATGTGGTCTTGTGTTTTTTTTTTCTTGATAAAGTTCTAAATGGGTGAATAGGTATCCATGAGACCTATAAGGGCTACAAGGGCCTAATTGAAAGGTGTAGCTACTTAAGGGTGACCCATAGATGTTATGGGTGACATTTTGAGGATGGTATTGAGTTATGGCTTCATATGTTAAAATCCTTAAGGGTTAAGGCATGTCTAATGGGTGACCAAGTTGTTGATATTCATGAAGGATCTATATATAATGAAACTAAAGGAGATGGTTTCTAGATGTGAAGGAATAGTCTGCATGTGAGATTTGTGGAGAGAAGGAGAGGAAGAGTGCCCAGTAGATGAGTTGATGAGTAGATTAGATTGAGGACTATGTGTATGACCATTTGGTCATGTTATTGATGTGGTGATAGAGTTGTTATTGAGGATTGAAGAGTGATCTAAAATGTGGCTTTGGATACATTAAGTGTGCAAAGTTGAAAAGAGATAATATACTTTATATCTCCATCAGATTAGTAAGAAATTAATGTTCAAAATATGTTCTATTAATAGGTGTTGTTGTGGTTTCTCAATAACTAGGGATTTGTAGCCTCCTTACAAGGTAAAACATTCTAAAATTCTAGTTATTGTGGTTGCTTAGCTAGACAAGTGTTGTAGCACCTTGTGGAATTTTAATCTCACTAAATAAGAGATTGTAGTTCCTTAATCATTTGTATCTGGTCTAAATTGGTTCTTGTTATTATAGGATAGTATTCCAATTACACTTTCTAGTGGGTTTTCTCCCCAAAGAGGGTTTCCCACATATATCATGTGTTATAGTCTTGATCTTGCATTGTCTATCTTATTCTTTACTATGAATGATATGTATGTTTCATGAAATTCTTATGGTAATTGATTAAGAGTTTGAAAGGACTAAAGTTGAAATTGGATTATCTAGGCTCACTGATTCAAACTACCCTCTTAGTGATTGTACCTATAAAATTTTCATCGTTATATATAGTCATTATGACTATAAACTTATTGATGGTTGACATTCCATAAAATAATCGTAGTGATTATGACTTGTCATTTAGTTCATTTGTGTAAACTAAGTGAAGTCAATGATGGATTTGATTTAAGTCAAGGGCATAAAATATATATAATGATTATTTTATTAAGTCATTGGGAATTTTTTAGATGACTATGGTTTCTAATAACTCATTAACTTCAGTTAAATACCATTCTTATCAAAAATAATGATATGAGTTGGTTATGGACTACATGAGAAATGTTTGTGGATTGTAGCTTAATGGGGGTTATATTGAGTTATTATGGCATGCATATTTTTTATGGTTTTTTTCTTCCAAGAATTAAGGAGAAATTCATGTCAAATAAGGTGATAGAAATGAATAAAGGAAAGAGGAAGGAGGATTGGGAGGCATGCATATGGGGATTAGTAGGTAGAAAGAGAAAATTAAAAGGCATTCGAGCTAAGTAAAGAGTGATTCAGCTTTCTTGGCATAATAAGCATTTGTTAAAGTTCAGTATTGTACTTTAATTCTTGTATTATGTTGTAGGATCTTGTAATTGAAATGGGTTATTGGGTTTTTCATTTGTTTTAAAATTAAAATGGAAAATATATAGGGGGATACATGTAGGGACCTGTGGATGGCTCAAACATCCATAGAAATCTACATCCAACTGCATAACCCAAAGGGAATGGGTAGGGTTGTAGGTGTTCACCATGTTTGCATACACCTCTATGAATTCTCTATCTTTAATCCTTTTTCAGTTCATAAATCTTGGTAAATTCATTGATTGATTATTACATTTTAAAGGCACATTGGATAAGGTCTTATGATTCAGTTTTAGTTTCTCAAAGTAGTATAAGAATAAAGTCTTAATGATCAATTCAGTTAAATCCTATTTGAGTTACATGAGGTTTGACTATGTTTACACTTAATTTGGATTTCTAGGTGAAATATATTGTGTATATTTAAAATTCAATTGTTATATAAATATATACCCAAACCTATATTTATGTATATATTTAGGTCAAGTGCTTAATAATAAATATATACATATATTTATTTGTATATATAGATACAAATAGATAATTGGAAGGATAGTGTTTCATTTAAATTTTTTTAGCAAAGATTTAACATGGTTTGATACGAGTATGGGATATATACCTAGTGTTATTTATAAAATCTTGTAACTATATATTATTTAATATAAATGGAATTTAGGGTTATTATTGGTCAAGTCATAAACAAAATAAGTCTTAAATTGGGTAAGGATACTGACAGTAGACTTCTAGTTGAGTAAACAATATATAATGTCTTGGCTAAATTTGTTTATCAATTAAACTTACTATTATGACTGAGTATGCATTAAAGGCTGAATTATGTTATAAAATTTGACTGTATATTTACTTATATGAGTTGTAAATTTGAGACAGAGAAATTTATTCATAATTTAGATGATTTTCTTAGTCTTTATGCAAATAGATTTAGATAGTATAATGAATAAGGACTGGTAATTGGTTATCATTTGTATCATTTGATGGACTGTGTAAACTTTGTATAGAGACACATAGTCATAGAATTCTCAATGTTTGATATAAAATTACTATGTGTATGTATTTGATCATATTTATATGCAAGGGACTCAAATGTTAATATCAATCAATTAATTTGATTGATTTGAATAAATGGAATTGGTATAAATGGTTGGTTGTGTATGAATGGTAAATCACATGAAAATCTATGTGTTTTTTGTTAAACAAAAATATTGGGATTTATCTAGTTTATAAAAGGGCCTTGGGATTATTTTGTTAGCTAATGTATATTTAGAGTATATTGTATACAATAAAGTATTTGTACTATATTGAAATCATACTTGAGAGTTCTAAAAATATACATATACATGGTATGAGGTATACATTTTGTGATTAAGCAATTGAACTGGAAATGATTATACCATATATATATATATATATATATATATATATATATATATATATATATATATATAGTTGTGTTATGCTTGAAAACATTATTACCATAATAGTGTGAAAATGGGTGCTTGTATATATTTTAATGTTGTATAAAAGCATTAAAATAAGGTATTTAAGGGTTTTAAATATAAAGCATATTAAGATGTTTTTGGACTAGATTTTGTTAAATATGTGGAATATGAATAAATAAATAATCCTATGTTTTAATGTTTGTTTTGGGGATGAAATAGCATTAAAAGTTAATTGTGATTGGGGTAATGGGTAGTCTAGATAAATCATTACCTAAATGGTAGGTTATATTAAGGATTATTTTTTATTATATTTATTATTTAGTAATAAACTAGATGATATTGGACTCAATACATTACATTTGATGGACTAAACACGCGTATTTAATATTTTTGTACTTAGCATATTTTTATCAGCTAAAAAGAAATATTTCAATGAATTTATTATTTTTTATATTATTTATATTTTAACCAAATCTTGCATATATGACTCTAAATAAGTAGTGGAAAGACTCCACTAGCTTAATTAGCACCATCAATGCAAGATGAAGTGTAATATAATTGAGTGGTGTGTATGAAATTGAATGATCCTAGAGATCATTAATTATTAAAAGATTTGGCCATAGTAATGTTAAAATTAAACATTATCATTTCATATGTTGATATAGTTTTCATATTTGTTGAATATCATGTTATAACAGATTTCTTTATGATACATATTATATATGAGATATCTACAACACGTGTTTTAGTTTATCACTCTAGATTCTCACACCATCATTATCTACCCATCCATGAATGGAGGGTCATACCCTTGTTGGGAGATAGTTTGGGGGATCTATGGTCTATGGTTAGTGTGGAAAAGCACTTGAGATGATGTTTTACCTCCTAGCTAGAGTACTACACTTGAAATTATAGATTGATAATTGAGTCATGGAAACTCATGCTTTGTGGAGTTTTGTATCATGTATTATTATTTGAGATATTATTTATTAATAAAAAAATTTAATATTTATTCATTATACTTCTAAAATAGTGGTTGTAATGTTGTATTAGTCATGGTTAAATTTGTACTATTTCATTAATGATTTAGATGTAGTATTTATGTTTATTCAGCATTGTTCATGATTGTTATATCTATTCATGGTGATCTTTAGCTAAGTGTATTAGTTATAAAACTTATGGTTAACTAAATGAATTTAGTTAGTTAAATATTAATAATAAGATTTATCATGGTGAAATATATAAGATGAATATATGTAATTAATTTTTTTTTAAATTACTATATTCTAGTAAAACTTAGTGGGATTGTTGCATTGTGGTATCAGATCTAAGGCTCAAACTCTAATACTTAATGTATCTGCTAACATAAACTTATTCTTAGTTTAAGTAGGAAGAATAATGGTGTGCATTAAAGTAAGAGGTGAGGGTAATTTGAATACCAATCACTATTTTTATCCAAATCAATGCACCACTAAGCAAGCTAAAAAGTTAGACCAAATCCTCGCAACCATACAAGAGACTAGGGACTGAATCATGGCCCTAGAACAAGAAGTGCATGGCCATAAAGAGGATAATGCTTAGGAGGAACTTGAAGAGCATCTTGATGAGTAATAACATCCTCAAGAGTAGAGGAAAGATGAAGTGCCATAGGATGTGATAACTTGAGTAAATGTAGTGTTGGCACAGGATATGAAAATGGTGAATCCACTCAAGTTTGAAAGAACTATATTTTGAGATGGAGCTAAAGTGTGGGTGATAGAAGTGGATAAATATTTTGAGATTCATAACTATTATGGAGCATTAAATTAGTTAGGGGAGCATATTAACTTGATGGCAAAGCAACAACATGGTAGGCAAATAAGAAGTTCAATATGAACCTCAATTTAACCACCATCACTTGGGAATATTTTGTGACATTATTTAGGTTGTGATGGCTTCCATAACTATACTTTGATCAAAAGATTATATATTTTTAGAATCTTAAGTAAGGGGACTTATCGGTGAGTGAATACTAAGAGAAATTCACCAAGTTCCTTAAATATGTACCTCAGTATCAAATAGATGAGAGGTTTAGGATCAAGAAATTCATCATGGGACTAAAACCTTAAATTAGTTGTAAAGTAGATTTACGTGTTCCATCTACCATGGATCAAGTGTTTGAAAATGCAGTCAAGTAGGAATAAAAACTAAAATATATTGCCTAAGTGAGATAAATTTAGAAAGAAGTTTAGAATTTCAAAATAAACTTTCAATAAGAATAACTAGAAGTAGAGGAGTGGAGACTCCAAGAGTCAATTGAAGAATCAAAATTCAAAGTTTAATATTGGTTCAAGGAATAAGAAACGTGGTAATGGTTTCAAGGGTGGTTTTTAAGGAAACCAAAAGTATAATAAGAAAAGACTATTTAGAGTTTAATTCGTATGTAGAGATGACTATTATGCTCAAGAATTTCCTCAAGACAAGTCAAAGAACAAGGGTTTTACTTCTTATTAGGGTACATTCTAGCAATAAATTCATGTAGCTTTTGAATATCATCAGGGTGAGTATCAAGCTTCACCCATAAAACTATCAAGTATGTTGCTTAATCATCTAATTTATATTTTGGTTGACATGGGAGCAAAAAAATGTTTCATTACTCCTAGAATGATTAGTAAACTATCTATAAAATATAGAGTTATGGAAAATGCATGGTTGGCACATTATGGGAATGGGTCTAAGGTCAAAGTTTACAAGTGTTTAGTTGGAGTAGAGATTAGGTTGCCTGAATTCACGATATTAGTGAATCTTTATGAATGTTTATTCAAGGTCATATGATGTGATCATAGGAGTTAATTTGCTTGGAAATCATAATTCCAAGGTTGAATATTATCTGAAGAAGGTTGAATGTCAAGATGATTTTAAAAATCAAACACAACTTTAAGGTGAGAAAAGGGAGTTGAATTTAAGGTATATTTATGTAATTCAACTCAAGAAATCTCAAAGGAAGGGATGCCAAGCATTTATCATTAAGATAAATGAGATGGATGAATTTAAGGAACCATCCATCAAAGATTATCCTTTTCTAAGAAACTTCCATGACATGTTTCCAAAATATTTACCATGATTACCATGCAAGCATGAGTTTGATTTCTCAATTGATATCATACCTAGATCAAAATAATAGTCTAAATCACCATATAGAATGACAACCACTAAATTAGTTGAGTTAAAGGCACAAATTCAAGATTTTTTATCAAAAGGATTTATTATACCATGTGCATCAACATGGGGTGCACTAGTTGTGTTTGTCAAGAAGAAGGATGGTACTCTTCACCTATGTATAGATTATAGGATGTTGAATAAATAAATGATCAAGAAGAGATAAATGTTTCCATGCATTGATGATATATTTGATCAAATGTGAGGAGAAAAAATATTTACTAAGATTGATCTTAGATCAGGTTATCATCAGTTGAAAATTCATGAAGAGGATATTGTAAAACTAGCATTCAAAACTCAATATGGGCACTACAAGTTCATAGTGTTTACCATTTGGATTGATAAATGCTCCAACAACATTTATGAATCTTATGAACAATGTATTTAAAGACTACTTGGATCATTTTTTTGGTATTTCTAGATGACATCCTCATTTATTCCAAGGATGAGGAAGAGCACCTACAGTATCTAGAACTAGTTTTGCAGTGTTTATAGAAGCATAGGTTGTATGGAAAGTTGTTTAAGTGTGCATTTTTCCAAAAGAAAGTGTGGTATCTAGGATATGTTATTTATGTATATGGAATTTAATGAATCTAGCAAATATAAGATCCATAATGGAGTGGATGACACCAAAAAATGTGCATGAGATAAGGAGTTTTATGGGATTAGTAGGATATTATAAGAAATTCATTCTGAATTTCATTAAAATAATTAATCTAATTACCTCTCTTCAATAGAAGGATCAAAGTTTCATCTAGTTAGACAAGTGTGAGATAGTCTTTAAGTAAATGAAAAGGAGGCTTACTTTGGCACCAGAGCTAAGAGTTCCCAATCTTAATGGTTTATTCTTAGTGATTATCGATTCATATGCGAATGGACTTGGAGGAGTTCTTATGTAGGATGGATCAATGATATCCTATGAGTCTAAGAAACTGAAGCCTTATGAGGTGAATTATGTCCCACATGACTTAAAACTTATGGAAATTGTGCATGCTTTAAAATTTTAGAAGTATTATCTATTGGGGAAACTGTTTGAGCTCAAGACTGATAACTTAGGACTCAAGTACATCTTCACTCAACCAAACCTAAAATCTCATCAAAGATGATGGTTAGATTTTTTTATCTAATTATGATTTTGATATTAAATATATCAAAGGCAAGGATAATAGAATAGCTAATGATCTAAGCTATAAGAGGTACATAGCAGTCATGGCTACTATTAGGAGTACTTTCTAAGATTACGTAATCAAATTATCATTAAGATATGAATTTTATGATAAGGTAAAGAAATCATTATCTGAGAAGTTCATAATCCTAGTTATAAGGGATTTGAGATAGAGATTAATGGTATTTTGTGGTATAATGATTGTATGTACATACCTAATAGAGATAATCTAGGGAGCACATTGTTGAAAGAATTATATAGTACCCCATATTCAAGACATCCATATGTAACCAAGCTCATGGATGAGCTTAAACCACTATATTTCTAGAAAGTAATCAAGAGAAATGCAACAAATTTTATGTCTCATTGTTTGGAATGTCAGCATGTGAAAGCTAAACATGTGCATTTGAATGGATTTCTATATCCACATGATATATTAGGATGGAAGTGGTAGGTGATTAGTATGGACTTCATCCAAGGGTTGTCATTATCATGAAACCAACATGATATGATCTTGGTTGTAGTTGATAAACTAACCAAGGTAACCCACTTCATACTAGGTAACTTGACTGATGATGCACCGATGTTTATGAAGAGATTTGTAAAATAAGTGTATTTATTGCATGGTTTTCCATAAAAGATCATTTTTAATTGAGATATGAGGATGACTTCTAAGTTTTAGTTGACTCTGATTTTAGCTCTGGGTATGTATTTGAATTTTGGCACTACTTATCACCTACAAAATGATGGACAAATAGAGTGAGTTAACTAGGTTTTAGAAATTCTCTTTCATATGTATTGCATGGATCAACAATACAAGTGGGAGGAGTACATTCTATTATTTGATTTTATTTACAATAACTCATACCAATTAGTGTTAAATATGTCTTCATTTGAGGAATTATATAGAATGAGGTGTAGAAAACTAATTAGTTGGGATAGGTTAGAAGACAAGGTGGTGTTTGGACCTAAGATGCTTTCAAAAATGGAAGAGAAAGTTAGGAAAATCAAATATAGGTTGGCCAAGGCCAATGATAGAAAAGTTATGTTGATCTAAAGAGAACATTTAGGTAGTTTTTTGTAGGTGATAAAGTGTTTATATGGGTTATGCCTTAGAAAATCTTGATTAAATTTGAGAAGTAATCAAAACTTTCACTAAGATATGTGGGACCCTTCAAGGTTTTGAAAGTGGTCAATTATATAGAGTATAGGCTTGCATTGACACTAGCTCTATCTTTTTTTCATAATTTCTTCCATGTTTCTTATTTTTTTAAACATGTTGTTTATCCTTCACATGTGTTGGATTGGAATGCTTTATAGGTTCAAGATCTCGAGGTGGTTATAGTAGAGCCAATCATAATAGTTGACACTCATAAACTCAGTTTGCATAATATAGAAGTCTCATAGTGTAAGGTCTAGTGGGACCATTATTATAAAGATAGTACCACTTGGAAGGACTATGATGAGTTTTACAGTCTATTTTTCAAAAAAAATTGCTTGATTTTTAATACATATTTTATTATTTTCTATTGAATAATGTTTTAAATTTAGAACCTGTGTTTGAATTAATGTCATCGAGAGATGCCCAGCTTTAAGGGGAAGGATGTCACATCCCAATTTCTCTCTAAGCTAAAAAACCTATTTTATTCATGGATTATTATGGTTTATAGTTGATTAACTATTGTTTGATTAATATTTATTTCATATGTTGATTATGGGATAGTTATGTTTTTATTAATTTACATTATTGGGTTTCTATGAGATAGATATACTTTTTACTCAATACATTATGATCATGTTTGTTAATTATACAACATTATTTTATATATATAACTAAGTTATAGACTAACTACCTTCATTTTTGTGAGTTAAATGTAGGATAGATCCATCCCTTAGAGTATGACAGAAGGAAAGCATCATTAGAGAGGATGATGTAAATGAAGATGTTAAGGGATGATAAAGAGTGAAACCAAAAACCCATGCACACACCATAATAGTATATCATGTTCAGTGATTAATTATTTGAATAGATAGTTGTGGTACGATTTATTTTTTATTATGAATGTTTATTTTGATTTTTTGTGTTCTCAAATCATTTTTTGTGATTACATGATTTCAATAATCTAGTTTTTGTTGATGTTATTAGTTATTTTATTTGATAAATTTGTACCTAACTAGTTTAATGTAATTTACTACCGTGTTGTACATAGTAAATATTCATTTAATAATGTTTGTTTGGATTTTTTGTTAGAAATAATAGTTGTATGTTATTATTGAATTGAGTTATTTGTTAGTAACTATTTACATTTAAAAGGTTACTATTATTGATTTTAATAGGAATATAAACATGTAAATGACTTAATGAATTATAAACTCTTTATTAAAGTATTAATGTAATGCAAGGTGTTATAAATAATATCATTGTGAAATAGTTGTATAAACATTATTGTGTTTGTAAAAATTAGTTTTTAAAGTCTGGGTATTATTTATAGTGTTAAATTATGAGTTTACATTTGAATGCATAATATTTGATTTGGATGACTCGATAGCAATTAGCAATAGTATTTTAAATTCATATTTATTTCACCTTGCTATATAATCATTATGATTATAAACTTATCAATGATCAACATTGCATGAAACAATCTTGGTAATTATGACTTGTCATTTAGTTCATTTTTGTATATTAAGTGAAGTCAATGTTGGATTTGATTTAAGTCAAGGTCATGCATATTTTAAAGGATATATAATGATTATTTTATTGAGTCATTGGGAATTTTCAAGATGATTATGGTTTTTAATCGCTCTTTGACTTTAGTTAACCATCATTCTTAGCAAAAATCATGATGTGACTTGGTTATGGACTACATAAGAAATGGTGGTGGACTATAGCTTAGTGGGGGTTCTATTGATTTTTTCTAGCATGCATATTGTTAATGGGTTTTGTCTGTCGAGAGTTAAGCATACATTTGTGTTGAGTAAGGTGATGGAAATGAATAAAATAAAGATAAAGGAAGATTGGGAGGCATACATAAGGGGAGTAATAGGCTAAAAGAGAAAAATAAAAGGTGTTCAAATTAAATAAAGAGTGATTTGGATTTCTTGGCATAATAAGCATTTGTTATGGTCCGTATTGTACTTAAATCCCTGTATTATGTTGTTAGATCTTGGAATTGAAATGGGTTATCAAGTTTTTGTTTATTTTGAAATTAAATTGGAAGATATATAGGGGCTACATGTAAGACCCTATGTATTTCTCAAGCATCCACATAACCCTACATCCAACCCCATAATCCAAAGGGAATGGTTAGGGTTGTAGGTGTTCACCATGTTTACATGCACCTCTATGTATACTCTATCTTTAATCCTTTTTCAATTTGCAAAACTTGGTCAATTCATTGATTGATTATTACATTTTAAAGGCACATTGGATAGGTTTTTATGATTCAATTTTAGTTTTTCAAACTAGTATAATAATATAAGCTTAATGCTCAATTTAAGTAATCTTATTTGGGTTACATTAGGTTCAACTTTTTTTTACACTTAATTTATATTTATGGGTGAAATACATTATGTGCATTTTAACATTTGACTATATATATATATATATATATATATATATATATATATATATATATATATATATATATATATATATATATATATATATATATATATATATATATATATATATATATATATACATACTAATATTTATGTATAATTTAGGCCAAGTGCTTGATAATATGTGTGTGTGTGTGTGTGTGTGTGTGTGTGTATTTGTATATATAGATGCAAATATATAATTGAAAGGATAAGGTTTCATTTAAATTATATTAGCAAAGATTTAACATGGTTTGATATAGATATGGGATAGATATATACATAGTGTTATTTATAAAAGCTTATAGCTACATATTATTTAATATAAATGGAATTTAGATTTTATTACTGGTCAAGTCCTAAACATAGGAAATCTTGAATCGAGTAAGGATACTAATAGTATACTTCTAGTTGAGTAAATAATATATAATGTCTTGGATAAATTCATTTATCAATTAAACATACTATTACGATCAAGTATGCATTAAAGGTTGAGTTATGTTATAACATTTTACTATATATTTACTTGTATAAGACCTTTTTAAATCTAAGATAGAGGAATTAACTCATAATTTAGATGAGTTTCTTAGTCTCTATGCAAATAGATTTAGACAATATAATGAATAAGCATTGATCATTGTTTATCAGTTGTATCATTTTGTAGACTATGTAAACTTAGGATGGAGATACATAGTCATAAAATTCTCAATGTTTGGTATAAAATGACTATGTGTATGTCTTTGATCATATTTATATGTAAGGGATTCAAATGTTAATATGAATCGATTGATTTGAGTAATTTGAATAAATGAAATTGGCATAAATAATTGGTTGTGTATGAATGGTAAATAACATGAATATATGTGTGTTTTTAGTTAAACAAGTATATAGGGATTTTTATAGTTTATAAAAGGGCATTGGGATTATTTTATTAGTTGATGTAAATTTAGAGTAAACAAACTACTCTAAGATAATTGACAATAGATGTCTTCTTAGAGTATAGTATATATAATAAAGTGTTTGTATTGTATTGAAATCATATTTGAGAGATATAAAAATATACATATACATGGTATGAGGTATAAATTTGTGATTGTGTAATAGAACTAGAAATGATTATACCATTTATATATATACACACACACCTTCATAGAAGAGGATAGTGGTCCTTCAAAGAAGTTATATTGAGATATCAAAGACTAGACATAACCTTATCTCCCCATTCATCTTTCTAACAAGAACTAAGTTTTCCACCTAAGAAGAATGTTTGATGTGAAATATTATGTTAGCTTATATTTTATTGGCCAACGCATTCCTCATTATAGGTTCTATTTTGGGATTTACATGCCTTTTATTATACCTAATTAGATTGGCATTTTGGTCTTAATCAATTTTTTGTTCATCCAAACTAGTGTCAAACCCTTTAAGGTCTTTTTAGTTCCACAAAAATATGTCATCACACTCACTACAAAGATAAATAAATGCATGTTTATTATATTTAGTCATACCTTTCTCAAATTGAGAAGCTTATCTTTTTTGAGTGAGACTTGTTCATAATCCTTATGCTTGATATTAATATTTATATTCTCCCATTTATCTTGATCATTAGTGTTTAAAATTCTCTCAAGAGTGACCAAGCCTTTTGGAAGATTGTTGGTCTTCAATTAGATGATTTGGTCCTCATATTATTGCTGCAATTTAGCATAATGTTTGGCAAAAAACTTAGCTTCCTCTTGAAGAAAACTAATTATTTGTTAGTTATTCTCAAACATTTTATAGATGGTAACATTATTAGGTACGACAGGCCTTATAACCATCTTGATATGCTACTAAGTTTTCTCCCTCTTGATGTCAATTAGAATATCAAATTGGGAACCAATGACAACCAATCTATTTGCATGTTTGTTCTTTTCTCTTGGGACAACTTGTATGCTATATTAGTGTAGGTTTTTATTTTTTCCTATTATTTAATTAGGGAAATTATATATTTGCGCATACATGGAGTTTTCCTACATTTGTGGGATAGGCTAGCTTATGTGGAGATGTGTGTCATAGATGTGTCATAGGTGTCATAAGTAACTCCTTTGACTGGTTATTCCCGGTATGGGAGTTACCTCTCTATTATTAGCACCTTGTCACCACCTTTCATGGAGGAGTTACAGTCTATTCTTGGGGTGTTTTGATCACCATTTGTGGAGGAGTTACCTACTAGCTCTCCTATATGTATTCTTCATTATGGCCATCTCATGTTAATGGAATATTGGCTTTTCTCCAAATTGTCTATGCAATTATCTCTTATTTGATTTCATTTACTTTAGCATTTTGTGGTATTCACTTGCTTCATCCCGTGCAAACATGACTCGTGCATCCTCATTATTCAGACCTTGGCGAATCCTCCGATATGGTATTAGAGCCACCCCGGTAACTGGTTGTCTATTTTGCTATTGCTTTCATTGAAATCTAGAGCTTTGTTAAGGCATTTTTTTAATGAAATTTGAAATTTTTTGGGAGATATTGCTAGTTCTCTTTTCTCTTGTTCCTTCCATGGCTTGTTTGGTCTCTCCATATACATGCAAGCAAGATTTTGCAAGATCTAATAATCTTGTTTCTGTCAATCAATTTGCATATTTTGTGTTTTAATCAGAATTGTAGGTTATCACATGCCTTTGCAATCTCTTGGTAGCTGATTCTACCTTTGCATGCCATTTTTTGGTTTATGGGGTCATTTTTTCTAGCTAAAAGCATCTATTTTACACTAGATCTACATCTTCTATACATCAACAAGAAAAATGCCTTCTAGGTTTTGTTCACAGCCCAAAAAATCCATCTGGGTATCTTTCAATTTTTGCATAAATTTTGTATACTTTGCACAAATACGCTCAAAAATATATAGTAGGACCCCTCTCTGTTGACAGTTTCAATTTTGAAGGTAGTATTCAAATGCTTCATTCTTGCTCATATGGACTCCTTTTCCCACGATTTTTTTATTTTAGCTATTTTTCATGATTTCTGCACCAGTACAGATATTTTTTGATTTTGATGCTAAGATTTTTTAGAAATAGCAGATTCTCAATCGTGACAGTGCACAGTTCTCATTTTTGGAACTTCAAAGGATCATAACTTTCACATAAAACCTTGTATCGAGACGATTTTTTTTAAAAGTACATGATTTTTTGAGTAGATCATAGTGGTGCTATTTATTTCTCTAGATATTATGCCAAAGTTGTATTTTTAGCATATGCTCTTCATGAGGGTTTTGTAATGCATTGAAATCAAGACCACTTAGTATTTCTTGCTAGTGGTAGTTGTAAACACACTAATATAAAGTGCCAAATCATATTCTTTTTAGGGGGGTTCTTTGATTGAGCAATATTTGAGGTTTTTTTAAAAGCTTGTATATCTGATTGTCGAAGATGAAGGGTGATGCCCGGGTTGGCAGGAGGCCAAATTCCCCCTTACAAAGACCTCCTTTGGATTTTTCACTCTATGCTGAGTCTAACAAGTGGTTGGAAGGATACTTTATCTCTCAAAATAGACATTTTTTTAATGTTTTAGTGTTATTTTTTTAAAAAATAATAGTTTACAGGAAATTAAATCTTTAATATCTTACAAATAGTACCTCAGATTTGGGTGTCATTTTTTTGCAAAAGTGTTTATATTTCAATTCTCCATAGTGTAGGCTTGTTATGTATTAAAAATGCACTAGTTTATAAAGTGCCTAAAATTTGGGTCTCTCGAGACGCATTTTTGGCTGAGTCTGACGTCTTGTTTGCTTAAAGTCTTGTACTGATTGCTCTAAGACACATTCTCGGCTGAGACAACACCTTTTGAGCATGATCTTGAATATTTGGAGGGGGGCTCAACATTTCTAGGGAGTGTGATTGCTTTTCAATAGTTGCAATCTTTGCTTTCATTCTCCTTTCTGCATAATTTCACAACTTGCAATCAACATAGCATCACCTAAATTCAGCTTAAAATGGATTATTTTCAACTTAAACCCCTATCACCCTTCAATTGTCATGAATGGAAGGTTAAAATGTCAATCATTCTTAGAATTAAAGGGTTGTATAGGATCACCATGGGTATTGAAGTAGAACTCAACACTGATGTTGAAAAAGTCAAGTGGTACAATAATAGTGATGAAGCCTATAAATTACTGAGCTTGTCTATGTCTCTAGAACTTCTCTTCCATTTAGAAATCTCCAAGACTCCTAAAGACATATAGGACACCCTAGAAACCTTATTTGTAAAGCTTGATGAGATGAGAGGTCATGAGCTTGAAAATGAACTCATAAGTCTAAGTCCTAAAAATTTTGACACCCTACAGAAATTTTTCACTAAGTTTAAGGCCCTTAGATTACAATTGAAAGAATGCAAGATAGAGAAGAAAGATGATAAACTCATCTTTTCTATTCTCGCTAAGTTAGGTCCAAGTTATTTAGTCTTTGTCTCCACTTTCCATGCCATAAAAAGTGCCCTTGGCACTACATGGAAAATGCCTTCTTTGGATTCCTTCATTACCAACTTGACTAGGGAGCAAGATAAGCTAATTCAAATAGGCACAATAGAGTCTACTCAACCCCAAGCTTTGATAGCTAGAAATGGTAAGGATAAGACTTCAACAAAGGAAAAGAAGAAAAAGAATAAGGACCAAGAGAAGAAGAAAGGAAACCACAATCCTGCCAAAAACAACACTGAGTCTTCCTCCTCCAATGCTAAACCTAAGAAGGAAAAGGTTAAGTGTGTCTATTATAAGAAGATAGGGCATGATGAACACAAATGCATGAAGAAACAAATAGATCACCTAACTCATCTTCTAGAAAATCACAACATAGGTGTTCTTGAGTCCATCAAGTAGAATTCATCTACCCAAGATTCTACTAAGGCAAAAGGTAAGGGTAAGGAAAAAGAAAAGGGCAAGGTCCTTATAGCTACAGTAGCTTTTACATCTTCATGGTTCATTGACTCGAGTGCTTCTCACCACATGGGTGTTTCCCTAGTTGAGTTTTCATCTTTAGAGCCTTGTAGCATGACTTCAATAAGTTTGGGTGATGACACATCAGTTTCCATTTCAAGGAGAGGGTTAGTTGAAATGGAAGGAGGAACATTCAATAATGTTCTAAGTTTTCCTTCTCTTTCAACCATTCTCCTATTAGTGTACCAAATCACTCACATTGGTCGGGGTATGAGAGTTGAGTTTTCACCAGATTCAGTGGCTATTAGGGAATTGCATAGTGATACTATAGTGGCAGTGGGTAGGGTAGATCACTAAGCAAGGTTATACACCTTCTCACATTTTGCACCTGATTCTTCTCTAACAACATTACTGACTCATTCAAATGGAGTTATCAAATTATGGCATGAGTGGTTTGGCCACCTTAACTACTACTACCTTGAACAACTTTGTAAACATGACATGGTCATTAGCTTGCCTCCTGTCCAATTCTCAAAAGGACTTTGTGAGGGGTGCTCCCTTGGGAAGCATCCTGAAGCAAAATTTGACAAAGGCAAAGCTTGGAGGGCTTCACAACCTTTGGAGTTAGTCCACAGTGATGTATCAGGACCCTTTCCCAAACCATCTTTCACAAGGGCCAAGTACATCCTCACTTTCATTGATGATTTCTCTAAGTACACTTGGATATATTTTCTCAAACAAAAGTCTGAAGTGTTTGAAAATTTTATAGACTTCAAGGATCTTGTTGAGAAATAGAGTGAGAAATCCATCAAGGTTATTTAAACTGATAATGGAGGGGAGTATGTCAGCAATAGGTTTGAGCAGTTTTGCACCATAGAAGGGATTGATTTGCAGTGTATAGTCACTTATTTGTCCTTCATAGAATGGGGTTGTAGAATGCAAAAATGGGTTCTTAAAAGAGATGGGTAGCTATATGATTCACTCCAAATCCTTAACACCATAGTACTGGGCTGAAGCCATCAATTGTCCTTGCTACATTCAAAACAAGGTTCCTCACAAATCTTTAAAAGGGATAACACCCTCTGAAACTTGGCATAAAAGGAAACTTGATGTTGAGCACCTTAGGGTTTTTGAATCCCCAACCATGGCCCACATACCAAAGAACAAACACAAAGCTATGGAATGTCAGTCTAAGCCTTACATCTTTATAGGATATCTAGATGGTATTAAGGGGTATCACCTTCTAGATTTAACCACTCATGAGTTGTTCATTGAGAAAAGTGTCCACTTTCAAGAGAGTCTTAGAGACTCAACACTTGGCACTTCTTCTCTTTCATCAGATCTACTTATTCATGATGATTCCTCAGATTTAGATCAGCCATAGTAGGTTCTTAAGCTAGAGACATCTTCTTCATCTTCAAGTTTAGATAGTGAGGACAGTGATGCAGAGTCATCCACCTCTAGTCAATTAGAGTATGAGGAGTTAGCACCTGACTCGCCCACTTCTAGGCCACTTTGGGCCAAATAGACACTTGAGAGTGCTGGCACTTGGGTAGGAGATCTCGTAGATGATAGACATACTAAGGGGGATTTTTAGAGAAATCCACATGCCTTTTTTGCTTTAGTTTTAGATCCACAGACTTTTCAAAAGGCATCGGGGGTACTTGAGTGGGATAGTGCTATAGAGGAAGAATATTCTTCCTTAATCAAAAATCACACTTGGGATTTGACTTCACTTCCTAAGGGAAAGAAGATGATTTGATGTAGGTGGATATATCAGACCAAGTTTGTAGCAGATGGGTCAGTTGATAAGTACAAGGCATGATTGGTTGCCAAGGGTTTCTCACAGGTGGCAGGCATTGACTACTCAGAGATCTTTGCACCCATTAAAAAGATGACTTCTATCTGACTCACCTTAGCTATTATCATAGCACATGGTTGGGATGTGCACCAAATGGATGTGAAGAGTGCCTTTCTTCATGGAGACCTAAAGGAGGAGATATACATGGAGCAACTACCAGGATTTGTTTAGGATTCTTCCTTAGTATGCAGACTTAGGAAATCTATCTTTGGCCTCAAATAGGCCCCTCAGTCTTGGTATGCCAAGATGGATTCCTTCCTTCTCATAGTGGGATTCACTAGGTGCCATTCTGACCCTAATGTCTACTTCTTATGCTAGGATGATTCACTCCTGATTTTGGTTTTATATGTTGATGACCTTTTTATCACCGGGAGTTCTTCATCAACTATTATAGTGGTGAAGGCATCTCTCTAGGATAGATTTAACATGACAGACATGGGTTTGTTGCACTGCTTCCTTGGCATCGAGATCTCATAGTTAGATTCAAGGATTTCTCTTGCATAGCCTAAGTATGCTCTTGACTTATTGGCTCAATTTCACATGGCTAATTGCAAGCCATCTCCAACTCGCATTCTATTAGGAGTCAAGCTTGAGGCTGACTATTCTTCACCATTGGTTGATGCCACTCAATATCGACAACTTGTTGGTAGTCTCATCCACTTGACTCGCACCAGGCCTGACATGTCATATGCAATGGGACTTGTCTCCAAATTTATGCAAGAACCTCATGAGCTTCATTAGAAAGAAGCTAAGAAGATCTTGCATTACATATAGGGTTCACATAGATATGGGATTCATTACAGATTTGGCATAGAGGTTAATTTGGTTGGATATATAGATTCAGACTAGGCTAACAATTCATAGACTCATAAGTCCACTTCTAGTTACAGTTTCTCTCTAAGTTTTGGTCTTATCAATTGGTCTAGCAAGAAGCAAAATTCTATTGCTATATCATCCATAGAAGCAGAGTATAGGGGAGCTGTTAATGTAGCTACTAAGGCTATTTGGCTTTAGGGGATCCTTTTTGAGTTTGGCATTCCTATCAAGCAGCCCACCATCATTTATTATGACAACCAGAGTAACATTCAGATTTGCAAGTTTCTGGTTCAGCACCAGTAGACCAAGCACATAAAGATTCACATGCATTTCATTCAGGAGCTTATTCATAGTCAGGTCATTGACTTGATATTTTTCCAGTCTTCAGAGCAAGTTTTAGACATCTTCACCAAACCTTTCACCAAGAGCAAGTTCATTCATCTATGACCTCTTCTTGGGGTGCGATCCACATCTATATCAACATCATCTTTGAGGGTGCCCACTAGCCTCTTCCTTTCTTTTATGTCTCTCTTTTGGGGGGGAGTTTCTTCCTACATAATTTCTCCTTTTCTCTATCTTATGGGAGATTGCATTTGTACATGGGTACCTCATCAGGCCTAGTTTTTGGGACCCATTTTATATTTCCACATTGCCCACCTAAGCTGCGCTTATGGGGGGTATTAGTGTAGGTTTTTATTTTTCCCTATTATTTAATTAGGGAAATTATATATTTGTGCATACGTGGAGTTTTTATACATTCATGGGATAGGCTAGCTTATGTGGAGATGTGTGTCATAGATGTGTCATAGGTGTCATAAGAATGTCATAAGTAACTCTTTTGGCTGACTATTCTAGGTATGCGAGTTACTTCTCTATTCTTAGCACCTTATCACCACCTTTCATGGAGGAGTTACAGTCTATTCTTGGGGTGCTTTGACCACCATTTATGAAGGAGTTACTTACTAACTCTCCTATATGTATTCTTTGTTATGGCCATCTCATGTTAATGAAATATTGGCTTTTCTCCAAATTGTCTATACAATTGTCTCTTGTTTGATTTCATTTATTTTAGCATTTTGTGGTATTCACTTGCTTCGTCTCGTGCAACCATGACTCATGCATCCTCATTATTCGGACCTTGGTGAATCCTCTGATATGTTAAATGCTTCAAATTCCTCTAAGAGATCCTAAACTCTATGTTTTTAAGAATCAATAATTTATTATTAGTTGTATGTTGGCCTCTAACCTAATTTATAACCAACTCACTGTCACTAAAGACTTGTAATAACTTTATTCCTCTCTTATTATCCCACTAGATTCCATGTATAAGTGCTTCATATTCAACTAAGTTATTAGTATAACTAAAAGAAAATATAAAATTAAAAAAATTACTTATCTTACATTAGAGATACCAAAATTACACCAGCTCTTGCTCCACTTTTACTCCTAGATCCATCAAGGAATATTTTCCATATACCATAAACATGCTCATTAGGCTTGATAAGATTTGGGATTATATCATCATTTTTATCTATGCCATAGGTGCCTAAATCAATTTGATCAATGAGCTTATAGGATTCATATTCATGATGTTTAGTTCCCCATTCATCAAGTATAATTTTATGAATGCCTTCAATAATTATGGTTGGTTCATGGTCTAGGATAGTCTCTTCTTGATCAAGAACTATGAAATTAACACTAGCAACATTTGGCACACGTGGCTCTATGTGATCTTTATAAATTAGTTCAGATTTGATAGTGAATTTAGTGAAATATCTTTTCTCAAACAACATGTGAGACCAATCTGATGACAAGTGGCCTCCAATCTTAGTTTTGAAGTTTCTAGATAGACATAATGCAAAGTAGGGTGGGAGATGTATAATGGAAACATCTTCATATATTGATAATTTATGACATGCATGAAAAGTGATACTTAATCCTTTGATCACACCAATTTTTTTCATGGTTGTACAATCTAATTGTATTACTTATTTATTGATTGGTTCATACTTCAATCCTAGCTTATTATCAACTTGCTTAGGCATCACAAAACTAATTGCACATGATTTTATCATAAAATTATAAACCAAGTGATTACCAATTATAAAATAAATGTATTAAGGTGGAGGTTTGTCACTCACCTTAGTCTAAGATAGATTAGTGAGGACTGATCTTGATTCATTTGTTATTTCACTTGAAATATTGAGATTAGACAATGCTTATTGTAATAGATCATTTTTCCCTTGAAAGGTCAATGTCTCCAACATATAAATGTTGACATTAGTATTCTTCATTTTCTTAATTACTTTTAAGGTAACATTACCAACCTTTGGATATATTTTGAGAGCAACAAAACCTTGAACTTGAGTATATTGGAGCTAATCCTTAGGTTGAACCTCATTTTTTATGGTCTAGTTTAATTTATTTTCTTAAACCTTTAGAGTTGAATCAAACCTTATTTATCCTTGGATAATTGGAGATGAAATGGGACCTCTTATACATCTATTCAATTTTGATATCCCTTTTCTGAGACCTTGTGTTGGTTGATATAGAAGTAATGGCCTTGTTTGTGTTCTCCACCTAATTTACCCATAATAATCATCCTCTTGGCAATTAAAAAGTGTATAATCAATTCATATTTTCCCTTGGGATGACTCTCCTTGTGATGGTGTTTTAACTTATGTCTCTTAAGGAATTTATACAATTTAGACCATCAATGTTTAGCTGATAACACCATTAGTACATGTAGTTTGGTTATGAGGTTGGCTACAAGGATAACACCATTCATAATCTTGAAGGAAATTATTTTAAATTGGAAAAATTGATTTTGATAAACTATGAGTAGCTAGGTTTTGAGATATTATTGGCCTTGCATGGGTAAGTTGTCCTTGTTCCTAAAAATTACATTGAAAAGGTTACCTATGAGGCTAATAAGACTGATAAGGAGGTTGGTAAGGTCTATTAGACTAATCTTACTTCCTCTTCAGGGTGACTAGTTCATTGATAAAGGTTTGGAGTAAACTTTTCACTACCTATAAATCATTTTATGGGCTAGGAGGAGTTATCTCTTGACTAGATATTTAACTTGTTAGCATAGGAATGGGTGTTAATACAAGTTGTATAAGTGGTGTATGAGGTGTTAAATCTATAAATAGTGGCTGGGAGGTCTCAAAATAATCTTCCCAGCTTATATAAAGTAGTTTTCATCCCTAATGGAAATCTCATATACATCAAGAAGAGTTGCACCCCCTATAGATTAGATCATATTAGTAATATCAGTGTTTAAGGCTCTTAGAGAGTAGAGGAAAGAATTGTTAGGAGTGGGCTTAACTAGAGTTAGGATTCTATCCCAATATTATTGGAACCTAAATTTGAAATTAATCATGATTTATTATGGAGCTCTCTGTATAGTGGTCAGCTATTCAACTAGGGATAAATGGTCACTTTTGTCTCAAAATTACTTACATAAGCCTTATACTTATTCATCTCATGGGTTGATATAATTAGGTTATGATATCCTATACCATTGAATATCCTTGAACTTAAATGACATAGCTAAAATCCTAATAGCAACATTCTCTTGAGTAATATGGTGTACTAAATAGATATTGGAAATATCCTTGATGTGCTCTATAGGTGTGGTATGGTTCTCTCCAATGAAATAAGGATTGCTTTGTAGGGATGTAATAGGTATATCATCATGTTGAGAAATATTTAATGGGATTCCTCCATTTAAAGAAACAAAGACATGATTTATGGGGATATCCATATGAAAATTTTGAGGTAAACCTTGGTTGTTTTAAGGGAATTTAGTAGTAAAAGGGAGGTTAATATATGGAATAGACATTGAGAAGCTCTTCATTTTAACTAAATGTAATTTTAACTCAACAAAATTAGTGTCCTTACATCTATAAGATTATCTTTTATTACATTTGGCATGTAAATTTGATAATAATCTAAACTAGGATCCCTTAAAAGATTAATAGAGTTGCCAAGTGCTTGATAGATGTGTTCAATGACTAAAACTTACTAAGAGTAATGCCAACCTCTTATAAAATCTCTTCAAATAGTCCCACTAACCATGCCAAGAAATTTTGTCACTTGGATTTGCATTGTTCATTCAATCAACTAATCTAATTACAATAATAGGATCATACCCAAGGTGTGTGACCTTGGGTCCTTAGGATGAACCTCTAGATAAGTTTGGCTTCCTTCCTAAACTAGATGCACTTGATTTAAGATCAGATGTAGGTCTAAAACTATGTTAATTAGACTTATCTACATCTATTATTATGTGTCTTGGTTATAGAAAAGGGAATAAATTGAAGTGAAATTTTTTTTTAAAAAAAAGTAATGCACCAAGTCTATATATCTCCTCCACCTACTTGGGACATCATAATAAATCCTTAAAATTGATAATAACTCACACAACTCCTAAGACATTTGTAACTCTCTCAACCTTTTCATTAGTAATTTGTATGAAGGTAGTGATCTACACAACATACAACCTACGAAAAAAGTGTGTAAAAGTGATAAGATATCAACATAAGGGAATGAAACTTCCATAAAATGAAGATTAATAGTCAAATGTTACACAATACTCTATAAAATTGATAATTTAGGAGAGGAAAATATCAATATTATTAGATTCAAGGCATTAGTCTAGTATTAGAAGTCTTAAAAAGAGTAGAGTTCTTTAATATCCAAGAGGAGGGATAATGAATAATTCATTTTCAGTCCTATATATGATAAATGAGATAAGAGAGAAGAGGATAATGCCAATTAAAATTCATATATGTTTTTACTCCATCAATCCAACCTTATTCAAGGAAAAGAGATAATAAAATGGAAGTATTAATCTCTCCCCAATGCATTAGGCCTATCCTATAAAGATCTTCAATGAAGATTGGAATAGTAGTGGGAGAGAAGACTTAATAATTTTCTATTTGTATCCTTTGGTGTGATTTTGTATGGTATCTATGCTCCTTTACGGTATTTATACTCTATGAAACTCCTATCTCAATAGCCTTAAATCTCCCATTTCCACCTCTCATACATGCATGCTAGAGAGAATCTAGCTCATGTTGACTTGCCTCCTTAACTACCATGTTTGGATAATGTTTGAATTGTAAGTAGACCTCATATGCATATTTAGAGCCTTGAGTTGACTTTCCATGACCACCACTCTATGGATGAAGCTAAAAAAACTTTGAGGTAGCTTTTAACACTCCATACCTTCTTCATTCTCTTTATGAACACTCACTCTATTCATGGTAATGCTAGACATGTTGAATAAATATAGACTACTTGAAATTAGCTTTAAATTTTAGGTGAAGGCCTTTTAGAGAATTTGATAAACTAGTATGTCACAACCTTTGCCCATGAGAGCTCTTGGATAAGATAAGAAACACACATTTTTATGCTTGAAAGCTCCATCTCTTGAAAACCTATAACAATTTTGTTAGAAATCTTTGGTTTGATGTCACCATAGACCTATAATACTCTTCAATGAAATTTTCATGTATTCATGAATAATATTGCTCTCAAGATCTCAAAATTCTCTTGACCTATTTTTAACTTTGAAACCATGATTTTGGTAATCCTTGAAGATAACAAAATCTCTCTTTTATCCCTTAGGAAGTTTTCATTACTCCTCATACCTTCATGGTAGTCTTTTATCCCATTATAAGACTTATCTCATCTCTATTTATCCATATACCTTTTCAAAGAGATTAAAAACCTCCTTTATATAGGTTCATTCATCATCATAACCTTTTATAATTGTAAATTAGCTCATTTTTTTCTAATAAGATCTACAATCTATTAATAAACCTATTGAAAATGCCCACAAAATTGTATGCAATCTTGTAGACCTATGGAGACTTGATTTGAGTTTTTGAACCTTGTAGAATACTCTTGAGAATCCTTTACATCTTTAAACATGACTTTCAAGCTTGTATATATGCCCGACAAACCCAAGAACACATCCCTTCCTCTTCAACACCATGAAAATCCTATCCAAGACTTACAACTTGCTTGTAAGAGTTTTGACATTCTATGGAGATCCTTTTTAATCTTTTTAGACCTAAAAATCTTTAAGTGTTTGAAATATTGGTCTTATAAACCTACATACATATTTCAATCTTATAATCATTCTTGAAATCTCATTATTTCAAATTTTATACATATAGATGTAAAATAAGGTTATAAAACCTTGAATTTCATTTGCCATAGCCATAATATTGCTCTTGAAAGACCATCTCAAGGCTTGATAGGATATTTGAGAATATCTAAAATCATGTTGCAGTCCTATCTCATCATGAAGGCTTATAAAGACGCATTTGATCATTGAAAAAATGGTTGCATACCCATTTAAAGTATCTTGAGAATATTTGAGAACATGATTTCACCTTGATCAATCAAAAAATATTCTTTGGAAACTACAAGCCTACATACATACTTGTAGGTGTATGTTTATTAATTTAAACTATACCTCACAAGCCTATAACATTGTAACTTAACAAATTATGCCCTCCTTCTCATAAAACCATGCTTGAAAACATTACATTCTATTTTAAATGATGTGGATGCCCTAGTTAAGGCCTAGAAAACCTTCCTCAAATAGACCTTAATATATTTTGGTGCTTGTTGAAACTTGAAGAGGATCATAGAGGCTTAAATGGTGAGTGGCATCCTCTTTTTTAAGCTTTTATATGCTTTAATCTTCAAACCAAGTCCTACAACAAGTCTTTTGAGTAATTTTAAAACCATATAACCTACCCTGGCTCCTTGAACAAGTCATATAACCTTTGAGATCACTAAGGGATAACTTAATACATGACATATCTTCACTAAAACCCTATAAAATCCATGCATGAAGGTAATAGGAAAATTACATGATATTTTGTTAAAAATCTTGAAACTTCTATGTACTCAAGTATTTTATCATATGGGTTAAGTCCATATGGTTTTTTAGTTCTTTATGCATCTAGAGACCATGACTAAGTGCCTTAAGACCCTAAAAATACATTCCCAAACCTTTTTTGAATGAAACACTAGCAAAATAAGACTAGGATGTGATGAAGAAGCCTACAAGTTTTAATAATGACCTTGAACTCCTTGTATCTTCTATCTATGGTCTATGTGGAAGTTGTAAATAATTATGGGGTCCTTTGAATCTTTCCAAGCTCCCCAAAAATCTTTCAACTACCATGCAAGAGGAGAATAGAGAAACCACAAGATTTTTCTTGATAAGAAACCCTATAGAATAGTTCTTTGGATATGTTCTTGCTAATTCAACTTGATCTCCTCCATTTTGAGAGTTACACTTGACCATGGATTATCTTTTTACCTTCTTCAAAATATTTTTATGCCTTGATATCCTCTATAAGGCCTTGTATATGCATTAGGATCCTAAAACTTGTGTTCATACCCTATTTTCTAAGGATATAGACTAGTGATCTTTCTTGAAAACATGTTCTTCTTCTCATGAATGTGTTTATTTTACATTGGAGGACTTGAAACCTGGTTCTAATATTTCAACCTCATTAAAACCATGATGTTTCCTTCATTAAGACTTTAGGAAGCTTTAAAAAATGACTATAATGTCTTTAAAAAATGAATACTATCCTAAACACAAGCATGAATATTTGTAATGGTTTGATCAATGTCTAAACTCATTCTTCCCATGTTTGGAGATGGATAAGTCCACCAATAAATAGGAGTGGAGGGAAATAACTAAGTTAAATACATTATTGTCAATGTGTACAGACTTAAGGGGTTATGGAGAGGTTTTAAATCTCAAAGTCACTTATGAAACCTCACAAAATGTTTCCACTCTTTTTATGACTTAATGACTTCAAATATGACATTTTAATGTATTCATTATGCTATAATCATATTAATAAATATTTTAGTAGCTCAAACCTGATATTAGGCCCTAAAAACCTCTCTAAGACCTATGAAAATGATTTACTCTTGTTATTTTGGTCTTAAAGAGAACTCATGGTGGCTTATATAATGGAAGGGATGTGAAGTTATCCTCTTAAATCCATGAAAACTCCTAAGGTGGAAGGAAAAGAAGAACTAAAATAGAAAAAACTAGAATTGGATTCTTTGGAAACTCATTAAAACTCTCCTAATGTTGATATTAGGCCTCAAAGGAGTGATAGTCAATAGTTTTGACTAACCCATTTTTCCCACAACCACTATGAAGATAAATAACTAGGATTTTATCATTTGACAAGGAGTGACATTCAATGACCTAAATTTGAATGCAATAAACTAAAGGTGACATAGAACCTAGAATCATCCAGGTGGTCACCAATAATTTCAATAGGTATTTCATAATAGATACCTACATCTAATCTAGACATAAGCATTGATGAAACTATATGATGTCAATGCAAGTGTCTACAATTATAGAAGTATAATTTCTAGAATCAAGTGATTGACCCAAAATCTATATTTAGTTTACTTCTTACCTATTCTAGATCCAAACCTATGTTAGCATCATAACCAACTAATTATATTGTTTTCATTGTCATGTTAATATCTATCATACTTATACTTTACATTTTTATCATATCTTATCATAATAAATTTAGTATATGTTTTATCTAAGTTTTTTAATTAATTGTCTTGTTATAGAGATAGTTTACCACCCTTGTGCCCTAGGATATCTCTACCCCATTAACCCTATATGTCCTAAATCTAAATTTTAGGTTTAATTAGGTATATGTAATGGAAACTATACCTTATACATTTCATATATTCATTAATTTCTTATATGATACACATGAGTATGCATTTCCAACTAATGATTCACCTTTTCACTATTGAAAAATTACACAATCACAATTTATTAAGATATATATCATACCACCTCAACAATGAATTCTAATGGCACAAATGCGTACTTATAAAGTGGGTGAATCAAGTAATTTAAATGACACCCCTTAAAGTTCTCACATTCCTAATAAAATAAAGGAGCCTATCAAGGAATCTATACCAAAAGTGAAAATCCCTATGTAAATAGAGGAATATATCAAATTAGAGATGAAAAAAATAGAAACTTCCACAACTACAACATATCATATTCATGAACTACCATTATTGGTCAATTCAAAAAATTCTTGTATAATTAAATATTATTATAGCAATGATGATGAAGATACATAAGAACTAATAGATGATCAACTATGCAAGATAAATTTTTAATCCAATTTATGAATATGAATACTTATCTCCTTCTTTATTCACATATGTTAGAGTGAGTGAATATATAGATATCTCTATATTCAAATTAAGGTGAAAACACCCATTTACACATAAGTGGATAAACAAAATACCTCAAATAATTGTATCATGATTTCATAATTATTTAACTTAACACTCATAATACAATGATCACATATACCAAAGAGAATGAATTATTTAACCCTTTTTGTAAATAGTTAGGAAAGAATAACCTAATCAACTTGGAGTGAACTATTCTAAAATCATGTCAATTAAATAATTCATATTCATAATATTATGATATAGTATTGATTATTAAATTATGCTAAATATAAAAAAGTACAATACCAAAATAGTGATTTAAATGATTAAACATGAATAAGAGATAATAATTATCTTATTCACTAATGTGTAGGCATATTAGACAGATATAGGTGTGAAAGAAGACAAGCTAATGCTCCACTATGATTCATCAAAGTCTAGAAATTATCTCTTTATCCACCTATAAATTAGGGCATGTCACCTTGAAAAACAAGTATTATTGGGATCAAATGAATTTTATCTAACCTCAAATACCCCTCTATTAGTGAGCACTACTTACATTGTCAATACTCTGAAGAGGGCCTTAAAACAATGTAGGTATCCCCTTTATATGGGCTTGTGTGTGAATAATTGTGTAATATTCTATACGCAAGTGCATGTAGTGATATAGTTTATAACTTGATAAATAATACTCATGGGTTACTCTTTCAATGATTCAGACCTATAAAAATACTACTTTTATGATTGAATTGAAAATAGGGAATAATAGGGTAGTTTTACAAGTTTAGTAGATGTGTGTTTGATTTATACTTGATGATAGTGAATGGTATTTTAATTTTATTTATACCATATATTTTTAAATTATATCATAAGAGGGTTGACTAAGATAAATATTCTAACCCATACATGATGAAATATTTGAAAATTTATTCATTAATAAGGTTAGGACACTAGCATTAGACCTAGGATACTATCATTGATGCTAGTGTCCTAGCCTGGATGATAGTGTTTGGGAATATAAAAATATGTTGAAGATTTTTAACTATAAAATTAGGATATTAATTAGGTTTTATGTAGACTTATAATTGATCTAGGTAATCATAATATTAGGGTCAGAATATGTGATACACATTTAGGAATATCGAGATGGTGAACATGAACCTTTTGATAGTGGAAAGGTCCTAAATTGAAGGGTTGAGCCACATGTGACATTTATCAAGTATACAAAACTAGTTTATCATATATAATAGATATTTACCATCTAAATTTCACCACCCTAATATATTAATGCATAAGGATGAAGTTATTAGGTTAAAGGAAAATAAATGTGTACTTTGGTGTGTACAATACTCCTTGCTTTGACTTAAACCCTATTTAAATTTGATGTTTGTATATTTATTGAAATTAAGAACATGTTATATTGTAATTAATGAATTTAATCTAAAAAATAAATAATTAAAATAATTGGAGGAAAAGAGAGTAAGGAAGGAGTACACATATGTGGATGCAACCATGTTTCCCCTTGGTAGTTTACTTTGGTAATGATGCTTCTTTGTTGAAGCATTAGAGAGCTAGGCTCATAAGTAAATTTTTGATATGTGAAAAGGAGAGTTGGAGTGTGGTCATGACCCTAATATAGTGCAAATA
The DNA here is from genome assembly GCA_037957365.1 of Torreya grandis. Lineage (NCBI taxonomy): Eukaryota > Viridiplantae > Streptophyta > Pinopsida > Cupressales > Taxaceae > Torreya > Torreya grandis. Next base: position 1,634,286 of record JARHVA010003416.1, on the reverse strand, counting down.
TGATTTATGTCAATGACACCAAGGTCATTGAATCTCAATTTCATAACTCAAGCTTATACATAATCTAACAAATTTATCCAATCTAACATAGCTCAAACAGTGTAACAATATCAACCTATAAAAGGAAAGTAGTTCCAAGGCCATCGAGTATGTTAAATCTCAATCAGAGTATTTAAGGGATCCAACTACTATAGATAGAAAAATATTAATTGGTGTATCTTGGTAAGGTTAATCCATAAATGTGTATATAATATGAATATGTATATTTGATTTAGTAAATTTTCATGGCATATGAACCTCTAATGTGTCTCAAGCTGAAGTACCTATCAAAAAGTAACCTTTTATCTATATATGTATAATATCTATTACAAATTTTGAAAACTTTGTCTCAAATTTGTGAAAATTGATAACAATTGTATAATATTTTGACCCAAGTTATATTTATATAGATACCCATATTTGGTACAATGTTTTTTGTATGGTGTATTTTGCTTAGCTTTGGAGGTATAGGAATTTTGATAAAAGGTTGAGTACTCAGTGGTGTAGTCTTGCATGGGCCCCTTGGGCTCCATGGATTTACTGCAATGTATAGTCTTTTACTACTTTATGTTCATTGTGTTTCACTTAGGCCACCTCGTGGTGGGTATCCCCAAGTTTTGTTTTTTATTATGTGTTTAAGTTACTAGACATTAGTGTTCACTTTGGGATACTAGTGTCAATGCTAGTGTTTAATGTATAATGCTAGTGTTTAACCTTATTATCATCTCTATTGTCATTTTTTTTCATTTTGTGATAGTTGTATGTTTATTCTATTATCAATTTTCATGTGCCACTAGGTCTTATTTCAAATTCAAAAGTATCCCTATATATAAAAAGCTAACGCATAGTATTTATTATCAACAAAACTTATAAATTGGCATATACAATATTTTATTCAAAATATATTGACTTATGCTACATACTAAATTGTTAGATCTAAAAATCTAAAGTATTACAAACTATTGATTTGCACTTCCAATATTTGTACCAAGGATTTTAATATGAGAAAGATCATATAGGTTCACAATCACAATTACACACATAACTAGGAGGAGAAATACGTATGATTTTGAGGCCCTCTTTACATTATAAGGATATGTAGGTAGCACTTAGCAATAATATATTTTCTAGGGTTAGCTCGACACACTTGTAAACCCCTTTTTATTGAGTCACAAGTAGTAAAAAGGTAAGGAATTAGGGTTTTGACTATTAAAAGTGTTTCAAAAATAATCTTATTGATATCTAAAGGTGAAAAATGGATAAAATTATAGGCATAGGTTCAACCTTTAGATATCAATAAATATAACCTATAATTTACTTCATATTTATGATTCTAAATATAACCTATAATTTACTTCATAGGTTATATTTAGAATCATAAATAATCATTGATACTTAGACATAAGAATCGATGAAAATGTCTTAATGTTGATGCTAATGTCTAATCCCAAAAAGGTATAAAATACTTGAATAAGTGGAACATAGAGCTAAGTATCAAGAATGGTATGAGCATCATCCATAGTGATATCCCAAAACATATAGATAAACAAGATAAGCTCTTTCTTAAACCTTAGTCTTATAGTTGTACAATTATTTATATATTTATTGCATATATTTGAATGAGTTAGAAAATTTAATGTCTAAGTGAGCTTAATTGACCCTTAGATTACCTTAATAGTTAATTAAATAATAATATATTATTTATTAATACAAGATGAAAACCTCATGTAAATAAATAATAAAATTATATTTATTTAATACTTACTAATTTTATAAAATATCTTTCAGGTTGGTTGGACCCATTGGTTTTAATGGTTGCCTCCCTTCACATTTCACTATAAGTAGGCTTTTACCCCTATTGTGAAATATCATTGATTGAATATTTCATATTTACATGTGGAAAATATTTGTGAAGGCTATTGAGAACAAGTGAGAAGGAGAAGTTTGTATTGTATTGGGGTGTATAATTTTTCAGATATTAAATATAAACTATGGGTTTTTTTACCTCCATTGGAGGTTTTCCCAGCTACATGTGTCATTTTTATCTATGTATTCTTTGATATTTATCTATTATATCATATTATATTCAATCATGGTATCAGAGCCTAGGATATAGTGTATTTAATTGGCAAGATTTTTTGGAAGGTGTTCGTATGAATAAATTAATATTTTTTATTCCTTCTATAATTTCTTCAGGTATGTTGGTTCACCCTATATATGGTGTATCAAGGGAGAGTAAAAAATATATAGATCACTAAGAAAGCCTATATACCTTTTTCTTGATCACCTAGACCTCAATCAAAGCATTTAATACCTCTATCAAGCTACTAGAAATCATTTTTGAAGCAAAAATAAAACTTGTAGAGGAATTATGTAACACTTATACATCCTTGAAAAGATTTTAAAATCTTGTTATTTATTCAAAAAATTGGCCATCCATGTAAGTTTGTAGAGTATTTTAATTTATTGTAAGGTAATTTGAGCACCCAATTATTTTTTTCAAGCCTCAAATCATTTTTTTGAATTTTTTTTGTTGTTAGAAACACCATTGTATGGCCCTCCCTGCTTAAAAAAACTTAAAAATTGAAATCTCATTCTTTTAGACCATGTTCTTTGCTTCCTTATGGATATATAGTCCATTTTGGACAGTATAAAAATCCTAAAATGCATTTGAAAGATTCCTTAAGCATCATTTATTTGTTTTCTCTCACCTGGTAACTATAGTACAATACTTGTTTGCCAAAAAATCATTTTTTGAACCAAAGACTAAATTTTGAAACTATGGTTTGCTTTAATAGATAAATTCAAGTAGATTAGAAAAAAAAAATGTTATTTGGTGTATAGTACATCAATCTATGTATCTCCAAACTATTTCATCAATGTTATTCTTCTCCCTATGCATACTACAAGTAATTATTTTTCATATAGTTATTTGAAATATTTTTAAAGTACTTTATCTATTAAATACTAATATTACATGCAAGTAATGGACCCCACCTAATTTTTAGATTTTACCTAAAAATTAATTTTATTAATATTAGTTTTTTTCACATGCACGTAAATTTTTTATTTTTATTTTTAAAAATATAAAAATTAGATAAATAAGGTTTATATATAAATTACTGCATGTATAATTTTAACTATTATAGTAAGAGAGTTGGTTGTGTTTATTTTGGTATAAACATGTAAAATAGGAGGTTGATGGTTCAAAACATGTTACCTCAAATATTTTTTGATTAAATTAATTAATTTTTAATTCTATTTTTGGTTTGCATGCCAACTTTTCTCACGTGTAAAACCCTAGACATGTCAACCTTGTTGTGACATTTGACCTAGTGAATATTTTATCAAGCATAATTGTGTGACTAGTCAATTTATAAGTTTTAGCATGTTTTGAACACATTGGTATGGTCCAATTTTTATTTTAAACCCTCCTATTATATATTTTACACCTTTTTAATCATAGTGTTTAAACATTTATTTGTGTGAAACTCTTGTAACACATAAATTAGTACATTGTGCTTCATTTTTTTTCATTTTTAGCACATATTTGAACAAATTTTATTTATTTACACTTTAAATTTTATTTATTTATAGATAAAGTATAAATTCACATTTAAAAAGGATTCAATTTTAAGCATTATCTTGTGTTATATTGCCATTCTTAAAAGGAATCGATGGCTTTACCTAAATTTTTATTAAAAAAATATCAAATGCTTAATAGATCAAACTATAATATATATAAAAACCATATTAAAGTATAATTTATGACTTGAAATCTATGGAATATTATTATTGGGATTGAAAAATCCATATCAAGAGGACATGCAACACCCAATATTTTAAATACATTTCAACATAAATCATAAGAATCCATGTCCATATTTACAATAAGGAGTCTCTTAGCGATGCTTTAAAACTCCTTGAGTCTATGCATGAGGGCACTAATCTATCTAATATTATTAATTTGATCATTGAATTGCATATAATGCCTATGAAAGGTGATGAAAAACTTATTAACTTTCTTACTAAAATTAAGAGTATTAAAGCTCAGTTAGATGGTTACAACTGTATCTAATTCAAGATCAATTATTATATTTCATTATTTAGTTTAATAGTCATAAAAAAAAATTAATTTTATCTCAATTATAAATTCAAAGTACCAAATAGATCAAGATATTTCTGACCTCACTACCCTACCATATCTTTTGATTCAAAAAGAGAAAGTGATGACTAATTTTTATTCTAACGAGAATGTCACTAAAGAACTTCTCACTCTCAACCATGTTTTTGAGAACAATAGAAACTAGAAATGTAACCCTTATTCTACTAAAGGTAAAAATGAGAACAAGAAATTTGATAATAAGAATCATAAACCTAAGTTTAATAGGAATTTTTATCTATGTGGTAAATTTAGTCATAGAAGGGAAAATTGTTATAAAAACAAAGATAGAGTTAAAAATAAATATTCTAAAAAAAATGGAATAAATCTAATCAAAATAAATAAAAATATCAAAACCTTAATTAGAATAACAATTAAGATCAGAAGTCAAAAGTTATTACTTTATATGTTACTTTATTTACTACAAATAATAATGAATAGATTATAGTTAATGGTTCATCATACCATATGACCTTATTATCTAATATTTTTTATTATTATAGAGATATTTTTTATAATATTTACTTAGGAGATAATTCATTCTTAGAAGCAACTAAGTAAGGAAAGGTAAAAATTACAAATATTGTTATTAATGATGTTTTCTATGTACCTAAGCTTAAAAGGAATTTATTATCTTTTTATAAATTGATGAATGCTTAATTTATTTTAGCCTTGCTTAAAGATAATTGGTCCATTATAAATAAATTTATTTCTTTGATTTTTGAAGGCATTCAAAAGAATGGCTTGTACATTTTTACTACTTCTACATGTTTTATTTCATCATATAATAAGAATGAATCTTAGTTATGGCATGAAATATTAGGAAATGTTAATTTTATAAGTTTACATGATATGTCTTCTCATAATATTATATTTGGTTTACCTTCTATCTCTTCTCATCATAAAACTTGTGAGAGTTGCTTACGTGGTAAGTGGTATACTAACCCCTTTCACAAAAATCATGATTCAAATTTCTCACATCCTTTATAATAATTCATAGTGATGTTGTAGGACCTATTGAAGTTGTATCTCTTAATGTTTATTTGTATATTTTTACTTTTATTTATGATTATACTAGAATCATTTTGTCATATTTCATTAATTTTTTTGAAGTTTTGTCCAAATTCAAGGAATTTAAAGCTATTTTTAAAAATGATTGTAATTTTTTGATAAGAGAATATCTGATAATGGTGGTGAATACATTAGTAAAGATATTTTTTTTCATTAGTTTTGGTATTCAAATAGAACTTAAAACTCCTTTTTCCCCTCAGGAAAATGGTATTTTTGAAAGAAAAGCCCATACCATTATAAAAATAGATAGAACAATATTTCATTCTACAAATGTTATTAAATTTATATGGGCCAAAGTCATGAATATTGTTGTGCATATTTTGAATAGAGCCCCTACTAAAGATTTACATCTTTCTACTCCCTTATAGATGTGGTCTAAAATGAAACCTATTTTGGCTCATCTTAGGATCTTTGGCAGTCATGCTTCTATATTTATTTCTAAAGTTAAAATAAAGGTGTTTGATCCTATCTCTTATTATTTTGTTTTTGTAGGTTATGGAGGTAATACTAAAGGTTTAATTTTATATGATTTGTCTAAAAGATAGATCAATGAAAATAGAAATGTTATTATTCTTGGAAAACCTTTTTATTATCCCTTTGTGTAACCTCTTCAATGTTATTACTTTGATGAACCTATCTCTAATATTTCTCCTTATGAAGAAATGGATGCCCTAGATGAAGTTGATCTAGTTTTTGATAACTTAGAGTTTGATGAACCCCGTGACTTTCATGTTCAATCTAAAATACTCAAATAAGTAGAATCTTTTATTCAATATTATAATTTTGATAATATTAATAAATTAACTAAGATTCAACATAATTATCATATCTTAATTATTATGTATGAATTCAAACCTCAATATTTTGAGGAACCAATTCAAGATAATAGATACAAAGTTGTTATACAAGATGAGTTTATTTCCTTAATTAAAAATCATACTTGGGATATTATCCCACCTATAACTAAAAGGCATATTTTTTTTTTTAAGTGGATTTATAAAATCAAGTATAACTCAATTTGTAAAATTGACAAGTTTAAATCAAGATTAGTCACTTGTGGGTTTACTCAAAAACCTAGGATTGATTATATCAAAATCTTTATTCCTATAAAAAAAAATGAGTATAGTTATATTATTTATTACTCTTGAAACCCAAATGATTAGCTTATCTACCAATGGATGTCAAGAATGATTTTATAAATGGTGATTTAGAAGAGGAAATATATATGTCTCATCCTAAATCTTTCAGTGGCTCTAATAGAGAATATTATGTATGTAAGTTAAGGAAATATTTGTATGGTTTAAAACAATCCCCACAAGCTTGGTACTCTAAAAAAATCAAATAATTAGTTTTCTCTAACTTTTATTCTAATAATAATCTCTTTGTTAAAGTTAAAAATGGTCATTTAATCTTAATTGTATTATATATTGATGATTTTTTTACTACTAGAGATATGATTATTTTGATTTATAAATATAAGGATTAATTAAGTCAAATATTTTAAATGAATTATTTAGGTATTTTGCATTATTTTTTAGGAATAGATATATTTTAGGATAAAAATTTTATTATTGTATCAAAATCTCAGTATGCACATAATCTTCTTGTTAAGTTTAATATTCTTGATTGTAAACCTACATCTACTCTTATTTAAGTTGGTATTAAAATTGATCCAAAACCTACATGTAAAAAAGTTAACCTTACTTTTTATAGACAATTTTTTAGTGGTTTGATTTATTTAACCATTACTAGGCCAGATATTCCATATATTGTTGGTGTTACTTCTAAATTTATAAAAGATCAATATTTGGATGATTGAAAATTAACTAAACATATTATTTATTATGTCAGAGGAATAATTAATTTTGGTTCATTTTATTCTTCCATTTATAATGATAATTTATATAGTTATTATGATTCTGACTATGTTGGTGACACTATAGATCATAAATCTACTTATGGATATGTGTTTAAGTTTGATGTAAGTGATATCACTTGGAGCAATAAAAAATAACCTATTATTTATATCTCTTCTACTAAAGTAGAGTATAGAAGTGTTGTGAAAGTTGATAAATAAGCCATGTATCTATGAATACTATTGAGAAAACTTCATTTTGATGTTTCTCACTATACCATCCTTCATTGTGATAACCAAATTTGTATAGCTCTGGTAAAAAATCTAGTGTAGAGTCAACAAACTAAATATATTGAAGTTCATGTGCATTTTATCTAAAATAAAGTCTTCAATTATGATATTGATCTATAATTTTATCCTATAGATGAACTAGTGACATATGTCTTCACAAAACCACTTTTCATTACCAAGCTCTTCACAAAGTTAGCATTGAGGGGGAGTGTGCATGACAATGCCATTTACTAATGGCCATGTGTTATTTCTTCTTCTCTATAGTTATTCTCATTATAAATCATTATAAACTTCATGTGAAAGTTATTTAATTTAAGTAAACTTTATGTGGAATTTTTACTTTTGTACCTCAATAATTAAAATAATAATTTTTAATGGAGGTCCTTATGTTATAAAGGCTTCAAACATGTTTAATTGATTATTCATGAGAAACTGTGACATGTATTTTTAGGATCATGTTATCCTAAACTTACTTTTAAATAGTTTATAGATTATAATTCATTTTGTTTCAAAAGGTGATGTTTTTCACGATGAAGTTTTTTAAATCCTTCAAATTATATACATAATATAATTTATCTTTTAAGGTGACTATGACTTTTATTTCCACTTGACATTAAGGGGGAATGTTAGAACATTTAATGTCTAAGTAGGATTAATTGACCCTTAGTTTACCTTGGTATTTAATTATATAATAACAATATATTATTTATTAGCATGAGGTGAAAATCTTATGTAAATAAATAATAAAATTATATTTATTTAATACTTACCAATTTTAGTAAATGTCTTTCAGGATGGTTGGACCCATTGGTTACAATAGTCACCTCCCTTCACATTTCATTATAAATAGGGTTTTACCTACATTTTAAAATTTTGTGAATTGAATATTTCATATTTATGTGTGGTTAATATTTATGAATTCTATTGAGAATAAGTGAGAATGAGAAGTTTTATTATATTGGGGTGTATAGTTTCTCAAGTATTGAATATCAACTATGGGTTTTTTTAACCTATATTAGAGGTTTTTTGACCTATATGTTGTGTCATTGTTATCTATGTACTCTTTTCTTATTAATCATATATCAATATCATTGCATACATATTATATTGTATTATATTTTATCATGATTTATTTTCCATTTATTGTCATATATTACCTATATCTAAGTTATACATTATTATATTCAAAGGTTTTGTTCCTATAAGGTATTTATGTAAAATCATATTTTAGATAAAACATTTTGATGAACCCATCCTCTGAGCTGAAAACCAAACCAAAACCATATCTTTCCCTAGGGTTATAACTTTATATATTTTCAAATTACTACATTTATGTTCATTATCTAATTTTTTTTAAGTATAGCATAAGGGATGTTTGATCTCCTTCTTGTCCTAGCTTTTGTGCTTCTATTTTTTTTTGTGTTTGGATTTATAAATTTTAAAATGAGTCCCCATAATGATGAACCTAAGGAGACTCATCCTTTGTATTTCATATTCAACCTTCCTAATTATCATTACATTGCTTATGAGGATATATTAGCTAATAATAAATGTGATAACAATCCATGTTTTTATTATAATTATGTTAATGAATGGATAAATTATCTACTAGGAATTACCCAATAATGGTGAAGAGGCAAAGCCTCAATGTGAAATGTATGATTTATCCAATCACAATTCATTCACATTGTTCATATCAAAGTAATACATTTATATGGAAGATATCTCCTAAAAATAAAGAGATCTTCCTCATCCTCTTATCTCCCACAATCTCTCTACCCTATATCCTAAATACACTCTATTTAATTTATATTTCTGATTTGCTTCAACAAATCATTACATGTACACAATATATTATCACTCACACACACACACACACACACACACACACACACACACAGAGAGAGAGAGAGAGAGAGAGAGAGAGAGAGAGAGAGAGAGAGAGAGAGAGAGAGAGAGAGAGAGAGAGAGAGAGAGAGAGAGAGGCACATGTACATAAGTAGACATATATGCATGCACACATGCACGTGCATGTGTGCACACATTAATAATATTATTACTCACTTACAATAATATTTATAACCTAACATTAATACCCACATGTTAGAACTAACTCACTTATTTTTCTAACATTTCCCCCCTTAGTGAGAAAATGGGGAGAGGAACTACATAGACCAAATAACTCTATATTTTCCCACTATAAGATGGGTGGTGGGTTAACCTTAGAATTCATATGTTACATTAATGAGAGATTATTACATTTAAAAACTAGTTTTATTGGAAAAATGTAACATAGGCTTATTTTAATTTATGACAGAAATTTGACTAGTGCACACAATAGAGATAATGATGACTATGAAAAATATATGACAAGGCACAAAAGACACTAAAAATTTAAAAAAATGATAAATGAAATATTAGATGTAACTCATTAAATACATGTACCACTTCAAAACATTACTATGACAAAAGATAATAATTTTTAATAATGACACTCTATTAAAACTAATGACCACTAAATATGACTTAACACCTTACTAAAATTAACTATGACCTATTAACTATAAACCCATACCAATCATCTAAACACAAATCATTAAATAATAATAATAATAATAATAATAATAATAATAATAATAATAATAATAATAATAATAATAATAATAATGAAAACTATAAAATATCAAAAGGAAATTAATATTGACACTTAATAAAAAAGACTTACCTAATAAACAAAAATTAAATACTAAACAATTTAAACATAAAATCTAAAACCTAAAAATAAAACTTAATACCATGGATTGAAAGGAAAATTATAGCCAAGTTTGAGGTAGCTTAGGGCTTGAAATGGGAAGTGTGTAGAGATTAGAGGTGGTTTTGATGTAAAATCTACATTTTAGGTGATAAGTTTTGATAGTGGAAACCATGGGTTGTTGCTACATGTTTTTCCACCACATTTATTTGGTCTACTACTGAATTGATTTATTAAAGCTATGGTGGGTGAGATCTAATGTCAAGTTGTAAATTCATGATTGATGTTATTGATCTCAAGTGGAGTGAGAAAGGTTTGAGATGATCTATATACTGTAAATGTGAATATTGATAACCAAGCCATTGAAATTTAGGTCCATGATGTCAATGGTTGAATTACATTGAAGTGCAAATTATCAATGTTGAGTCCAATGTGGATTTAATATTAGACAAATTAAAACTCGATTTGAGAGTCTACCATGGAGTATAATATATATCCACATCTTGAAGTACTTCTTAAAATTAACCAATATTTATAATGCTACCTATAGTTGATAGTATAAGATAAGAATGATCCATCTCTCTTTTGTTCTTTCCATAAAATATGCAACATTACCCTACACCAGATCAAGTTGAATGGCCTATATGAATGCTCTATTTATCACCTCCTAACCACATACAAACACAACTATCTCTTCATCTAATAAAGTAGTGACATTTCTAAAACATACATATAATTGAACATTCCTCTTGTTTGTCTAACCAATCCAAAGATGATGTAACATACAACCAAGGGATCAACATAAGTCTTCAACACGTAGGTGATGGTACATAAGCCAAGATTATTATTTGTGGCCTAAAAATAGTTATTTTAGATGAAAAATATCTTTTACAAGTGCTAACACATTTAAATTGAGAACTGATCTGATTCATAGAAAAGACTAAGAGCAAACTATCCTAAAAACTTAAATCTACTAATTAAGAATATAAATAAAAACAATGGTGTAGCATGTGGTTTGCGTTATTGATCCATTTTCTAAAAATAATGTAGTACTATAAAATTAAAATATTATTAGACACGGATATCACTCCAAAAATATTATTACACACAAGGCCTAAATTTCAAACAGGTCCCATAAGGTACCTACTCTTATACCATTATTGGGAATTACCCAATAATGGTGAAGAGGCAAAGCCTCAATGTGTAATTCATGATTTAGTTAATCATAATTCATTGACATTATTCATATCAAATTATTAAATTTATAGGGAATATATATCATAAAAAATAATAGGTATTCCTCATCCTTTTATCTCCCACAAACTCTCGACCCTATCTCCTAAAAACACTTTATTGACTTTATATTTATGAGTTGTTTCAACAACTCATTATATGTACATAATATATTATGTTACACACATGCACATGTACACACACACATGCACGTGCATGCACATACACACACACACACATTAATAATACTATTTTTCACTCACAATAATATTTCTAACCTAACTCACATTAACTCCCACATGTGAGAACTAACTCACTTGTTTTTCTAATATGATCTAGTTAATTCAAATTAAAATAATGATGATTATATATATACCTTTATCACTACTTATGATTACAATTATGATATTTATTCTTCATATTTATAATGTGAGTGTGATGATCCTAAATATACTATTTCTCCCATGTTTATTGATTTATAATTTAATGATGCATTGTTTAAGAGAACACTTAGTTTTTATTTACCATTTTCTAGTGCATTGCATCAAATTAAATATTATAAAATGGATGTGCATACAAAAAAAAAGAATAATATTATTCAAAATGTTTATCATATTAATTTTCCATACATATAATATTTACACAATGAGTATGTGAAAAAAAATTAATCTCTTTTACAAAATGATGCACATGTTGAGGGTCTTCCTTATTTGTGAAATATTGATAATGTGATAGAACTTAAAGCTTATTGTCTATTTTTATAAAATTCAAAAATTAAATATGTTTCTCTCACAAAAAAATTAATCATACAAATGTGTGCCAATATTATCTCCCTCTCCTTCTAGAATGGAAATATGAAAATGATAGGACTAGTTAAATTAGTACACACAATTCATGCAAAAGTGAATCAAATGATTATTATAGATTTTATTGGAATGACAATGATCACAATGTCTATAGTTATGAATAAGAATACCTTCATACAATGGTTTCTCATTCTAGTTATTTAATGCACCTTGAATTAAAAAGTGAAATTTCATTTATCTCATGTAAATAATATTCAAGAAATCAAATCCTTGACTAAAATAATATTAATTTTATTTCAATTTAAGTCATATGAAATTATATTTACATAATATTCATACCAATCTTTGTGATCTTCAAAATGATGTAATTGCTTATTTACATACATCATGTACTATGAATATTATCTTATCCAATACATATAGAACATGCAGTGATTCAAACTTAGAACACACATTAGAAAATTTTACTGGAGGTTTATATATAATGTCTCCAAGGTGACCAATTTTATTGATGAGGTGTCATGTGTGTTATATTTACAATGACAAAGTGTGCTTCAATGTGTTTTAGTGTTCCTGCATGGTTCAATGTTTGACTTAGATATATAATTTATGGGTGATATTGATGGTATGTAAATGTTTTAATGACCCTATGGTATGTTATTAGTGCTTATAATGATTATTAAAGTGAAATTAATTCATTAATGTAGTCATATGAGTGTCTTTGTTTAACTAGTCATCTTGACTGATAAGGCTGAGTGAGTAATTTTATGATGTTATATTTCATAAATATGAAGGTTTAAATAGAATATTTATAAATTTATGTATTCCCATATGTGAGGAGATCATATGGTTCAAATTTTATGTCATTAATTTTATAATATAAAAATTTATTAAGGTGTAAATTTGGCCTTCCAAGGAGAGTTTTACTAAGTTCCCATACTTAGCCAAATTTGCAAGAAGAGATTGACGGTGAGCATTTAATCAGATCATAGATATAAAAAAAAAGAATTTAATATAACCATATAATGATCCAATAGATATTATTGAGTCAAATATTCAAGATTTCATGGGGGATACCAAGTGGCGAAAGCTCATTAGAGTCAAATAGTCAATATGCTAAGAAGGCATGCATTGGTGGCAAGTGTCACAATCTCAAAAGATTTGAAAATAGATAAATGGTGAGTGTATTATCATGAAGTTAGAGATAAATAGTATAAATTAATTAAATAATTCAAATTATGCTTATATTACATGTATAACTTCCAAGTGGCACAAATACATTGACTAAATGGTACAGGGTATGCAGAAGGCACACAGAGCTACCAAGTGGCACAATCACAGGAGCTCGGATCGAAGATAAATGGTGATAATTGAAAGATAAATATTAGTAAAATCTAAAATATATAATTTTTTTTTATTTTTTAAAATTTTTTAGGAAGCATGAGATGAATTCAAAGTGTCTAAAGTTTAACAGTGACCGTTGGCATTTGAATTTAAAAAAAGGAAAAACTAGTGCTCATTATTTTACTTATATATCTTGATATATGATGAATTTAAATGTGATGTAAAAATAAAATTTGAATATTAATTAAAGTATAATATATATAAGTGAGTTATAATATTTTTATTTTTTTACATTCAAATATATTGAGCTCCAAATTTGACTATGTATTTAACCAAGATCTGCAAGTGACCCAAGAAAGATAATTAAAGAGTTATTGATATTAGTTTGATGTTTAAAGATTAAATAAATATTTGAGAATTTTTTATACTCCATGGGTAAAATATTTTTAATTTTTTAGTTTTTATCAATCCATATTCAATATTAACAAAGGCTTATAAGTTAATTGTGTTTGTTGAATACACTGGCAGATTGAGTGATCATCTTGCAAAGGTAAATTGAAAGAATTTTGAGTAGATTTTAAGAATAAAATGGACATGTAAATGTCTCATATGTCATATATTATCTATTAATTCATTTTTTTAGTGTATTATTTGAGAAAAGTGTTTGTATGCTTAAGTTCTATATGGTAGACTTTTCTATGTTTTAAGGCCTTTTGGTGAGCAATCTAGAACGGCTTAGTTCAAGGTATGAGGTTGAATTCCAAGTGGAATGGAGACATATGAGAGTTATAAATGGTGTATTTGAGATATTTTTGATGTTTTTTAATCATTTTTAAAGAATTAAGGTGGTATAAATAGTCTCACATGTAATGGCCTAATTGTTTTAGGTCTCACCAAGACCTAAATGGTGGTTTGGGGCTAAAGAGGTAATGACTAACCTTTGAAGAGTGTTGTTATCACATGTAACATGTGTATGGACATATTTTAATGTGTTTAAAATATTAAAATAATATTTTCAAACCAAGATGTGTTAAAGGAAGAGAGTCATATAAATATAAGGCATAATTAGACTAATTATACTAGTTGTGCATGTGTGGATTCAAGCGAAGTAGAGAATATTTGAAAGAGAAGGTATAGGTAAGTTAGGACCATAAAAGTGAAAAAATATTAAACATGTTTTTTTGATAAATTTTATTTAAGAGGACACATAGGTCATTAGACCTAGTGAGCCTAGAAGAGGTAGTTTGAACAAGTTAGCCCTAGAGGCAGCTTGAGAGAGATTAGAGGTAAAGAGTACAAACAAAGGTGATCATCATCAGTTAAAGAGTAGAAATAGGTTTTAAAGGTGATATATTCAAGTATCTAAGTGGGTGCTTGGTTTCCTAGGGGTTTGGTTCCTTCTTTCAAGGTAAAGCTTGCTAAAGGTCTATTTGATGTGGGTGCTTAGCTAGATAGGGGTAGTTTCTCCTTATAGTATTGGTGTCTTAATAAACTAAAGGATGGGTGTTATTTGATCAGTTGGTGATGGTATAAATGTTTGATATTTTTATTATAGGATTTCATTTCATATTTTAAGGTTCAGTGGGTTTTATTCCCCAAGAGGGTTTCCCACATATATGATGTTTACATGTGATGTATGTTCTTATGTATGCTTTAGATGTATGTGATTTCATGTTTATGTTACTTGATCAAGTTGATTTATGTTGAATGTTTAAATATTTGGTAATTGAATTGGATTATCTTTCATCATTGATTCACCCCCCTCTTAGTGATTTTACCTCCAACACATTTTCAAGGCTTAAAGCATCAAAATGATGAATCTATTTGATATTATTCTATATAATTTAAGAATGATTCATATTATTTAGCATATCAACCTTAAAATGTGGAACTAAAAATAATTTTTAGTATATAACTTATTTATCCACTTAAGATAGTTGCATATGCCTTACACTTCATTTGATAACCTATATATGGATGTGTACAAGTATACATTTGAGCTAATAAATGACAACACATAATCAAATGAATCCTCATTAAAAGGCAAATGTTTTTTTAACAATTATTACAAACTAATAAATAAAATAGGTTTATAATACATCTAAAAGTATGCATATATAATAAAAAATAGTATAAGTACCCCATAGAGGAAATGAATCAACATATTGAGTACCCCTGTAGTTAGTGCATATAATTTTACTAAGAGACAACCACCTCAATTTGATTTCACTAAGGTTTAACCACATGAAATAATGAATGTATTATTTTATAATAAGTTGATTAATCTCACTCAAAACTACTATCATCCACCACATAGATTTGAAAAAATCAAAGGACAACCTTTTTATATTTATCATGGTATCAATAGACATTGTAGCATTAATTATTATGTTTTAAAACATAAGTTTACAAAGTTAGAAAATAGAGGATTTATTAAATTTAATAATGAGACAACAAGGTCTCTTTCTCCCACTTATTCCATATAGGTCATTCTCATAGGACCAAAACATCCCAGGATACTCCTACCAAGTAATAAATGGTCTATTGGCCTATGTAGAAACAAACCATTGGAAGAAGACCTTCTCCAAATACCCTCTCTACAATGACCAATATTTCCCACACTAGTCCTACCAAAGAGTCAATTTATATGGGCACACTATGTATCATATTTCACATGACATGATTTGCCATCATATACCACTCCTAGTTACTTGAAATCAAAATAAACAAGTTACAAATTAGATATATTTATTAGTATAATATACGAAATATGTTAAAAATTATATCAAATACAAATGTATATTTACACATTACTTTGATGTCTACCTCATCTAAATTTTATGGAGCTATGGGAGCACCTACATCTCTACCTCCTCCATCTCTACCCTGTGTCATAGGTATTACACCAAGAGGCAATAATGATACTAAATAATAAAATCCATTGGGACCCAAACCACCATTAAATGTAAGAATGTTAACACCTATCATCATCTCCATCTTCCAATGGAGTAACAAGATTTTTTTCCCTAATTAATGATAGTGTTATATTTATAGTAGTGGGAGTAGCCCTATCACTCAATCTATGACAAACTCTCACAGTATTGTGACATGG
This sequence comes from Torreya grandis, assembly GCA_037957365.1. NCBI lineage: Eukaryota > Viridiplantae > Streptophyta > Pinopsida > Cupressales > Taxaceae > Torreya > Torreya grandis. Next base: position 1,617,621 of record JARHVA010003416.1, on the reverse strand, counting down.
ATAAGGATCTAATAGGACAACCTATTAAATAAAAAAATAATGCAACATGTGATCAAACCATAACTAATCATGTACCCCAATAAATATGTCTACCAACCACATGCTAAATTTTACCCTCTATAACTCTTTCCCATCCTCAAACCAACCAATAAAATTCTTGTATGGACACCAAATAATTTGTGCTGATTTTAAATGATCTATATCATATGATACTCCATGGTAGAGTATATCATGTTTCAGGTATAACCCATCATAAAACAGAAACCTATGGTTGGTCCCATCTAAAAAGGGTTCCATATATGGATCATACAATATAAATGTGTTTATATGCCCACACATGAAGAACCATGGCTACACCTAATCTACCACTGCATGGATCTTAAAAAATTATATAAATATCTATAAAAATGGTCCACCATGGTGCACCCCAAATAATATGTAATATTATTTTGAATAATTTTATTAATAATATGCTACATACAGTAAGAAATAACCACCCCTCCATCCTATACACCAATAAAGGAAGCTAGAAAGTAACAAATGAAATTATGAAATAGGAAACATCATATGTGAATATGTCCTCTAGATTAACTTATAGAGAGATCTCCTACATTTTCTTTATGGCTTATTAAATATTCATTATATTTATACATGTATCCCATTCTACCATCCCCAAGTACTTGGGCCCTCTCTGCTATAATATGTAAGTGTAAAATCTGATACACATCTTCTAAGGTGACCATAAAATCCCCTATCAAGATCCATAAGGAATAGGTATAAACATTCCAAATCTTATCTAACATTATCATCAAGTTAATATCATAATGAATCTACCCTAATCATCATACTTGATAAAGTTTGGTCTGATTAATAATAACCTAGTTTATGGCATCTAAACTTAACTCCACCAAGGTAGATAAATGTCTCCCATGTCTGAACTCATGGGTATGCATATCTTTCTAAAAAACTAAACAAGTAAAAATAGTAATATTAGTTTTAGATACATCAAATATTAATATGAAAATATGAAAAATTGATTGACACATAGATGATAACGTCAAATGCTACCATCTATTTTAGATGGTAGCATCAAAAAATTAGACACTTTGACTATTCAATACTAACATTACAAACATTGATATATGTGTCCATATATTTTCTTTGACACCTAAAATTGGGATCAAAAAATAAGAAAATTTCAATTTTCAATACATGATAAAGTACAAAAATTACTACTTACGAACTCCTTTAGATCCTACCCCCCAATGCATCTGTAAGACATCAAACCACATTGGACATACTTCTCTTCCTCAAGGCATTGTGGAAAAATTACATAGCAACAAATATCAATAGATACAAATTAAAAATAAATACAAATCAATTGTAAATATCCATACACATATAATAATTGACTTTTCCAACGATGTGTGCATTTGCAAATTTTAAATTACAATAATTCAAGCTTTGTATATCCAAATCATGAACCATGAGTTGTTTTCAAACCTAAATGGAAATATCTTCCATGATATTTAATTTAAATAAAAATTATTTTTAATTTTAAAAATATAATATTCCAATCTATAATCAAAATACAACAAAGTTTCACAAGATAAATTTTTAAAAAAAAACAAATATTACAATCATTTATCTTCAAAGCAATAATGCATCTATATGATTGATTAATATAGGTTTGATACATCTATGATATGGTAATATTATCTTTATTTGATAATGTGTTTATTATGGTACATTCCCCTCTTCCCAAAATGGGTGGCATATCAGTGGGGGTATGTCATAGAGACATGATTCTACATAAACATAGTTGGCAAAATTAAAAGAATTTGATATAATTTTTATGGTTCATATATACACTCATGAAAGAATATTATACATTTAGCACTATTTTTCATATATTTGGAATATAGTTTTTTATATTTATGATGCATATTATATATAAGAGAGGTTAATTTTTTATACATACTTTAGTTTAAGACACATTTGAGGTTCATATGCCATGTAAATGCACCAAATTATAGATATACATATATATTATACATCAATTATAACATTTATGATAGGGGGTATGGATAGACTTTATTATCTCTCTCATTTACACATTAATGCACTAACTTTACCAGAGCCTTTATTTATCTACAATAGTTTTCTTCCTTAAGTAGTGTGATTGAGAGTAAACATCCTCTATGGATTTATCACTAATTCCTTTTTTAGGTGAATATTGTTATACTATTTGACCTAGGTGATATTGGCTAAATTGGCTAGGTTGATTGAGATTATGTATTTACACTTGAGTTGTGTAGTCAAGATTCAGTGCCTTCGATGGACTTGGCACTACTCCCCTTATTCTAGGTTAAGGGCATGATCATCCCCCAACTCAACATTTTATAAGCATCTCTAGAATTAAGTACACATGACCATATATGAACTCATTCTTTTTCATATATATAAAATGGATAATGTCTCAAGTTACCTTGTATCTATCCTTCCTCCATAGTTAGGACAATATTCTAGAGGCATCATTGTGCATCATACATATTACTGTATTCATTCCATATTCTTTATTTCTTGATTCTTTTATTTATTTCACATTTTTATATTATATACAATACTTTTAGTATAACATGCTTTGGTTGTAGGATAAGAGATATAAATTTAATTTATAAACTCTATAAAGTCAAATTGTGTTTACACACCTAAGTATGGACTCTCTTTAACTCTAGTAATTTGATTCCATGAACTTACTAGATCAAATGGGGTAGGGGAAATGTAGATACTCTTATTTGGTACAAGAATTTATGCATGATGTATTTTCCTTAGTTTTGGAGGTATAGGCCTTTCAATGAAATATTGAATACTTAGTGGCACAATCTTGCATGGGCCCCTTGGGATCCATGGATTTTTATTGTAGTGTTTAGTCATTTGATAATTTTTGTTCATTATATATTACTTAGGACACCTTTTGGGTATAATCCTTGACTTATGTTGTCTATTTTGTTTTTTAAGTTCTTAGACATTAGCATTCACTTTGGCACACTAACATCGATGAATAATGTTTGAGGGCTAACACTAGTGTCCAATATTTTTATCTTCTCTATTTTTATTCTTTTCACTTTACTGTTGTTGTAAAGGGCCCATATGTTTTTTCTATTTTAGTATTTTATGTTTCACTAAGTATTAATTAAAATTAAAAAGGGCCCCTATATATACAAAGTTAGGGTATAGTGAAAAAATTAATAATTGAAATATAAGCAACTATCATAAGCATATCATACCAATCCCTACATACATGTGTTATCAAAATGTCCTACAAAATAGCATATCTATCACATTTTTTAAGATGTAAGCATGAGTATATACATGTGTAAGTGTTAGTAAATAGGCTTAATATGATATTGTAAAGTGATCATAAAATAATCACATTTATCAATCATGATCAAGATAACTAGATGCCCCCAACTTAGTGTGTCACATGGGCATAGGAAAGGTCCAACATATATAGGCTCATGTATCATAGATCTAGTGTATGCATATATCACACTCAAGTACATGTGAAACACATGTGTGTATATAGAGTAAAAATGATATGTTATCTACCAACATAAAGTAAACAACACATGTAAAATCTAGTAAATTTCTTAACCATAAATTGAGATGGATTAATATATTATAGGGTTAAAAATATATAAATGAATAAGCACAAGAGCAATAAATATATTTATAGTAGGTCAATTAATTGCAAACAACTAAACAATATTATAATTTAAATGATGAGATACGATAAAAATATTAAGTGAAAATATTGATTGATATTGTAATAAATGGAAAATAAGATTACTTAGTTGGTTTACTATACACATGAAAATTTAGGATGAAATAGGATGGAAGTGGACTTGATCTAGATTCTGAAATAGTCATCATATTTTAGAATATTTCACTATGTGGCCTCAAATTATTGCATTGGATCTAGATAATTGCATCAATGTTGGTATTTGAGTTGGATTCAGGTGTCCAATATGAAATATTTATTGGCTCTAGATATAACCACCTAGAACCTTTTGGGTTTTATATCACATTTTCTCTAGTGTGTTAAAATATTATACATAAGCTATCACTCTTTGTTAAATTATAAAACTATAGCTTCCTCACCCTTAGAGTGACTATGGGAAAAATGGGTTAAAGGGAACATAACATCAAGCTACCCTAAGGATCCTTCTATCAATAGAAACTACCTACATAGCCAATATTGTGAAGAGGGCCTCAAACTTATGTAGTTATCCCTACATGTCATCTTGTGTATGCATAAGGATGTAATGTGTGATAAGTAAGTACATAGAGTGGCATGCATTTTAACTTATAAAATATGGATCATGGGATACTCCTTAATTAATTTAGACTTATAGATGGGTTGTCCCTAGGGCTGATTTTAAAATAGGAAAGAATAGGGAAGCTTTGTTCACTTGAATGCTTGATTGAGATCTTTTGGTAAGTTGCCTTGTGAGTTTCTAGGTCTTTTCTAGGTGAGTAATGAATGAGGATTGATCATACATATAAACCAATTATTTTTAGAAATGTCTCACATAAAATCACTTAGGCCAACCATAAGGACTTGTTCTAATTGAAAATTTGATGACTTAGGGCACTGGACACTTAGTCTGGCACAAGATACTTGCATTAACATAGGCATCTAGATAGGATGCAAGTGTTAAAGAATATATAAATTAGGTACATTTACAAAACTTTTAAAATATGATAATAAGTAGGTTTATAAAATTTTGAGCAATATAAAAGGCCTAGTCATCAAAATAACATATGGTCAAACTAAGAGATCAGGAATAGGTATAATAGATAATGAATGTGATCCTTTCAATAAAAATAAGGTCTAAGAACTAAAGGGTACATACATGAGAATAGTTACCAAGTATACAATAATGAGGTGTTATATAATTCATATTTAGTATCTACATTCCCCCCCTTTTATCTAGTAATAAAATTATTAGTTTAAAGGAAAATAAATATGTATGTGGGTGTGTATTATGAACAAGGAATCTAAGAGGGGAGATTAGTATTGTATTAGTCCAAGAAATAAAACTCAAATAAAAACACTAAAATTCTAACACCTCTATCCTAGACACTAGAGATAGCATAGGTAAAAATCATGCATATGAAACACAACTAAAACATAAAAGAAAACTTATTTTACCTTCTTTAGAAATCCAAATGGCTTGTAGAAATGGCTTACTTGGCTTGTTCATCAATACAGCTTTGTTGGCTTCACCTTTCCTTGGCACCTTGGTTTGGTTACTTGGCTCATGAATTTGGCATGGTAACATTACATGAAAGGCTTCTTAGTATTTATTTGTGTATTATAACATTACACCAAGATAGCTTAAACATCCATGGGTATGGCCTTGTATTTATAGCCTCAATAATTAACTCTAACCCAAGGTGAGTTAAGGTTGAGTTAAACTAACTCTAGTTGAGTTAAAACTTGTCGTGTAATTATGACTTTCAGTTACTAGTCATAGTTCTCAAATTAAATATTTTAGAATATTCTGAGATATTTTGAAAACTCATAAAGGTAGTGATGAAAGGCTTGATAATTTTATTTTTAGAATTTGCATTTTTAGATATTCACTAATAACAAAGGGATAATTCAACTAAGCATTTAATATTGTTTAATTAATTAATTGATTTTGAGTAGCCTTTTTGCTCTTTTAAGATTTGATTAACCATCACAGTCAATGGGTTCATAAGCTAAATTGACATTTATTATGTCACAAGATGATTGGGGGTCAATCCATGAGATATTATTATTATATACAATGGGATACCTTAACATGATTCTAAGCATTGATGAATGATGCATGGCCAAAATTAGGAAATTTAGTTATTCCTAAGCTTAATTTACAATGGTTGGTAAGAATCAGATAGAAGCTAGTTGTGTCCAAAATTGGGTGTCTATAGTTTGCCCCTGTTTGGGAAGGAATTACAAGATATAGGCATAGTAACATATTCTCAAAGAATGAAAAAGGTCATTAACAAATAAATAATATAATGATTGAAGAAGAAACTCCAAACAACATTTAGAGATCCTATAATGATGCCCCCTTAAGGGAGTGATTGACACATAATATTGATGGATGGTCCCTCAAAAAGAATAAAGAAGAATGAAATTAACCCATGGGTGAGATTAATCCAATCAAGATAATGTTTGAATGCATTGATTTAAAAAGTAATAATTTTCCAAAAGGTGGTTATAATTAGTAACAAAGTTTAAGACACTAATTTACCCAAATGTAGTTATAATCAGTCGCATAGGCACATGCCCCAATAGGGTAGATGAGTTGAAATAAGGATTTTCCCACATGTAGTTATAATCATTAAATTGACTTGGATTGAATAATGATTTTTGGTTGTGACTTAGTAGGGTAGATTGGAAAGCATAACTCAAGGATATAATCTGATGCATAGATTAAAGATGAGTGAGGAAAAACATAAATGGGATGGTCTAATTGCTAAATAAGTCATAAAAAACCAAGCACATGAGGATGCATAAAGTAATGAAAGAGATTTTAGAAGAATAAAGGTAGCCAAGTTGACCTAATATATGTAATGTATCCAAGAACTTCTTACATAGTCTAAATAGAACTCAAGATAATGTAGTTCACCCAAAAATGGGAGAAAAGGGAATGAGTAATAGAATAATAATAAGTGATCAATTTGAATGAGTTAATTATACCTACTAATGTAGAAATGCACATCCTCATTAACATTGATACAACTAGAATGGTCAATTGGTTGATTGGATCAAGGAGGGTGGGATGATTTGACAAGGTGAAGTAGGAGATATTTTTGTGGCACCATTTCTTGTAATATTTCTAAAAATAATTTTTTTTGTAGAATGTGATGGTATGCATCATGATATAAAACATCATGATAACATAGCCACAATGTGCATATGGATTGACATGCAATACAATAAATACTTGAAAATAATGTACCAATGCTAAAAACCATGATGATAATGTTGACATTTGAATATGGTTATACTCAATAATAATACGCAAGGAATCACCCAATAAACTCATATTGATTGAGTCAAGGCACAACAATGAAATCAAACAAATAGGAAAATAAATAAATAAACAAACATCTAAGAAAATAAACACATAGAAATTTAAAAAGCAACATAAAGCATCATGTCATCAACCAAGTCAATATCTATGCATGAAGGCTCAATGTAATGATAAATAGTTGGTGCCCCCAAGCAAGGTGTAGACACCAATATTGTGTCAACCCCCCCTTGGTCCATTTCTAAACACTTACACACCTTATTAATTTAAAATAAACTACTTATTTTAAATTAATGACCTCACCTAGACACCTCACCTTGGACACCTCACCCTAAGACCATTTCTTACCCTATGAGTCACCCCAAGACTAGGTCATCTAAACCCTAACTACCCATGACCTATTCTCACTCCATCCTAACCTCCTAACTAACTCTTGTGCCTAATAAACCCATGTTTTGACCATTCTCCAATAGAAAAATGCACTTGGCAGATGGAGAAATAGCCCAAAAGCTCCCTTTTACCTATTCTCCCTCCACCGACATTGGTCAATGGTCAGCCGACACTGGTGGGATCACTGACATCGGTTACATAACCTAAGCTCTAACATTGAGTTTCCCCTAAAACTCTTGGTAGATTGATGTGCACACTCTAAGACCAAGCATCAAAATTTGACTATCATCCTCCAGGCTACCAAAGTTTTGCACAAGTAATTCCAGAGATTAGATTAAAACACTGTACGAGGACCTCAACATCAGCCATAATGAGAACAAACATCTTGACACCTCTATTTCTTCAACTAATAGAGCTAAGTATTCTTCTTCTCATTTCAGTATTTTAGAACATGTTAGTAATTAGTTTCTATTTACTATTTCTAAAAACACTGTTAAGAGACCTGACTTCCTCTGTGGAAGAATTGAAAAGCCTTCCCTTTATCCTTGCCCTCTTTTCACACCTACCCTCTACCCTTTTACCCTTCCTCAGACCTTATTCACCTTCCCGCAACCTTGCACAAACCTTTAAACTCCCAGACTCTTTTTTGCATCACAAAAATACCTTGAAACCCATCCAAGGTCCACTCCCCCTACCGACATCGACATAATTTACCTAATGACATCGGCAGAATAAATGACATCAGTGACTGTATAAACCAAAACTTATTCAAACAACCCATAGACCAGACAAAAAACCTTTGACTAGCCTGTTGAGACACATGAACTTTAGGGAATAGGTACACAACATTCTACCTTTCCATTTCTTTAAGTCTTTTATCATTTCTTTTTATACAAAACTTTCTTCTTTAAATAGTGGACTGTCATCCCTTATGGAGCTTTACGCTTTTGGGACCGAGCATGTAGCTTGGTAGTCCACCATACCTTATTCTAACATCTTCTTTGTTCAAGTCTTATTCTTATTGTAGGTATTCCTCCATAGCCAAAAAGGAGCTCCCACAAGACTTGGATACGGTGTGCAAGTTAATCTGGGTAACGTCAAACCCAAGACCTCCTTAACCATTAGTTTCTTCTATATTTTGAATGTAATTAGCATAAACTTAGAGAAACATTCTTGCACACTTGGTGGGACCCTAGAGTTTTCCTTGGGTTCATTCTTTTAGAAAAATAAAATTTTCATATAGTTGCATTAGGAAAATATCCTTTTCTTGCATCCTCTCTTCTGTCTTTTTATTTAAAAAGAAACCATTAGCACAAGTTAAAAAGAACATCTCTCTTTTTCTTCTTGTCACTTCTTTCCTACATCTTAGAGTAGTGAAAAATTTCATACTCTTAACCTCTTCTCCAATTGTTTGCATTTGAACAAACATATTTTGATTTGGATTTAAAATAATTGCATTTCATTCTTGCTTGAATGCATTATTAGCTCACTTAGTAATTAAAAGCATTATGAATAAATCATAGTGCATAAATGTTACACAACCAGACCACAATCACATCAAATCAAACATCTAAACTTACCTGAGACAAGGCCCATCTAGGATTTCATCACCTAGTGGATACCTTACCCCACCTGGCAATCCTACTTGGATTTCACCACCAAGAAGAGGACCCACTCTGTTCTCTGGCAGAGTATAAACTATAGGCAAAGTATATATTGGCTAAGCAGCCCAGCTTGGCTATGGGTTCGTGAACTGAAGGGAGCAATCCCCAGCACCAAGCCATGTAATAAACCTAACATAGATCTTTGAGCACCATAACATCACCTGAAACCAGCCATAGACTTCCTCTCTAGGACCTGTTCTACAAGCCCAATTCCCAAACACATTCTTCTAAGGCATAAGCCACTATGACTCTAAAATTTATTCCTAGGAATTTAACATTTTAGAGTTTGCTTGCCTATTCATCTATTCTATTATTTTTATCTTATTGTTTGAGCTGGTAAGGTCACATCATTCTAAAGTCTAAAACAACTCAGAATTTCTTCTTTTTCCAAAACTATCAATTTTTTGTGTTTCTAGAATTACACAGAAATTGACATCAGTTTTTACACTAATGTCAGCAACTATTCTTTACCGACATCGGTTAACTGACTGACATCAAAAACATTTTCTCATCGACATCAGTTATATAACCAACATCAGTCACTGTCAACAAATTTTCTTTCCAAACAGTAAGCTTAAAACCTGACTTTCTAGCTATTAAACACAAATTTTGGTTTTTTGAAACTGAAATACACAATTTTTGGAACCTAAATCCATTTTGCCTTGGATGGTTCTGACACACAGTCAAGTCAAATCTCTTGTTGACTACGCGAGTCAACAGCCACTCCCACCTTCACCCTTCATACCAAGTCACCTAATGGAGTATACTTCAAACATCGAGCATACTCCTATACAGCCTACCCCCACTGATCAACCTCCCATTTTTTCTAAAGGGGATCAAGAATTTGAGAGATTCCTTGACCATAATGTCAAGGCTCTCCAACATTATCTCACTAGAAGCCAAATGTGAGACCCTTCAGGTAATCTTATTTATGGGATGCTAACTTCTTTGACTAAAATGGCAATGATATCAATAGCATCCATTACCCAACCTATGGTCATTTAAGCCATTGCCTCAACCAATAACCCAACCATGGCCAATGTTCAAGATTTGGCCTCCCCTTTTATCCTTTCTGGCCCTACCTCCATCGGGGTTTTTGTACCCCCTCAACCAAAAACAATTCAACCAAGTTTGACACCTTTCCAAAACTTGATTGTCTCTATCCCACCCACTCTTACGCCTATAAACACGAGAGTGGATACTCATCCTTTAACTAGTCTTGCCACCATTCAACCACCCTTGGTGGTATCTAGTCAAGTTATGCCCTTCAACTTTATGGCACAAGCCCCTTTGGCCTTGACATCGGCCCCTATGATGAACTCCAATATGTTGCACATACACAAATGCAACCAAGTACGTCATATGCCCCTCCCAACACCTTTTAGGTACCTGACAACTTAGGGGGTGCCCCTCATGCCAATCCATCTGCCGATCTAATAAAGATGCTGATGGATAAGATGTCCAACCTTGAGACATTTGTTTTAGGTTTAAGGAGTGTTCTTTCATATGAAAAAATCTGCAACGAACCCATTCACCCTTCAATTCCCATTTGACCATACCCTAGCTAGTGGAAACTCCCAAAATTTACTCACTTTTAGAGTAAAGAGGACCCACAACAACATTTGTGAGCATTTAGACATGCTTGCTACCTCATAGTGCATGATGATGCATTATTACTTTACACGTTCCCTATGTCACATTCTGGCGCTGCCCTTGACTGGTATAGCTCCATTACCAGTCATTCTCTCTTTTCTTTCACCCAACTTGCCCAACTATTTCTTGATCATTTCTCAATTAACATCACTAAGAAGGTCTCCATCATAGACCTTTATTCCATTAGACAATTTGATGATGAATCAATAGCAGACTTCATTGCCCATTGGAGAGGTTTTATCAATCAACTCTCCTTTTCACTACCTCAACCTGAGCTCATTGAGCTCTTTTCAAGAGCATGTGCCAAGCACATCTCATCCACTTTGCGGGTTCAAACTTTCCGCACATTTGATGAAGCTTTCACTATGGCCCAAAAGCTTGAACTCCACACTGTCAAAGAGGATAAAGTCAAATTGCATAGTAAAAATACTAACGCAAAATCCAATGACCCTTTTTCTTCTAAACCTTTTTCTTCTCACTCCAAATCCAAGGGATTGACAAATGCTATGGTCCTCAGATCATCATCTTCTACCACAACCAACCAATCTGAACCTTCCACATCACAAAACATCACAAAAGAATTCCAACAATAGTATGTATAGCATCAATACACTCCAATATGAGAATCATATGCTTTCATATTGGATAAACTAGTAAAGCAGGGAGTCTTTAACCTCCCTCAAATCCAACCTTGCCAATTTGACCCCTCACGAGCCATCCCTGCATGGTATAGGGAAAATGACTTTTGTAAATATCACCGTGTCAAGGGTCATGACACAGACAATTGTAAAACCTTTAAAAACATTGTTCAAGACATGTTAGACAAAGGGGACCTTGTTTTGGATAACCCTAATGCACCGGCCAACCAAAACATGGATGTATTTAGGCAACCATTTCTTAACCATCCCCCAAGTCAAAACAATGTTCAGACCATGGTTGATGACCTTCAAGAATGTAACATATGCACAGTTGACATGGTTTCTCCTTTTATTCCTAACCAACCTCTCCCACAATCTGAAGAGGTTAGCCAACCTATTTCTCCACCATGGGTAGAAGAGCCTATTATACCCATATCACCCCCACGACAACAAACACCTCCTTCACACATACTTCTACCTCGTGAGGAACCCATATTACCTGTTCCTCTCACCTTGACCTTCCCTCTTCTTCTACCATTAGAAGAAGTTACCATTCAGACCCCACACCCTCATGTATAAGGGGCCATAATCCCTCTACTTCACCCTTTAGAGGAGTCTTCCTCTCCTATTTATCCTCCACTGATGGAGGATAGTCCTCCATCAACCCCCCTTTCACATGAAGGAGAGTCTACTTTGACCTCTCCCATATTAGAGGATGCTTTGATGGCACCAATGCTAGTGGCCTCACCCTCATCCTTCTTATCACCAATGGAGGATCATACTTTCCCCACTCCTAGACCACACGTGGGAGCTATGATCATCCTTGTGCTTTATCCTCTCAAAGAGCCAAATTCTCCAATCCCTTCTCCACTGAGAGAAGAACTTGCCACCTCATCCACTTCCACTGAGGAAGATCCGATGATGGTTTTCTCTTGCCTTTGGCCCATGATTTTTGCATCTAATATGATTATACTCTCAAAATCACCCAAATCTTCCAAAATAGTGACTATAAAACCTCACGCGAGGTCGCCTAAACCCTTCTCTCGATTGGCAGAAAACCTAGGATTTCTCCATTCTAGGAACCTAAAACATGAGGCATTATGGGAGTGACTTAAGGCTCCTTATCTTACACATCTCGCTTCATCTTATACTATTGACCCTTCTGCAACAATTCACCCCAAAATTTTTGATAAGGATTGGGCTTCCACCTCTAAATCATCAGAAGCTCAGCCTTCCATGTCTGAATCTAAACCCTTACAAGCGTCTACCATGCTGAAATAGATTAAATCTCTCGGTGTTCACCCTATATCAAACCTCACTCCCCCACAAGTGAAGGTATATTTGAGCCTCACCCCACACAATAGTGGTCCTCACACTAAACTAAAGAAGACTTCTAAACCACGTTGGATAACTCCTCCCCCACCTTCACCATTACCCTTTATCTTGGGTCCACATCCTTCCACTTTAATAGGAGTGCTAGCTACTCCAACACCTCATAAAAACAAATTGCCTCCATTACTCTCTCTACCCATCAAACATATATTTTCTCCAAAAAATTTGTCACCTCTCATTAAGAAAGTGCCATCTACACGTGTGGCCACACTGCCAAACAAAAAGATGGTATGAAAAACTCCTCCTATAACTCCTAAATAGAAGTTGTCAACCCCTACTGCAACTATGAGCACATACCCATTAGTGGGGTCCAATGCTTCACTGTTGCACTAATTTTTGTAGTCTTCTAACATCGTTCTCCCACCCATTAAGCCATACCAACCTCTCAGATCAAAACCATCTTGGTTTGATGACACTAAAATTTGTGCGTATCATCGCACACTTGGGCATGATATTGAGCATTGTTGCACTCTTAAAGTTGTCATCCACCAACACCTAAAAAAGGGCACCCTTCTCATTAAGGACCCCTTTGACAAACTACTAACACCATCCAATGCCTCCCAAACCTCCTCACCTTCATCAGGATCCCATCATGAAACTATGGTCCCTCTACCACCTTCTCCCCTTATATTTGAAATCAACACCATTAATGTGTCCACCAGGTCCCAAACTCTAAAGGATAAAGCAAAAGAGTGAGTTTCTATTCCTTGGACATATCCATTCACCAAGCCTTCTCAACCACCAAAACCCAAGATTCCTATCTTGGGTACATCTCAACCAACATCTTCTGGGGTAATTCATGACTCCATGGTGAAACAACTTCACCAAACCCCTGTGAAGATGTCTTTGTATGACCTAATTCAAAGCTCTCCACAACATTGCCAAGCCTTAATCAAAGCTATATAGGCAATGGAGGTCAAACCTAAAGACCCCCAACCATTGGCTACTCTACTCAAATCATTACCCACCATTACCTCCATCACCTTTAGTGATTCTGAGATTCCAAACTACAACCTGGAAGATCAGGATCTCACCCTCTCAAACTAACCCTGTCAGGCAAAAGCTTCTCAGGATGCATCCTTGCATCACACTCCTTGTCAAAGAGGAGCTTCAATGTCTTCTCTCCATCTTATTTATCCAACCCATTGATTATTCGCAATGGGTGTCAAACATTGTCCTTGTCACAAAAGCAACTAGGGGAATTTGAATTTGTACTGACTATCTGACATCAACCTAGCTTGCCCAAAGGATGACTTTCCTTTGCCAAGCATCAACCAAATCATGCCTACAACAAAAATCTGAAAGATCGAGATCTTAAAATCAGAGATCTCGTCCTTAAAGAAAACCAACATGTGACCAATATGGAAAGAAGCAAATGAGGCAAGTTTGCTCCTAATTGGCTCAGACCTTATATAATAACACACAAGTATGGATCAAGGACTTATCATCTATCTTCTCTCAAAGGCCGACCAGAACTTGAGCCCCTTAATGCCTTACATCTGCAACCATTCTATTGTTAACCAAGTAATCATTCACTTGATGTTTAACTTGAGCTCATCCCTTGAGCAACCCTTGTCATCTTCATTCCTATTCCTTTCAACCCTTTTACCCTATAACAATTAGCTAACCCTTTTTTAAAGCAACAAATGCTTTGTCCTAATAAAAAGGGAAACCCCTAAACCTCTATGGTCTAGTCCATGACTAAAAGTTTAGTCATAAACAAAACAAATATAAAAATAGGATGCCTAACAAAAGGTCATAAACTATAAATGTAGATTGTTCCCTTGAAAGATAGCTACATTATTGCTGTAACTAATAAATTGCTCCCTTGAAGGACAGCTATTCAAAGCTATCAAAACATACAAAGAAAAACATAGACCACTCCCTCGAAAGATGGCTATGCCCAAATTTTTCTACAAATAGCACCCTCTCAAAAGCTTCCCACATCGATCAGCTTCAAATGACCACAAAACCAAACAACATCCCCAAGTAGACTTCCCGCATTGATCAGTCTACCAAAAAAAATGACTGACAAACTATTAAGTCATGGACTTGCCTATAGTCATTCTTAGGGTCACCTATAAAAGGGGCAAAGTTATCCCTACTAAAAAGGGTTACACTATCCTCACATATCACATAATCAAACCTATTACCCCATAATACCCAAGGGATTTTGAGCTCACTTAATGTTAAGTGATTAGAATAATTCTCTAACAAAAACCAATGGTCAACGACGTAATGCATGAACAAAGCTTTTGTTTACAAAAACCCTATCTATGCTATCACTATGGTCCTTATCAATGAAAGAGTAAAACACCTTTCCCTTCTTACACACCTTTGTCACATACAACCAAATCATTTTCTAACCAAACCAAACCCAACCCAACCAAACCAAACTAAACCAAAATATTTTCTAACCATTAACATAACATCATGCTTTATTTAATGCAAATACCAATTTGTGTTATATAAATTATCATAGCCCATTCAGACTAGTTTCTATGGAAAACAATACACATGGAAACTATCAACCAAACACAATTTATGTCAAGCATATACCATCACCAATATGGAAACTTGTTGAAGCATAAATAATCTCATTTCATTTTTAGCATATACCATCACTAATATGGAAAATTGCTAAGGATGAAAAACCACAAAACTTATGTTATAGCATACACCATCACACAATATGGAAAAGGCTATAACATCATCATACACTCATCATTTCAAACATAACCAAACCAACTATCAATCTCTTTGACCCTTCTTCCTTTTTGGGGAGAACTACATTGGCTTGAGGCACTTAAAATAGGGGCTATGTAGGTAGCACTTAGTTGACATGGGGTCTTCTGAGGTTAGCTCGGCCACTTGTTTGTCCATCTACCTAATGGACCAACTATCCCAAACTATCCAAAATCATGACCAAACAACCAACCCTGACACTCTAGAAGTCACCTTAGACTTCTCATGGGGCACATTAGAGATCACATATATCTCCCTAACCACAACAAACAACACTTGAGATCACTTCTATCTTAGCCCGACTTGACCAATGACCTTGGATATCATGACTATCTCCTCAGACCATGACCACTCTTGAGACAACTTTGCCTTGGTTGTTTTGATTGCATATATGATACCTCACAAATAGTTAGCAAATTGTCCATGCCCCTCACACATATTATTGGATCACGACCAAGTTGATCCCCAATATTTGTGACATTTTCATGTTTTCTAGGATCACTTCCTAGCCCAAATACTTAGAACACAATGACCATTAGAGCTATAGCTTTGATCGATCTAACCCAATCAACTACGACCAAAAAGTTAGGGACCAGTTAGTTTGATTTTAGTCCTCCTTGACCATTAGAGCTACAAATTTGATCGATTAACCCAATCAACTACCACTAATAAGCTAAGGACTGATCACTTCAATTTTAGTGCTACTTGACCTTACCTATGACAATTTGACCTACCTATCACGTGAAGTGGTATACGCGCAATCTCAACTATTGCAACGTTCACACTCCCACCTCACCTTACCAATCCACTACTTATCAAATCGAAACCCGATTTTAGGTTCAATTTTCTTGATTCCCACTTTGAGGAGGAATACCTCATCCCATACCTAGGGCAACCTACACCTATTTTTGTCTTGCAGTTCATCAGGACAAACCACAAGACAAAAAGGGGAAAATGTAGACACCAATATTGTGTCAACCCCCCTTGGTCCATTTTTAAGCACTTACACACCTTATTAATTTAAAATAAACTACTTATTTAAATTAATGACCTCACCTAGACACCTCACCTTGGACACCTCACCCTAAGACCATTTCCTACCCTATGAGTCACCCCGAGACTAGGTCATCTAAACCCTAACTACCCATGACCTATTCTCACTCCATCCCAACCTCTTAGCTAACTCTCATGCCTAATAAACCAGTGTTTTGACCATTCTCCAATAGAAAAATGCACTTGGCAGATGAAGAAATGGCCCAAAATCTCCCTTTTACCTATTCTCCCTCCACCGACATTGATCAACAATCAGCTGATGCCGACGGGATTGTTGACGTCAGTTACATAACCTGAGCTCTAACATTGAGCTCCCCCTGAAACTCTTGGCAGATCGATGTGCACACTTTGAGACCAAGCATTAGAATTTGACTATCATCCTCCAGGCTATCAAAGTTTTGCACAAGTCATTCCAAAGATTAGATTGAAACACTATATGAGGACCTCAACATCAGCATGGGAACAAGCATCCTGACAACTCTGATTCTTCAACTAATAGAGCTAAGTATTCTTCTTCTCATTTTAGTATTTTAGAACATGTTAGTAATTAGTTTCTATTTACTATTTCTAAAAACACTATTAAGAGATCTGACTTCCTTTGCGGAAGCATTGAAAATCCTTTCCTTTATCCTTGCCCTCTTTTCACACCTACCCTCTACCCTTTTACCCTTCCTCAGACCTTATTCACCTTCCCGCAACCCTGCACAAACCTTTAAACTCCCAAACTCTTTTGTGCATCACAAAAATACCTTAAAACCCATCTAAGGTCCACTACCCCTATCGACATCATTAGCATAACCGACTTTGGCATAATTTACCTACCGACATTGGTAAAATAACTGACGTCAATGACTGTGCAAACCAGAACCTATTCAAACAGCCCATAGACTAGACAAAAAACCTTTGACCAGCCTGATGAGACACATAGACTTTAGGGAATAGGTAAACAACATTCTACCTTTCCATTTCTTTAAGTCTTTTATCATTTATTTTTATACAAAACTTTCTTCTTTAAATAGTGAACTTCCATCCCTTATGGAGCTTTACGCTTCCGAGATCGAGCGTGTAGCTTGGCAGTCCACCATATCTTATTCTAACATCTTCTTTGTTCAAGTATTATTCTTATTGTAGGTGTTCCTCCACAGCCAAAGAGGATCTCTCACAATGCTTGGATATGGTGTGCAACTTAATCTGGGTAACGTCAAACCCAAGACCTCCTTAACCATTAGTTTCTTCTTTCTTCTAAATGTAATTAGCAAAAACTTAGAGAAACACAAGGATGAATGCAAAGGGAAGGTCACACCCACAATGGTAGTGGAATGAACTAGAACCAACAATGGATTTTACCCTAGTATGGTAGATCAAACATGATTAACTAGGTTTAAATAGGATAAATGTTTTTGGAATTTGAGGTTATATATCTCTCTAAGAGATGATTCACTGATTTTTTAATTTTTAGGGTTTTGAGGTTTAATATATCTTTAGGAGATGGTAAGCCAATTTTTTAATGTTTGTATTTTGAAATATTTTGAATTTTTTTAGAATGTTTAGGGTATCTCAACTTGATAGAGATTGACAAGATACCACTCACAAAATGGTAAGAGCATTAGCTTAGGTTTCTTGTAAAATGGTAAGAGTGTTTAGAAAAGGGGGACTAAGTTAAACTCAACATGAATTGAGTGACACCTACATAGTCTCATTATGACCTCAATTTACTATAGTTATTCCAACATAAAAGGTGGTGAGATCTAACCAAGTAATAGAAAGTTCAAGAATTTAGGTAAATGGTAAGGCAAATGACAATAGTAAGGGTGAGGTGATGTACCAATGCATGGTAAAGGGTGTTGTTCCAAATTTACACATAGATGGTTATAATTAGGAGACAACAACATAGGTTAATGATAATAATTTTCCCATAGGTGGATATAATTATTATCTTGAGGTGAAATATTGATTTACCCAAAGATAGTTATCATTAGCAACATCAGTCAAACGTAAACAAAAGATGTGATCATGAGATCCATTGTCATACTACTATCATATATGACCATTTAAACACAAAATTATAAAACTATTAAAAATGGATTGGAATCCCCTCATGAAAGGTGTCTAAATAACCAAGGGAACCAAAGTTAAAAATTGGTAGGTAGGTAGTAAAAAACAAGTTTAGTCAATAATGAAGGTATGGTAGGATGGTATATAGTATGGTATTATTCAAGGATAGTGATTTTATGATAATTAGAAAATTGAAAAGGTAAGGCAAATTTCAAAGTAAATAATTTTGGCTAGATAATGTTTTTGTTGTTCTTGTTAATGTGGACATGCACGTCGTGATCAACATATGATATAACTAGAATAGTCAATCATTTAAGTTACTAACTCACACTTCTTTTGAATAGTTTACTTATCAATAACTTACTATAGATTTTGACTTGAATAATTTTATTATGATCCTCATTGGTCATTGATTATGTTTCCTTCAAACTTTGAGGCAAGTTGTCTTTGTAGCTTCTATAAAGGAAAGTGCAGCTAGAGATGGTAAATATAGATAAATATTGGATGATAGGTCTTATTTGACAATGTAAAGGTAGAAGATAATGGAATGTATAATGGTTAGGTAATAAATTAAGATTGGTAATTTTAGGCACACACAATGTTATTGATTCTAGATTTGGCATAATTTTGGTTATGATGGGGCTGAAGACTTCTAAATATGCTCTCAATAAGACTAGATTTTTCTATAGATACCATCTAATTGTGTTGTATATTGGAAGATGTATTGATATTATATTTAATAATATTTTCATCAAGCAGTGAAGAACTATTGTGCTCAACTATTAGTGCCTCAAAGAGGTTTTCACAAATAATTTTTTTATTATTATCCCATAACACCTTTGAGAAGGTTTCACTAAGGAACATTAACTTTTGAATTTGATTGTCTTATAGCACCTCAAACAAGGTTTCACTAGAAGTTTGGACTTTTATTGCCCCCCAGCACCTCCAAAAAGGTTTCACTAAGAGATTTTTAATCTCCTACATGAATGTGGTCTTGGTCCCCTAATATTATTCAATTAATATGTCACCATAGATGTAGTTACATAAGGTATGATTCTATTGATCCCAATTGACACTTGTGGAAGGTGTAATGTCAATATAATGGCTATTTTGGGTGGTGGTAATGGTATGTGGAATGGTAATAGAATGGGAAGAGGAAACAAAATTTTCATAGAAGATACTAGGAGAACTTATGTCAATGTTGAAGTAATCATCCTCAAAAATTGTAGAAGGATCAAAAATGTAATCGAATTTATTTGCAAGGAATGTGTAACCAAATTTGTAATAGCCATGATTGTATTTTGATTTTGAAGCTGAGTCTGACTCAAGAGACTCTAAATTTGATGTTGAGATTCATGTTGAGTTTTATTTTGATATGTCAATGCATAACCCAATAAACTCAAATAATAATGTGCATGGAATCACCCAATAAACTCATATATATTGCATCAAGGCACAATAAAATAATCAAAAAAATAGGAAAATAAACAAACAAACAAACATCTAAGCAAACAAACACATAAAAATCTAAAAATCAACATAAAGCATCATGTCATCAACCAAGTCAATATCTACACATGAAGGCTCAATGGAATGATAAATAGTCAGTACCCCCAAGCAAGGATACATGCAAAATGAAGGTCACACCCACAATGGTAGTTGAATAAAATAGAACTAACAATGGATTTTTCCTTAGTAGGGTAGATCAAAGATGATTGACTAGGTTTAAATAGGATAAATGTTTTTGGAATTTGAGGCTATATATCTCTCTAGGAGATGATTCACCAATTTTATAATTTTTAGGATTTTGAGGCTTAATATATATTTAGGAGATAGTAAGACACTTTTTTAATGTTTTGTATTTTTAAATGTTTTTGTAATTTTTAGGGTATCTCAACTTGTTAGAGATTGACAAGATACCACTTACAAAATGGCAAGAGCATTATCTTAAGTTTCTCACAAAAAGGAAAAAGTGTATAGAAAAGGGGGACTGAGTTGAACTCAACATGAATTAAGTACCACATATATAGTTCCATTATGACCTCAATTTACTATAGTTATGCCAACACAAAAGGTGGTGAGATATTACCAGGTAATAACAAGTTCATGAATTTAGGTAAATGGCAAGGCAAATGATAATAGTAAGGGTGAGATGCTGTAGCAATGCATGGTAAAAGGTGTTGTTCCTAATTTACACATAGATGGTTATAATTAGGAGACAACAACATAGGTTAGTGATATTAATTTTCCCATAGGTGGTTATAATTAATAGCATGAGGTGAAATATTAATTTACCTAAAGATAGTTATAATCAACAACACCAGTCAAGCATAGATAAAATATGTAATTACCAAATCCATTGCCATACTACTATCATAGATGGTCATTTAAACATAGAATTATAAAACTATTAAAAATGGATTGGAATCCCCTAGTGAGAGGTGTCTAAATAACCAAGGGAACCATAGTAAAAAAGGGGTAGGTAGGCAATTAAAAACAAATTTAGTCAATAATGAAGGTATGGTAGGATGGTCTATAGTATGTAATTATTCAAGGATAGTGATTTTATGATAATTGGAAAATGGAAAAGGTAAGGTAAATGTCAAAGTAAATAATTTGGGATAGATAATTTGTTTGTTGTTCTTTTTAATGTGGACATGCACATCTTGATCAACATATGATATAACCAGAATAGTCAATCATTTAAGTTGTTAACCCACACCTATTTTAAATAGTTTCTCTATCAATAACTTGATATAGATTTTGACTTCAATAATGTTATTGTGATTCTCATTGGTCCTTCATTATGTTTCCTTCAAACTTTGAGGAAAGATGTCTTTGTGGCTTAAGTAAAGGAAATTACAGCTAGAGATGGTAAATACAGATAAATATTGGATGATAGATCTTATTTGAAAATGTAAAGGTAGAAGATAATGGAATGGATAATGGTTAGGTAACAAATTAAGATTGGTATTTTCAGACACACACAATGTTGTTAATTCTAGATTTGGCATGATTTTGGTTATGGCAGGGATAAAGACTTTTGAATACGCTCTCGATAAGACTAGAATTTTATATAGCTACCATTTGATTATGTTATTTATTGTAAGTGTTATTGATATTATATTTAATAATTTATTCATCAAGTAGTGAAAAACTATTGTGTTCAACTATTGGTGCCTCAAAGAGGTTTTCACCAATAATTTTTTCTTACTTATCCCATGTCACCTTTTAGAAGGTTTCACTAAGGAATGTTAACTTTTGAATTTGATTATTTTATAACACCTCAAGCAAGGTTTCACTAGAAGATGCTAAGTTTGGAATTTTATTGTCCCCTAGCACCTCCATAAAGGTTTCATTTAGAGAATTTTCTTCTTTTGCATGAATGTGGTCTTGGTCCCCCTAATATTCTTCAATTGATATGTCACTGTAGATGTAGTTACATAAAGTATGATTCTATCGATCCTATTCGACACTTCTAGAAGGTGGAATCTAAATATAATGGTGATGTTGGGTGGTGGTAATGGTATGTGGAATGGTAATGGAATGGGAAGAGGCAACACAATAAACATAGAATATACTAGGATAACTTATGTCGATGTTGAAGTTACCATCCTCAAAAATTATAGAAGGATCATAAATGTATTCAAATTGATCTACAAGCCATGTGTAACCAATTTTATAATAACCATGAATGTATTATGATTTTGAATCTGAGTCTAACTCAAGAGACTTTGAATCTTATGTTGAGACTGACGTTGAGTTCAATTCTGATATGTTAAGGCATCACCCAATAAACTCAAATGATAATGTACAAGGAATCACCCAATATACTCATATAGATTGAGTTAAGGCAAAACAACAAAATCAAACAAATAGGCAAATAAACAAACAAAAAAACATCTAAGCAAGCAAACACATAGAAATCTAAAAAGTAACATAAAGCATCATGTCATCAACTAAGTCAATATCTATGCATGAAGGCTCAATGAAATGATAAATAGTTGGTGCCGCCAAGTAAGGATACATGTAAAGGGAAGGTCACACCCACAATGGTAGTGGAATGAACTGGAACTAACAATGGATATTACCCCAGTAGGGTAGATCTAAGATGACTGACTTGGTTTAAATAGGATAAATGTTTTTGGAATTTGAGGCTATATATCTCTCCAAGAGATGACTCACCAATTTTCTAATTTTTAGGATTGTGAGGCTTAATATCTCTTTAAGATATGCTAAGTCAATTTTCTAATGTTTTGTATTTTGATTTTTTTTTGTTTTTGGAATGTTTAGGGTATCTCAACTTATTATAGATTGACAAGATACCACTCAAAAAATGGCAAGAGTGTATAGAAAAGGGGGACTGATTTGACCTCAACATAAATCAAGTGCCACCTACATAGTCCCATTATGACCTCAATTTACTATAGTAATGCCAACACAAAAGGTGGTGAGATCTGACCAGGTAATAGCAATTTTATGAATTTAGGGAAATGGCAAGGTAAATGATAATAGTAAGGGTGAGGTGATGTATCAATGCATGATAAAGGGTGTTGTTCCTAATTTACACATAGATGGTTATAATTATGAGACAAAAACATAGGTTAGTGATACTAATTTTCCCATAGGTGGTTATAATTAGTAACATGAGGTGAAATATTGATTTACCCAAAGATATTTATAATCAGCAACACCAGTCAAGCATAAATAAAAGATGTAATTACCAGATCCATTGTCATAATACTATCATATATGGCCATTTAAACATAGAATTATAAAAATATTTAAAACGGATTAGAATCCCCTCATGAAAGGTGTCTGAATAACCAAGGGAACTAAAATAAAAAAGGGGTAGGTAGGTAGTTAAAAACAAGTTTAGTTAATAATGAAGCTATGGTAGAATGGTATATTGTATGGCATTGTTTAAGGATAGTGATTTTATGATAATTGGAAAATGGAAAAGATAAGGTAAATGTCAAAGTAAATAATTTTGGCTAGATAATGTTTTTGTTGTTCTTGTTCATGTGGACATACACGTCTTGATCAACATATGATATAACTAGAATAGCCAATCATTTAAGTTGTTAACCCACACCTCTTTTAAATAGTTGTTCTATTTATAACTTGCTATATATTTTGACTCCAATAATGTTATTATGATCCTCATTGGTCATTTATTATGTTTCCTTTAAACTTTGAGGCAAGATGTCTTTGTAGCTTATGTAAAGGAAAGTGCAGCTAGAGATGGTAAATATAGATAAATATTGGATGATAGGTCTTATTTGATAATGTAAATGTGGAAGATAATGGAATGTATAATGGTTAGATAAAAAATTAAGATTGGAATTTTTAGGCACACACAATGTTGTTGATTCTATATTTGGCATAATTTTGGTTATGGAAAGGTTGAAGACTTTTGAATATCCTCTCGATAAGACCAGATTTTTCTATAGCTACCATCTAATTATGTTGTATATTGGAAGTTGTATTGATATTATATTTAATAATTTAATCATCAAGTAGTGAAGAACTATTATGCTCAATTATTGGTGCCTCAAAGAGGTTTTCACCAATAAAGTTTTATTTATTATCCCATAACACCTTTGAGAAGGTTTCACTAAGGAATGCTAACTTTTGAATTTTATTGTCTTTTATCACCTCAAATAAGGTTTCAATATAAGATGCTAAGTTTGGAATTTTAATGTCTCTTAGCACCTCCAAAAATGTTTCACTAGGAGATTGTTCTTCTTCTACATGAATGTGGTCTTGGTCCCCCTAATATTCTTCAACTAATATGTCACCATAGATGCATTTACATAATTTATGATTATTTTGTTCCCAATCAAAACTTGTGGAAGGTGGAATGTAAATATAATGGATATGTAGGGTGGTTGTAATGTTATGTGGAATGGTAATGGAATGGGAAGAGGAAGCACAATCCTCATAGAAGATACTAGGAAAACTTGTGTCGATGTATAGGTAACCATCCTCAAAAATTATAGAAAGATCACAAATGTATTCAAATTGATCTACAAGGCATGTCTAACCAATGTTGTAACAACCATGAATGTATTTTGATTCTAAAGTTGAGTCTAACAAAAGAGACTTTGAAATAGATGTTGAGATAGATGTTGAGTTTGATTTTGATATGTCAAGGCATCACCCACTAAACTCAAATGATAATGAGAAAGAAATCACCCAATAAACTCATACAGATTGAGTTAAATCACAACAATAAAATCAAATAAATATGTGAATAAACAAATTGAAAAATCATCTAAGAAAACAAACACATAGAAATCTAAAAATCAACATAAAGCATCATGTCATCAACCAAGTAAATATTTATTCATGAAGGCTCAATGGAATGATAAATAGTTGGTTCCCCCAAGCAAGGATACATGTAAAGGGAAGGTCACATCCATAATGGTAGTGTAATGAACTATAACTAACAATGGATTTTTCCCAAGTAGGGTAAATCAAAGATGATTAACTAGGTTTAAATAGGATAAATGTTTTTGTAATTTGATGCTA
Source organism: Torreya grandis (assembly GCA_037957365.1). Classification (NCBI taxonomy): domain Eukaryota; kingdom Viridiplantae; phylum Streptophyta; class Pinopsida; order Cupressales; family Taxaceae; genus Torreya; species Torreya grandis. The sequence goes on along the minus strand of JARHVA010003416.1, from coordinate 1,592,406 downwards.
TATACCTCTCTAGGAGATGATTCACTAGTTTTCTAATTTTTAGTATTTTGAGGCTTAATATCTCTTTTGGAGATGGTAAGATAATTTTCCAATGTTTTATATTTTGAAATGTTATGAATGTTTTTGGAATGTTTAGGGTATCTCAACTTGTTAAAGATTGACAAGATACCACTCATAAAATGGCAAGAGCATTAGCTTAGGTTTCTCACAAAATGGCAAGAGCATATAGAAAAGGGGGACTAAGTTAACCTCAACATGAATCAAGTGCCACATACATAACCCCATTATGACCTTAATTTACCATAGTTATGCCAACACAAAAGGTGGTGATATCTAACCAAGTAATAGCAAGTTCATGAATTTAGGTAAATGGCAAGGCAAATGATAATAGTAAGGGTGAGGTGATGTAACAATGCATGATAAAGGGTGTTGTTCCTAATTTACAAATAGATGGTTATAATTAGGAGACAACAATATAGGTTAGTGATACTAATTTTCCTATAGGTGGTTATAATTAGTAACATGAGGTGAAAGATTGATTTACCCAAAGATAGTTATAATTAGCAACACCAGTCAACTGTAGATAAAAGATGTAATTGCCAAATCCATTGTCATACTACTATCATATATGGCCATTTAAACACAAAAATATAAAACTATTAAAAATGGATTGGAATCCCCTCCTGAAAGGTGTCTAAATAACAAAGGGAACCAAAGTCAAAAAGGAGTAGGTAGGTAGTTAAAAACAAGTTTAGTCAATAATAAAGGTATGGTAGGATGGTATACAGTATGGCATTATTTAAGGATAGTGATTTTATGATAATTGGAAAATGGAAAAGGTAAGTTAAATGTCAAAGTAAATAATTTTGGATAGATAATGTTTTTGTTTTTGTTTTTGTTTTTGTTTTTAATGTGGACATGCACATCCTAATCAACATATGACATAACTGGAATAGTCAATCATTTAAGTTACTAACTCACACCTCTTTTGAATAGTTTATTTATCAATAACTTACTATAGATTTTGACTTGAATAATTTTATTATGATCCTCATTGGTCATTGATTATGTTTCCTTCAAACTTTGAGGCAAGATGTCTTTGTAGCTTATGTAAAGGAAAGTACAACTAGAGATGGTAAATATAGATAAATATTGGAAGGTAGGTCTTATTTGATAATGTAAAGGTGGAAGATAATGGAATGTATAATGGTTAGGTAACAAATTAAGACTGGTATTTTTAGACACACACAATGATGTTGATTCTAGAATTGGCATAATTTTGGTTATGGTGGGGCTGAAGACTTCTAAATATGCTATTGATAAGACCATATTTTTCTCTATCTACCATCTGATTATATTGTATATTGGAATTTGCATTGATATCATATTTAATAATTTCTTCATCAAGTGTTGAAGAACTATTGTGTTCAACTATTGGTGCCTCAAAGATTTTTTCATCAATAAATGTTTCTTGATTATCCCATAGCACCTTTGAGAAGGTTTCACTAAGGAAAGTTAACTTTTAAATTTGATTATATTTTAGTGCCTTAGACAAGGTTTCAATTAAAGATGCTAATTTTGGAATTTTATTTTCCCCTAACACCTCCAAAAAGGGTTCACTAGGGGATTATTTTTCTTCTACATGATTATGGTCTTGGTACCCCTAATATTCTTCAACTAATATGTCACCATAGATGTAGTTACATAAGTTATGATTCTATCGATACCAATAAACACTTGTAGAAGTTGGAATGTATATATAATGGCTATGTTGGGTGGTGGTAATGGTATGTGGAATGGTAATGGAATGGTAAGAGGTAGCACAATCCTCATAGAATATACTAGGAGAGATTATGTTGATGTTTAAGTAACCATCCTCAAAAATTGTAGAGGGATTATAAATGTATTCAAATTGATCTATAAGGCATGTGTAACCAATGTTATAACAACCATGAATGTATTTTGATTCTAAAGCTAAGTCTGACTCAAGAGACTCTAAATCTAATGTTGAGATTGATGTTGAGTCTGATTCTAATATGTCAAGGCAACACCTAATAAACTCAAATAATAATACGTAAGGAATCACATAATAAAATCATATATATTGAGTTAAGGCACAACAAAAAAATCAAACAAATAGGCAAATAAACAAATAAACAAACATCTAAGCAAACAAATACATAGAAATCTAAAAAGCAACATAAAGCACCATGTCATCAACAAAGTCAATATCTATGCATGAAGGCTCAATGGAATGATAAATAGTTGGTACCCAAAGCAAGGATACATGCAAAGGGAAGATCACACCTGTAATGGTAGTGTAATGAACTAGAACTAACAATGGATTTTTCTCTAGTAGGGTAGAGTAAAGATGACTAACTTGTTTTAAATAGGATAAATGTTTTTGGAATTTGAGGCTATATATATCTCTAGGAGATGATTCACCAATTTTCTAATTTTTAGCATTTTGAGTCTTAATATCTCTTTAGGATATGGTAATCCAATTTGCTAATGTTTTGTATTTTAAAATGTTTTGAATGTTTAGGGTATCTCAACTTATTAGAGATTGACAAGATACCACTCACAAAATGGCAAGAGCATTAGCTTAGGTTTCTCATAAAATGGTAACAATATATAGAAAAGGGGGACTGAGTTGAACTCAACATGAATCAATTGCCACCTACATATTCCCATTATGACCTTAATTTACTATAGTTATGCCAACACAAAATGCAATGAAATCTGACTAGGTAATAACAAGTTCATGAATTTAGGTAAATGATAAGGCAAATGAAAATAGTAAGGGTGAGGTGATGTAGCAATGCATGATAAAGGGTGTTGTTCTTAATTTAAACATATATGGTTATAATTAGGAGATAATAGTATAGGTTAGTGATACTAATTTTCCCATAGGTGGTTATAATTATTAACATGAGGTAAAATATTGATTTACCCAAAGATAGTTATAATCAACAACACTAGTCAAGCATAAATAAAAGATGTAATTACCAGATCCATTGTCATACTACAATCATATATGGCCATTTAAACATAGAATTATAAAATTATTAAAAATGGATTGGAATCCCCTTGTGAAAGGTGTCTAAATAACCAAGGTAACTAAATTCAAAAAGGGGTGGTTAGGTAGGTAGGTAGTTAAAAATAGTTTAGTCAATAATGAAGGTATGGTAGGATGGTATCCAGTATGGTATTATTCAAGGATAGTGATTTTATGATAATTGGAAAATGGAAAATGGAAAAGGTAAGGTAAATGTCAATGTAAATAATTTTGGATAGATAATGTTTTTATTGTTCTTGTTAATATGGACATACACATCCTAATCAACATAAGATATAATTAGAATAGTCAATCATTTATGTTTCTAAGCCACACCTCTTTTGAATAGCTTCTATACCAATAAATTGATACACATTTTAAATCCAATATTGTTATTGTGATCCTCATTGGTCATTGATTATGTTTCCTTCAAACTTTGAGGCAAGATGTCTTTATAGCTTATGTAAAGGAAAGTGCAACTAGAGATGGTAAATACAAATAAATATTGGATGATAGTTCTTATTTGACAATGTAAAGGTGGAAGATAATAGAATGTATAATGGTTAGGAAACAAATTGAGATTGGTATTTTTAGACACACATAATGTTGTTGATTCTAGATTTGGCATAATTTTAGTTATGGTGGGGCTGAAGACTTCTGAATATGCTCTCGATAAGATGATATTTTTTTATAGATACCATCTAATTATGTTGTATATTGGAAGTTGTATTGATATTATATTTAATAATTTCTTCCTCAAGTAGTGAAGAACTATTATTCTCATCTATTGGTGCCTCAAAGAGGTTTTCATCAATAAATTTTTCTTGATTATCCCATAGCACCTTTGAGAAGGTTTAACTAAGGAATGTTAATTTTTGAATTTAATTGTCTTTTAGTGCCGCAAAAAATGTTTCACTAGAAGATGATAAGTTTGGAATTTCATTGTCCTATAACACCTCCAAAAAGGTTACACTAGGAGATTTTTCTTCTTCTACATGAATGTGGTCTTTATCCCCCTAATATTATTCAATTGATCTATCACCATACATGAAATTACATAAGGTATGATTCTATTGATCCTAATCAACACTTGTATAGGGTGGAATGTCAATATAATGGCTATGTTGGCTGGTGGTAATGGAATGGGAAGATGCAACATAATCTTCATAGAAGATACTAGGATAACTTGTGTCGATGTTAAAGCAACCATCCTCAAAAATTGTAGAAGGATCAAAAATGTATTCAAATTGATCTACAAGGCATGTGTAACCAATGTTGTAACCACCATGAATGTATTTTGATTATAAAGCTAAGTCTGACTCAAGAGACTCTAAATCTGATCTTAAGACTAATGTTGAGTCCAATTTTGATATGTCAAGGCATTACCCAATAAACACAAAAAATAATGTGCAAGGAATCACCCATTTAACTCATATAGATTGAGTCAAAGAACAATAACAAAATCAAATAAATATGTAAATAAACAAACAAATAAACATCTAAGCAAATAAACACATAGAAATCTAAAAATCAACATAAAGCATCATGTCATCAACCAAGTCAATATCTATGCTTGAAGGCTCAATATAATGATAAATAATTAATGACCCCAAGCAAGGATACATGCAAACGGAAGGTCACAACCACTATGGTAGTGGAATGAACTAGAAGTAACAATGGATTTGGCCCCAGTAGGGTAGATCAAAGATAACTGATTTGGTTTAAATAGGATAAATGTTTTTAGAATTTGAGGCTATATATCTCTCTAGGAGATGATTCATCGATTTTATATTTTTTAAGATTTTGAGGCTTAATATCTCTTTAGGAGATGGTAAGCCAAATTTCTAATTTTTTTTATTTTGAAATGTTTTGAATGTTTTTGGAATGTTTAGGGTATCTCAACTTGTTAGAGATTGACAAGATACCACTCACAAAATGGAAAGAACATTAGCTTAAGTTTCTTGCAAAATAGTAAGATCATATAGAAAAGGGGGACTGAGCTAACCTTGATATGAATTGAGTGCCACCTACATACTCCCATTATGACCTAAATTTACTATAGTTATGCCAACACAAAAGGCAGTGAGATATGACCAAGTAATAGCAAGTTCATGAATTTAGGTAAACGGCAAGGCAAATGATAATAGTAAGGGTGAGGTGATGTATCAATGCATGATATAGGGTGTTTTTCCTAATTTACACATAGATGGTTATAATTATGAGACAAAAACATAGGTTAGTGATACTAATTTTCCCATAGGTGGTTATAATTAGTAACATGAGGTGAAATATTGATTTACCCAAAGATATTTATAATCAGCAACACCAGTCGAGCATAAATAAAAGATGTAATTACCAGATCCATTGTCATAATACTATCATATATGGCCATTTAAACATAGAATTATAAAACTATTAAAAATGGATTAGAATCCCCTCATGAAAGGTGTCTGAATAACCAAGGGAACCAAAGTCAAAAAGGGGTAGGTAGGTAGTTAGAAACAAGTTTAGTCAATAATGAAGGTATGGTGGGATGGAATATGGTATGGAATTATTCAAGGATAGTGATTTTATGATAATTGTAAAATGGAAAAGGTAAGATAAATGTCAAAGTAAATAATTTTGGATAGATAATGCTTTTATTATTCTTTTTAATGTGGGCATGCACATCTTGATCAACATATGATATAACCAGAATAGTCAATCATTTAAGTTGATAACCCATACCTCTTTTGAATATTTTATCTATCAATAACTTGCTACATATTTTGACTCCAATAATGGTATTATGATCCTCATTGGTCATTGATTATGTTTCCTTCAAACTTTGAGGCAATATGTCTTTGTCGCTTATGTAAAGGAAAGTGCAACTAGAGATGGTAAATATAGATAAATATTAGATGATAGGTCTTATTTGACAATGTAAAGTTGGAAGATAATGGAATGTATAATGGTTAGGCAAAAATTTAATATTGGTATTTTTAGACACACACAATGTTATTTATTCTAGATTTGGAATAATTTTGGTTGTGGTGGGGCTGAAGACTTATGAATATTCTCTTGATAAGATGAGATTTTTCTATATCTACTATCTGATTATGTTTTATATTGTAATTTGTATTGATATTATATTTAATAATTTATTCATCTAATAGTGAAGAACAATTGTGATCAACTATTGGTGCCTCAAATAAGTTTTCATCAATAATTTTTTGTTGATTATTTCATATCACCTTTAAGAAGGTTTCACTAAGGAATGCTAAATTTTGAATTTGATTGTCTTCTCATGCCTCAAACAAGGTTTCACTAGAAGATGCTAAGTTTGGACTTTTATTGTCCCCTAGCACCTCAAAAAAGGTTTCACTAGGAGATTGTTCTTCTTCTACATGAATATGGTCCTTGTCCTCCTAATATTATTCAACTGATATGTCACCATAGATGTAGTTACATAGGGCATAATTTTTTTGATCCCAATTGACACTTGTGGAAGGTGGAATGTCAATATAATGGCTATATTGGGTGGTGGTAATGGTATGTAGAATGGTAATTAAATGGGAAGAGGTAACACTATCCTCATAGAAGATACTAGGAGAACTTGTGTTGATTTTGAAGTAACAATCCTCAAAAATTGTAAAAGGATCACAAATGTATTTAAATTGATCTGCAAGGCATGTGTAACCAATGTTGTAACAACCATGAATGTATTTTGATTCTAAAGTTGAATCTGACTCAAGAGACTCTGAATCTAATGTTAAGACTAATGTTGAATCTAAATTTGATAATAATTCTGATGTCAATTCAAGAGTATAACCTAATTTTAATGTTGATTCTTCATCTAGTGTGAATGCTTCTACAATGATATCTTATTGAATGTTTAGTATTAGAATAGTAATGGCCTATGATGGCATAATTAGCTCTTGAAAAATAGACTCGTCTAAGGACTTCACAGAGATTGGTTTGTCAAAATGAGACTCCTCAACAAGGGGAAAAAGGTTAAGAGACAAGTCAATAGAGACTAGATTGTCAAAGGGTTTCTCTTTTAAAATAAGACAATGGTCGATATAATTATTTTCCCAAAGGGTATATGCATGGAATTAGGGGACAATTTTATGGACATTTCCCATAATGTGTTTGCATTATCACATAGCACATACACGTTATGGCTCGAGATCTAGGCCATAACATGTACACATTTTTGGTAAAAGGAATGCATATGCATTCCTTTGCTAATAGAAACACATATGCATTATAAGAATGCATAAATATTCTTATAATTATAAGGAATATTTACACATTATGAAAAACATAAAAAAAACCCAAATCACCACTTCATTTTATCCTCTTCCATTTGTGTTTTCTCTTCTCTGATTCACGTTATACTTCCCATTCATGTTTTACTCCGATCAGCATGGAAATTATTATTTTTTCTCCCATCAATAGTGTAAATTATTAGTTTTTCTCCCTCATTCACAAAATCAACAATGTCACCATGAAGAAGAGGTATGTAACAATAAATTAAATCAATTTTTGTCAATTTTTTGTTTTGTGCATAGTTTAATTTTTAATTTTAATACAGTATTTCAGCTTGTTAACCCTCTACCTAACCCTCTATCCAACCCTCCTAACCATCCACCTAACCTTCCTAACCCTCCACCTAACCCTCCTATAGTTCTACTAGATCCCCCATGCAGTCAAGAGGACATAGTTGCACACATAGTGGAGAGTAAATTTTAAATTGAGTAGATAATAAGGAGAATTAGGGAGACCACTTATGCCAACACCCACTACACATATATGGATAATACCCTATAGTTAGTATTATGTCAAGTTGACTTGATAATAAGTTAAATTGATAGATGGAGGTCTTATAGGGATAGTTGTAGGGATTACTATGCTAACAAATTATTAGCATATGAGGTGAATAGGAAAGAAATAACAAAAAAATAAATGTGTACCTTATTCATTGACATAGCCACCAATGCACCATTTCAAGAAATGGATAAACATTTCCCATTCCATCAATGCCAACACAATTTAATTAAAGCTAATTTTTGGGAGCAATTGTGGATGGTATTTGATTATCCACTATGTAACAACCATGAGGTCCCATTGTATTTTTGAGAAAAATCTACTATGAGTTTATCCTCAATGAGATTCTAAACTATTTTTACTATGGTGAGTCTCAAGGCCAAGGGAAAGGCTTTGTATAGGATCGACCAGGTGCACATCATGCACCTAATTAACATATAAGGATCCCTACCCAAAAGCCACTTCATCTAAAGATTCCCTCTATAGTGAAGGAGGTTATGGAGATAAATACTTTTCATGTGTTTAGTGGGCTTACTAATACACTCATTCATCATAAGAGTAGGATTTTAGAGATAGACACTTGATATACTCCACCTAGTGGGTGTAGATGACCCTACCCATGTAGATCTTGTGGTGTTATATGCATTGGACCTTTGAATGATGACAATGGCACTTTAGGGGGCTTGGAGGATATGGTCTTGACTAATGAGTTGTTAGAACACACATTTGGTGTGGATAAATTGGTCTCTACATGTATGTAGGTATCTTTTATATAAATTTCATGTTAAATTTGTAAGTTATATTTTAAAATTAAAAAGGTAAAAATTAATTTACACATTTAAATTGAATAATATATATGTATTTTTTTGTGTTTTAGGGGGAGATATTACCTTCAACATCAAAATTGTAATTTACTAAGCTAGGTAGTAGGCCAACCAATAATACATACATCCATGTTAGTATGACACCATATACATTTAAAAATGTAAAATTTTGATTGAATATTATATACTCTAGATGTAGATTCATACACCTTAATTGCATCGTTGGTAGATTTTGTGTAAGAAAATATAAAATACATAATATAATTTTGTTGGAATTTTTATTGTTTGAAGTATTAACATGGATTGGTTTAATTTTAGAAACCCATCCTCCATCTCAAAAGTTTTGATTTTATTTCAACTTTCAAACTATGTTTTCAATAACCAAAATCATGAACTTGTAAAGAAGATTGTCCACTCACTCTTATCTCTACAATATTCAAGTCTATTTTTTGTAAATTTCTTTAGATTTTTATGAGACCTATTTTATAATATTATATAAACTCTTAAAATTCTTTCATATATTTCCCTCATAAAATCAACCTATCACTCTAGGTGACTTAAATATTAAACTCAATTTACAAACTTCTGAACAAACACCTATATAGGTTACCTATCTTATCACAATGACTATGTCTAAGGGATTTTTTATCACTACCAATAATTAGTTAGAATAAAAAGTAATTAATGTCTATACAAAAATTTATAAAATGTGTAAACTGATCAAAATTTCAAAAAAAATCAATTTTGACACCATAGCTCATAAGATTGTCCTTAACTATACCAAGTCACTACCTTAAGATAATTAGGCCTAATGACCTTAATTAGGTAAAAATTTGAAATAAACATTAGAAAAGATATAAAATCATCCAAATTATTTTATATAGGATTATCAAGGATGTTTCAACACCTAACTTGCAATTAATGACTCAATTTCACAAAATTCACTCATAAATCCTCCCTCATTATCTTAGAGATACAAGGTTACAAGTTTACATGAACCTCAAATTTTAATGAGACCTATTTTATAAGGTTATAGACACTCTTAAAATTATTTCATATATTTCTATCATAAAATCAACCTATCACTCTAGGTATCTTAAAGATCAAAACTCGGTTTACAAACTTCTCAACAAACACCTATACATGTTACCTATCTTATCAAAATGACTATTTCTAAGGGATTTTTTATCACACCAATACTCAATTGTAATATAAAGTAATGAATTTTTATAATAAAATTATTCAAGGTGTTAACATTATATATATATATATATATATATTTATTTAAATAAACTTAGAAACCGTAGCTCATAGGACTATCCTCAACTATACCAAGTCATTACCTTAAGATAATTAGGCCTAATGACCTTAATTAGGTAAAAATATAAAATACACCTTATAAAAGCTATAAAAGCATCTAAATGAGTGTATATATGTGTATAAAGGATTTTTAAACACCCAAATTTCATTCAATGACTTAATTTTACAAAAATCACTCATAAATCCTCCCTTGTTATCTTAGAGATATAAGGCTATAGGTTTACATGAAACTCAAATTTCAATAAATGTGATTGTAAGGATTTATTAGATATAAAACCTTTGTAATCATATTATAGGCTTGATTTTATAATATTCCCAAGTTTTTGTGAAATTTCAAACATTCAAATAGAAGTTAAAGGCCCTTTTGTGAAGGTTATCATGTAACTTAGCTTTCTTGCAGAATAAAAAAGTTGAGAGATTCTTATAGATAGTTCATAGCCTATTTAGACTCTCTCAATGAACTAATGCCTATTTTATGTCCTTAAAAAATTAATACAACTCTTTGTATACTCATTTCTAATCAATATACAAATGTGTAATGAGATCTCTATATCTTGTTATAGACAAAGAATAATAGAGTATTTACAGAATGAAGGTTTTCTAATCAGTATAACATGAAATCTTATTCAAAAATACTTGGATTCTATATATCTCAATATAATTAATGTAATGAAATTGATATAATAAATAAATTAATTTACTTTTATATTATAGACCCCTATTCTCTCATGGTAGAATGTTCATCAGTCCTCCAATGATGTAAAGTTGGTCTTTTATACTTTTTCCTTCATCTTCTACATCCCTTAAATTATAGATTCAAATTGATCATGTTGTTAAAGAATTATCCAAGTTTATTATGTATTAATTTAGGTCCCTATTCCTCTAATTAACATATCTCAAATTATAAAAAAATGATCTTTAAATACTTATCAAGTCATTTAAGACCTTTAAATGAGTAAGAAAGATAGATGCGACCTTAACTAAACTTATGAGACTCCTATCCATGTATCAGACCTTCTATAACCTATTAGACACATTAATTATTAAAATTTAAGTAAATATTCACTCAAATACATTTTAAAATTCAAATAACAAGTATTGGAGGTAAAACACTCCAAGACCTCCAAATGACCTAAGACACACACTGAATGCCTCATTCAAGGCTTATTGACACCTATCAACCCTTTTAAGACTAACTATAGGACCATATGTATAATTTTCTAAGATACTCATGAATTAATAGGTGTAGGATATGCATTATTATCTTGGATGTTTAGTCATTCTCCCTTATTAAACTGACATTCTTGCCTATAGTGTGGTGTTACAAGTCACATTGCACATATCCACGTATCACATTCATGCTTCTTGTGACCTCATTATATATTTTCATATCTTATGCAAGACTAATTTTCTTAGAAACTTTTTTAATCAATGAATTACCCAAATTAATAATTATTAGGTTATTTATTCAGTTGATAGCTAGGGTGGACACTTCATCATTATGAGTCCAGATAGACTCAAGCATTATTATTACAATGTCATTTTTATAGGCACTCACAGAGATACATATTCACTTATAATTTTGAATTGTAATGCAATACTTATGTTTTAGTAATTTTACTACATACTTGGGTAAATATAACTTATATACATGAATGTGTTATGTATGCATGGATATCATATAACATTTGATAGTCCAATTCAGATGATTATTATTATAGCTACTCATGTTTCTTCATCATTTAACACCCATGTTCATGCAGCTGAACTTGGCATTGACCCAACTAAGCATTGATATCAAATTGATAAGGACCATGAGATTACATTAAGTTCATGTTTAAATGATTTTTTATCATAGTTTAAAATGAGTTTCCTAACTTGGTTTCATGTATACTTGTTAATTTTATTAAAACAAATTGTATTTAAACAGGTTCGACTACAAGTGAGCTATGAAAATAGTACCCATAGTTGATCCTTGGAGCAATCCAAGGCATCCTAGGTTGATTTATATTCAAGGAAGGTAAAGAGAGGGAGATTACTTGATTATTAAGATGTTGTAGATGATGTAATTTTTTGTATGCCTATATGGAAATGTACACATTTTTGGTATTATACATGTGTATATGATGTATTCACCTAATATTAGATACTATGTTGTTAGACATGATGTAATTTTTTATATACCTATATGGTAATGTATGTATTATTGACATTATATGCCTATATATGAGATTCATACATGGCATTCTTATTTTGTACATGAATAAATAAAATCAATGAAGTAAGTCTTGTTTGAATCACTTGTGTTTAGAGTATTATGAATGATTGGTTTTGAAGTATTCTTAAGGATTACAAATTTTATGAGATTGAGAATAATTTTTTAGGATAATTTTGAAAATCAGATTGGTACGGTAGATCCTACAATTAGAAATATTGACATTTCTTGTTCTTAAGAAGCTTTGTTTTTATAAGAATGCAAATGAAATAAGAAGTGGGGTTGAGCCTATCTTTTCATTTATTGAATGTTATATTGGTGATTGTAACCTGAAAATAAGTTCATGAAAGTTGCAAACATTGTACTTGTGTTTAAAGTAATATTAATGATTAGTTTTTAAGTATTCTTAAGGACTTCAAATTTTATGAGATTGAGAATAAATTTTTAGGATAATGTTGCAAATTAGATTGGTATGATAGATCCTATAGTTAGAAATTTTGACATTTCTTATTTTTAAGAAGCTTTGTTTCTGTAATAATGAAAATGAAATAAGAAGTATGGGGTGTTGAACCTATATTTTCATTAATTGAATACTATACTAGTAATTATAACCTAGAAACAAGTTCATGTAAGTTTTAAACATTATACTTGCATTCAAAGTTTTATGAATGATTGGTTTTGAAGTGTTCTTAAAGATTATAAATGTTAAGAGATTGAGAATAACTTGTTATGATAATTTTGAAAATTATATTGGTATGATAGAGTCTAAAATTATAAATATTGATATTTCTTGTTCTTAATAAGCTTTATTTCTATAATAATGCAAATGAAATAAGAAGGGGTGTTGAACCTATCTTTTCGTTAATTAAATCCTATACTAGTGATTGAATCAGTCTTAGATTGGTATTTTTGAGACACTTAGTCAACTATATTAGTTATAAGTCTTGTTTATGGATTGGTATTAATGGAAATACACCCTTACAAGAAATAAAGAATATTAGTGATTAAATTTGAATTATGTTTGTATGCTCATGGTCATCTATAGTTTCTTGTAGGTCCAGAACTCTAAGTTCTTAGTGGGATATGCCTTATAAGGATGAATCAAGTTAGAATATTATTTTCAAAATGTGAATTTATTGTGGATAGAGTATATATAGGAGGAATAACATCAATAAGGTGTCTAGAAACTTAACTACACAATTTTAAACCCTATCAGCCTATATACAAACTAGTAAAATTAAACCTAGGGTTTTGACCTAGAAGTGTGCATATATTGAAACCTAACCATTGAAATTTATTGGAAATTTTTAATTTGATGTTTTTTCATAAGGTACAAAAGAGTCAAGAATATTTATAATGGTACAAATATGATAAGTATAGATTTCAATATTGAGCTTTGTCATAGGACTAATGGAGGCCTAATGGGATTCTAAGAGTGTGTAAATAGGGGTTTAAAGGGAGATCTGGTCCAAGATTAATTAAATAAAGTAGGAAGACCCTAATGGGTTGTCAAATATGATTTTATATTGTTTTTTATGTCTTTAGATAACCCAATACAATGAGACTTATACTGCAATAGGGCTACTAAGAGAGTGAACCAAGAAAGAGACTTGTAGAAGAAAGGAAGAAAATTGCTATTGAAATTATAAAGAGTGTTTGAAATAGAGTGTAAGAAGGGTATAAATGGAATTGGTATTATTTTTAAGTAGTATATTGTCATTACATACCCTAAAAGACAAATTAGTCCATTATAGCCTATAGGAGCCTATAATAAGTAAAGGATTAATCTTATGAGTAATAAGGAAATGGGTGATTAAGTTATAGGAGAGGGATTTTAATAGAATGTTTTGAAGGGTGATGAAGGACTTAAAGGTCAAATAATCTATTATAACCATCATTTGCATTCTATAACCAAGGAGACCATTTCTAGGCCATGAAAAATAAGTACAAGAATTTAAAAAGGGTTTTGTTATGATTTCTCTGCATCAAATCAGTTAGGAAATATGGTTCAAGAGCCTTGGTGAGAAAGTAAATATATTATGAAGAGTCAATACATTTCAAAGAGGAGACCTCTTAATAAGTGATGAAGTCTTTCCTTTCAATGGGAAGGGTTTTATACTAGTTAAAAAGCTCATATCAGTCAAGTCAAGATAACATCATCTATAAGACAGTCAACAAGCTCTTGAATATACTCTTTAGGCCTTTAATTATCTTATAAAGTGCCTAAAACTTCTTCATGCAATGGGATAGACCTTGTCCTATCTCCATTCCCTCTGAAACATCCCCAAACTCCACCTCTGAAACTAAGAGAGTAAGAAAATAGACCTTTGGAGATAGCAAAAAATATTTGATTAGTCTTAAGGGTTCCTTATAGGTTTAAACACTTGGATCCATTTGGTCCATCATACCCCTTGGCCAAGATTTTAAGCCACTTTGACCACCTATAGGTGGCCATTTAAGCCTAATTAGGCCTAAATGTCCATCTAGGTCTATTGGCCTGTTTGTGAAACCGCTAAAAAATTTCATCTCTCATGAACCACAAACTTCTCCCTTGATAATTTCAAGATTCTTCCATTACCTATAGGCATGTAATTTAGCCTAATTAGGCATATAAGGCCTAATAGGCTCTTGGATTTATTAGTATCCTCTTGAAATCTTTTTGACCCTTGCAACACTTTGATAAGTTTCAAACAAACCTTTTAAAGGTCTTGAAACCTAATTCCTATCCCACTAGTTTCTAGCCATGTGTATATGGTTCACTTAGACTATTAGGCCTTTTAGGCTTTTTAATGACCTCCAACTAGCATTTTTACCTCTAAGATTTTGAAGTGTAAATCCATCACTTTAATCTCATATATATAGTCAAATTACATGTTCTTCAATGACTATGACATCTGATTCCACTTGCAAGTGCATTTTCACTACTATTCAAGAGCATGAAAATAATGACAATAAATGCTATCAAAGTTGAAGCTATAGTTCAATAAATCCATTTTTTATGCTTATTGTCTAAAAAATGGCACTACCAACATGTTTTTAGGGGTGGATAATGTCCAAGATTAGGTTTTTAACCTCCCATTTGGCCCGGTTGACAAACCCACCACCCATTCTAGGCTCAAGAATGTCCTTCCCAATACAAGATAGCTATTGATTTTTAGCCTAACTTTAAGCATGCATAAAAAAAAAACTATAAGTCATATGGATGAATCATAAGATCCCTCTTATGCATGTGAAATACCTCTAATTTCACCCTAGATCTAGTTTGGATCACCTTTGAGAGCAATTTGTGGTAACAGTTACAGTAACGAGTCCTAAAATGTAACTTTTTGGTAGTGAAGAGATAACATGTTGACATCCAAATAGCATTTTCCCTCCAAAACTTTCAAGTGAAAATCATCACTTTGAGCACTTTTATATAGGAAAATTACACATGATCCAATGATTTTGACATCCAATTCCACCTTCAAGTGCATTTTCACTAATATTCAAAAGCATGAAAATACTAATAATAAATGTTTTCAAAGTTGAAGCTATAGTTCAAGAACTCTATTTCCAATTCTTGTTAGCTAAAAACTATAAATTCCAACATATCTATAAGGGTGGATAATGTTTAGGACTAGGTTCTTGTCTACCCATATATCTTATTCGACAAATCCACCACCCATTCTGGGCTCAAGAATGCCCTTCCTAATACAAGAAAGATGTTGATTTTTATCCTAACATCAAGCATGAATAAAATAAAAAATTTAATTCATGTGGATGAACCATAAGATCCCTCTTGTACATGTGAAACCCCTCTAATTTCACCCCATATCTAGTTTGTATCACCTTTGAGAGCAATTCATGGTAGAAGTTGCAGTAACAAGTCCTAAAATACAATGTTTTGGTAGTGAAGAGACAACTTGTTGACCTCTAACTAGTGTTTTTTCCTCCAATACCCATATGTTGAGATACACACACACACACACACACACACACACACACACACACACACACACACACATATCTGTATATATATATATATATATATATATATTACATGTTATTTAATGATCGTGACATTTAATTCCACCCGCAAGTGCATTTTCACTACTATTCAAGAATGTCATACCAATGAAAATATGAAAATCAATGAAAAGTGTTTATTTTATGTGTAACATTAGTATGTAATGTCATTTTAGGTCATTTTCATGCATTTGGTTTAGTTATAATCCATGTAGATCATTATGAAAAAAGGATGTTTATGTGTTTAGAAGGCTACGAGGAGAAAGAGACTTGTCATGAGAAATTATTTAGGAGCATGGAAATACCAAGTACTTTTAGTAAGCTTCTCTTAGCTTCAAGAATATGAAATTATTTACTAACTATGCCAACCATGTAAAGGTGGAATCTTATTTGGCACCACTAACCTATGAAAAAATTAGTAAATAATTAAATATGAAATATATGCATGTACTACCTATAAAATCAAAAATATTTGGTAAAATTTATTACATCTACATTATACAAGTCAACATACTCGTGCATTTCAATCTAATGAACCACTAGGATCTTCTCTAATCTTGATAGAATCAAGAATAGCTTCATGGTCTAACCTGTGAACTTTCTATAAATTCTTATTTCTTGGCCTCCCACAATATTTTTGCAATTGAATATTCATTTCAAGAACCAAATTTGAATAGTGAAGTATCTTCATATGTGTTTCAAAGTCTTAAAATAACCGTGCATTTAAATTTTGTATAGGATATCATCAAACCCAAGTTCCAGTGACTACCACATACCTAGTGGGATATTCAATGTTTTCTCTATCTATGACTGAGGAAGTCAATTTTTTATTTCCATGTGCATACTGACATAATTAGTAATTTGTTCCCTCTTCATTATCCTCATATACAATAACTACAAAAACATGGCCTACATCACAAAAAATATTTTTTAATGACACTATGAAGATAGATAATGAGAATAAATTATACATAAAGATTAATCTTCTACTTGGCTACACTAGATTAGATATATGGTTAAAGTCATGTAATGATGTCATATCTATAAGTCACAATGCTAGTAAAACTTGATATGTGTTGATTGGAATTATAGGTATGTAACTCTAATCATACACCCACTCTTATAACTCAAACTCATTCCAAATAGAGTCCATGCATGTAGAATAAAAGCATGCCAAGTGTTGCATATGAATAATCCAAGAACCTACATTTGAGCTATGAAATGAGTGGATCTCACTTGAACCCATTAAATTCATATAATCCTCATATTTTTCCAAGTATTCTTCTTCCATTAACCAAAAATGTCTACAAATAGTATAAGTTTTTTGAGCACCATGACACATGTTCTCATTACACCATTCAACCATAGTTTTTGCATTAATCAAATTAGGAACATGGTTAAATTTTAACTCCTCCCTAGAAATGGATCTTTTTACACATGATCTACCACCATCATGCTCTCCTTTTCCATGGCCAACCTTAGTGAAACTCCAAATATGTTTTACACTAGTGGTAACGTGCATCTTCCTAAACCAATAAAACATCTATGCATTCTTGAATTATGATGTGAAATTGTTTGACCAAATGTAATGTTGATTGAAAGCAATGTTCCTCTAAGTCAACTATCCATATAACTTCTCAAAAAAATGTTGTACATACTCTATACAATGTGATCAGTCATCATTGATATAGAAATGTTACTCCCTTAATATTTTTTGATCTTCCTCTATACTATCAGGTGTATGCATGAATGTTTTATGCATGAATAAGACAACTTTTGATGAATTGTAATACTATTATTGAACTTTAATTTGTGGTTTAAATGTGTAATTTTCATCAAAGTTGACTAATAAAATAATAGAATCAAGTGGTAATGTTTCCTTTCTTAGCTTGAAATATTCATCCAACCATTTAGCCCTATGTGTGTGCTTTGTATACTCATAAACAATTTTTTCCAAAAATTCTAAAACAAGTATCTCTTTCATAACAAGCTCACACATTTTAGATTCTTTCCCATATTTTAGTTGATAAGTCACTAATTTGTATTTTCTCAAACCAATTAATTAATATCTAATTGCACTTATACACTTCTCATGGATACATTTTTTTAATTTTGGCAATCCACCGTAAATGTTGCAATTTCTATCTAAACATGCTTTCTTATAAATAACTGTCAATCTGATCTTTCACAAAAAATATTTGGAATAAATTCCCTAGTTGATTTTGGTGTAACTTCTACACCACACTCTTACAAAATGTTGTTATTATGAAAATTACAATGAATATGGGGAAAAACATCATAGTGCATTTAAAATTAACCATGTTATATACAAAAATAAGTGGTGCATGTGTGATTTATTTTACATAAAAAAAAATTGGCCATCTCAAAAAATATTTGACTAATATCAATTTGTGGATTTTTTTAATAAAAAAGTAGAGTACAATTGTGTCTGAGTTATATCCAAGAAATGTTTCAAATATGGTTAATGATTACAATAACCATCTCTTCTTTTCACTACATCTCTTGTATTGGGCAAAACTCTTATATTTTCTTTCCAAAATTGTGCAAATAAGTCTTTCAAATCATTGGATATAGCCTTTGGAAATCTACTAGAGAATGCCTAGATATATTTGGTATTGGATTCATTAAGCTTTTCATGTCTTGAAATTAATTTCATTAATGTTTTTATATTTATATCATGTGTTCAAATTGTTTTTGAAATCAATCATTTTTTCTCTATTTTAGCATATACTACACAAGTTATCATTATACGTCGAACAACATTACAATCTTTGTTGCATGATCTTAGGCCTATAGTATGATATACATCATGTAGATTTTCAACAATTTCATCATTTTCATCATCAATGTTATATGTTCTTAGTCCTAATGTGTACATTGTAGGTCTCGTCTTAACAAATTTAATCAATAAAACAAATAATTGATATATTTGACTATCATAATCCAATATATGAAAGAAACTATCCCAAATTTATTGAGGCAATATTCTTTAATGATGGTCAGACATTTTGTTATGCATTGTTTTCAAAATATTTTCATTGGATTTAATTAAGTACTTATCTTTTCTATGCATAATTCTTGGAGGTGTTATTAATGGTGAAATCCATTGTGAGGGTGTTTCAAAATCATTATATGTTTCCATGAAATTTTCTTCAATATTTGTTTCTTCATTATATTCTTCCATGAAATTTTATTCATTTTTAATTTTATCATTATTTATTTCCATGAAATTTTCTTCATTGTTGGTGGGTAAAGTATCATGCATAGGCTCATTATCAACAAAATCAAAAACTTTAAACTTTGAATGTGAACTTCCAACATTATCTAATTCATTATTGTCAACTTCATCATAATTCAATTTATTATTATCAATTTCATCATAATTTAATTAATTATTGTCAATTTCATCATTATTCAATTTATTATTGTTAATTACCTTATTATCTAAGGCATTTATCTCATCAAGGTTAGTGTTTGCACCTTGTCTAGAATGAAATTCTTGCATTCATACCTTGTTTTTCTCTCAACTCTTATAATTGCTCTAGTGTTTTATTATTCAACTTCTTCCTCTTCCTTGAATGTGAATCAAAGCCCATTTTTACAATTAATATCTTTTCAAAGGCGGGGTCCAAAATAATACTTCAAAATGTATGTAGATAATATGTAGAGTGCACACATGGAATGTTTGTGGGGACATGAGTCTTGATTTGGGACAAAAATAGATGTTGAAAAGTAAGTTTTATCTATACATTAAGGAATGTGTATACATTATATAAATGTGTATGCATTATAGTCATGTATACACATTATTATAATGTCTATGCATTCCTTGAAGTATAGGCATATCCTATAGAAAGAAGCAATAAAACTATCATATTCAATGTATAAATCCCTAATATGATGAAATAAGACTCAATAAAACTATGATATGATGCATAAATCCCTAATATGATGTAATAAAACTATCATATGATGAAATAAGGCTCAATATGATGTAATAAGACTATCATATTATGCAATAAGACTATCATATGATGTAATAAGACTATCATATGATGCAATAAATCTACCAATATGATTTAATGAGACTATCATATGATGTAATAAGGTTATCATATGATGCAATAAGTCTCAATATGATGCATAAATCCCCAATATGATGCATAAATCTCTAATATGATGCAATAAGACTCATGATAAGATTATGAATCAATAAGACTATCATATGATGTAATAAGGTGAAATGAGATAATTTTACCCCAAAACCTACCATAGGTCCTTGAAAAACTAGGTTCAATGGGTTCACAAATTAGCACTAATCAAATTCATGAATTTATGAATTTGTGATGAAATCAAGGAACTTAAGGGTTATGTTTGTTATAAAAGTAGGGTTTGAGGTTAGGGGTTTAGTGTAACAAGTTTTTACATGTGTACATGTCATGAAATTAGGGTTTAGGGGAGATTTACATGTTCAAATGATAAAATTAGGGTTTATGGTCAACATGTCAAGACTCCAATTTAGGTTTAATGGGATAAAATTGGCCACATTTGCATTCATATTTATATTTTTCATTAAATTAGGGTCAGTTAAGACATACATGTTGCATAGATTACATAATAAATTGGGCCATAAATTTTTTTAAGGGTTCAATTTTGCCCAAATCACATCCCTAATTGTACCAATTGACTAACTAGTTCAATTCATGATAGAATCATACTTAATTTATCCCAAATAAAATATCATGCTCTTATAGCTAAATTAAGAAAGGGTTCAAATTGGCCTCCCATGCCTCCTTGATTGAATGAATCAACTCTTCGGTTTATTATATATATGCAAGATAACTTTCTAGGGTTTTTGCTACAAATCACATCATGTATACAATTTAAAATAGGTTCATACATGGTTTATTTTAAACCTAATTTCTCCTATAATTGAACCTTGTTATGACACATGTGTGCCTCATACACCCAAAAGTGTTAAAGTTATTACAGATACAATAGGTCCTATAAGATTCAAAGTTGACAATGCCATAGGAGGACAAATCCAATTACATATCACCACATATACTTCATATGCTTGAAAGTGTCAACACTATTAGAGGTGTCAAGTCATATAAGTGTTAAAGATTTATCAGAGCCTTGTGAGGCTTGATCTAATTAGATATCACCACATGTATGTCATACACATATATAAGTTTTAGATATCTAATTTTCAAGTCCTAGAAACATCATATTTGTTAGAGCCTCAGGATACCCAATATAATCAAAGATTTCCACATATAGATCTAGTCCACTTAGAGAAGTGTTAGAGTTATTAGATATACATGTTATATATCCCTAAAGGATCAGAGATGTTATCACCTCAATGTTCTTGATCTAATCAAATATGGCCACATGAACTTTTGTACACCAAGTGGCTGATTTGAATAGATAAGATTGATAGCCTAGGCTTGGCCCCACTATGTCAAGTCATCAAAAGTACTCAATGATCCCATTAGTAATAAGAAACACTTGGAAAAATATGAGCACATCTCAAATGCCATGAAGGCCAAATCTAGGCATGTGCATATTTCACTCTCTACATTTATTAGCTCATATGAGCGAAACTCATGATCTTTGATGCCTAGACAAGTCCCATCACCTCTAATGAATCTAATTAAAGCCTATTCACAAATATCATACATAAATATAATTTAAAAATGTTTAAATATTGACATTGATCCCATCAACTTATGTCAAGTAAATAATTCACATGATGCAAGCCTCTAACTTGCTATTAATGTACAAAAAATGTCATGTAGAGCCCTTTAAGGTCCCATCCAAATTGAGCAATCACTGTTATCAGTTTTTTATTTATGTATTCAAATTATTTATATCCCTCTACATTTAATTACCTCTATATCCCAAAGTATATTTATATTAAGTCCTACATGTAGAAGAGAACATAATTCAGTAATGGACTCCTCAACCTTAAATCCCAAGCTAGAGCAAGAATTATGAGATACTACTTTCTTGCAATCCACATCATAAGGTTTAAGCTAATTACAATGAAATATGAACAAGATGATTGAAGATATACAAAATATATAATCTTGAAACCTTTAACAAGGGGGTGCACATTGGTATTCAATTTTGATCAACCATCTATATGAGGTGATCAACATCATCCACATGAATAATTACTAGGTCCCTCTACTCAACATCATCCTTGAGGGGTAATAGGTCTCAAATTTAGGGTACATTGTCACCTTTAATTTATCTTGAATAATCTTGATAGATTTTGAGTTGGGGTAACTTACACATATGTCATACTTGGTCAATTCCAGGTCTATGCCACCCTATATTTATAAAGCATGTCCATCCCTTAATGGTTTTGAATAAGGTCCCTATTACACTTAGATATTTTTTATGTTATACATTCATCACTACATGCACAAAATCAAGGATATATGTGACCATTTCAAGTTTATTGAGCTCAAAACCACATCTCATATAAAACAAAATGCATACCCAAAGACCAAAATATCAAAATCAAAGAAAAACACATACCCAAAGACCAAATTTATATTTTTAGTCTCAATATAAAATAATGTTTATGTATTATATAATTTGTATGCATTATATAATATGTTATATAATTCATAGGCATTATATAATGCATAAATTCTATATAATTTATACATGTTATTTGATTTTGAATTCAAAATTGAGCCTTCAGGCTTAGAAATGGCTTGGATTTCCAAGCCAAAGGCTTTTAACTATGCATCAACAACCAAAACTAATATTTTTGATTAAAAACAATAAATTTAAACTTTAATCACTAAATATGATATGGATTTCAACAACAAAATTCAAAAAAATGTTACGGTCATGATGAGCACAGTGTCCTCTTTCCAAATACATGATTTCTATAATTTTGGGGTTTTTTAAAGGGTTAAAAATATATTTATTTCTAACTACACCTTTTTTATGCCACTACATGCCACACATATACATGTTTATTCATATTTATGTAATTTATTTTTCATTTATCCGAGAAAAAAACAAATTATATAGGAGATGATGGAGAATAATTTTGACCTAGGGGATAATGGTGATGACTCTAGAAATGGTGATGGATCAGTAGGAAAGAAGGCTAGCAAGATCAATAATAAGGCTCAGCTGGTAATGTCTAGCAAGATCGATAAGAAGTGATAGGTTGGACTTGTTTTGGGTCATGGCAAAGAGGGTAGTAAGGAATTTTCTCTTGGTAAAGGTCAAGATGTAGCAATGATAATGGACACAGGAGTTATCATGGTGAATGGAGAAGGCTCTTTTCATAATGAAAAATATTTTTTTAGGCTTCAACTATATTGGTGGTAGGGGAATTAAAGACTTAAGGACACAGGAGACTAGGGGGATAGACCTCTACTAAAGCTAATTTTTTGAAAGAAGTTATTGTTGGGGTGAATTTGGGTGTTTAGGGTTTAGTAGGAAGTTTAAATTTGGGTAGAGGGAAAAAAATGTTTTCAAAAATCTCTATAATTTTTCTACCTCTAATTTTGTTCAAGCTGATTTAACCATTGAAGAGTTTCTAGGAATGGATAGGCTGGTGGTGGAGAAAGGTCTCTCTAGTGGAATCACCTCTCCAAGGATGACAAGGTGGAATTTTAATCTATCTAGGGTTTTGGATAAATATTTTGCACTTTCAAATTGTAGTAATGCTTCAAAACCCTTTCATATGTGTGGGGATTTTTGTAAATAAAATATTCTCAAAAAGCATCCTAACTCTGACCCTCTCCTGATCTCTACAATCTAGTTTCAAAAGGAAAAGGAATCTGAGGATAAATAACTCATGGAGAAGCTTTAAGAAACACAAAAGCAAACTCTTCATAGAAATAAACCTTTGAAATATCCTTCCTTAGAGATATTCCTTTAATTTTTCCTAATTCTCCTTGGCTTTTTGAAATCTTAGATGCAGAACTTTCAATGTTGGAGTAGGAAAGAAATCAATGAGTTTTGATTATTAGGTGTGTGGGTAAATGGCCCTCCTAGGATTATCTTATAGATTTATCTCAAAATAGTTGACCCATACTTGAATCTCCTTTATCAATTTTGGAAAATGGTATTTTCTTATTATTATTTCAATCTTCTGAGGATAGAGACTTTGTATGGCAAATGGACCATGGTTTGTTGACAAGTAGGGGGTATTTTTTGTCCATGGACCCCCATTTTTAACCTAGTTAATTCAACAATCTCCCAAACCCCTATCTGGATCAGATTTTATAATCTTATTTTGGTCATACAAGATGCTGATATGTTCAAGAAATTGGTTAGCAAGCTAGGCATTTTTTAAAAAATGGATGATTCCATTAGGGTTAATCTAAACTTTGTTAGGGTGTGTTTATTGATGGATTTCGCTAAACCTCTACACCATTCCATTTATATTTCTTCTTCTTGAGGAGTTTTTATGTAGTTTATTAATTTTGAAGGCATCCTTTTCAAAATTTTAAAATGCAATCAAGCTAACCATAAGTTTACCTCCTACCCTAAAAATATTTTTATAGAATCTCATTCTTTGTTCCTGTAAAAATGGGTAATAAAGATTGATTATCTGAATCAAGATTTAGTTAATTATTTATAGTTTCCTTATAAATATAATGTCATTAAGATTCTATCTAAAAAGGGATTTTAGAAGGTTCAGATCAAGCCTCATAAGGGTGTGGATTTGGTGGTACTAGTTTCTCAGATTGATAGGGAGGCTAGATAGCCTTCCTCTCCCTTTCAAGAATGGGATGTCATCATTAAGAAGTCTGAACCAGTGAGGATTACCTTTGTCCCTCCCATAGAAAATTATTCTAAAAACTCTAAAAAATAATGTTTTAAGGACAAATGGTCTAAACTTGGTCTAACTTGGTTGAAGGAATGGAGTTGTATATCTAAAAGGTCAATGTTAAAACTTGGTATTAAATAGTCTAATGTAAAATGTCTAAAAAAAATGGTCAAGTGGATGAAATAAAACTAAAATTCCAAAATTTGGTATAAAGTGTTTCAAACAAGTCTAAACTAAGTCTAAAGAAACAAAAGTTGCTAGGTCTTTTGGAAAATAGGGCTCAAAATAGGTATTGCTAGTTCTTTTGGAAAAGGGACAAAAGATATACTTTAAATAAATAAAGGTCTAAAATACAAGAGATTTAAGCTAACAACTTTGAAACACTTTGACACAAACTAGGCATTCATATTTTAAACACACACTTGATCATTTGTAAAAATACATAGAACACTAGGCACATGGAAGATAGACTACTTCCCTAAATCTAGGCACAAAAAATAATATTTAAATGGAGCAAGAAATTAACCTATGAAGAAGATAGAAAATTATTCCTAGTAGAATGAATGCTCCTATGAGGTTTTTGAGGATAGGACTGAAGTTGGGGATGAAGAAGATGAGGAGCTATTTAGTAGAGCAATCATATCTATTTCATAATAGTGGAGTGCTTTGAAGACCCCAAATTATGGCATGAAAGGCAAAAGAGGTACAAAAACAAAAGCAAAATAGCTTCAAATGGATGCCATGAATTCCATTAATGAGGGCACATGATGGAATATGGAATATTTACTCTCTATAAAGGGTTGATGTTTGTTGACAGTAAAAGGTTGACTTTTTTTGGTTGGGTTTTCAAGCAATCTCCTAAATATTTTATCTCTCTCATCTCTTTTTAGTATGTAATTTTTTTGAATGTTTGGTTATTTCTTGAAATTTTTGATCTTTTTTAGTTTTGGTTGGCACAATATGTTTTACTTTATTTCTATTTCTTGGTTTACCTTTATGGTCTCATGAGTGCTTTTGTTAATTTGGTAACATTTTTTTCATGAGAACTGGACCATTAGTTTGTATTCTAGAACCAGTTAAAGTTTTAGTCAAAAAATTTATCTATCCAAAAAAAGAAAAAATAAATTATATGGTAGAAAACTAGTCTTAATTCTACACACATTCAAAAAAAACAATTTTTGTTTTTTTTGTGGTAGTTAGGGGGTTACACAGTCGACTATCCATTTTCTTTTCAACTTTTAGGATCTACTCAATTCAAAAATTAAAAAAAAAAATATTCATTGAAAAAATATAAAAAAATCATAACACATTAGAAGATCTTATCTAAATATTCACCGAAGGGTTTCAAATAATATTTAATGATGCTTAAAAAAAGTGGGCCATATAGCCATCTATCTACTATGTTTTCTTTTAAAATTAGGAGGTCCTCTTCAAATTTTAGATGTTTGAACTATTTAAACTTAGCCATTTTTCAAAAATAATAGTCTTTTTAGAAATTAGACTTTAAATAATACAATTCATGTTTTTATACCATCTTCAAATTTTGAGTGTAGCCATCTCAAATTATCTATAAAAGTTTAAATTTTTGAAATTTTAGAAAAATCATGTCCATGGGTAAGCCCTTTTTTGTCCCCCAACTTTGTGCACTTACCCCAGAAGAAGTTATAATCATTAAGAAGTGACTCGATAAAGACTAGTTTGTTAGATTAAGACTCCTAGATAATGGGTAAAGGATCAAAAGGTGGTTCATCATAGGTTTACTTGCCACAAATAGGTGTTTTAATAAAAACATCATGGATTGGTTGGTTCTCTTTTCCTTGTTTTACAAGTAGTTGTAAAATACTAGTTTTGAACACATCGTGGTCTTTGAATGATTAGATTTATTAAAGAGGTAATAATTGCCTTTATTGTGGCTTGATGACTACCATGGGTTTTCTAAAGTGGGGGAAGGTTGGAAATAGATGATGAATGATCAGTGTTTGGGTAATGATCTCTTTGTAAATAGCCTCATCTAAGATGGGCATAAAAAAGACTGCTTACTAGTCTAGGATGGTAACTATGACCTATATAGTCATAATTACACAACCTTATTGGGATAACAAGCTACCATACTTAGAAGGGCCTAAAAATTTTAATGGTAAAGAATTTTGGATCTTGGTTTCTTGCACAAGCAGAAGGATATGGGCTTAGAATGGTAATGGTAGGGAGTTGCGAATTTGGTTTCTATTGTGAGCTAAAGAATGAGGGCTTAGAATGGTAATGGTAGGGCATTACATATCTTGGTTTATATTGCAAGCCAAATTATAAGGGCCTCAAATGGTAATGGTAGGTTTTTGTGAAGCTTGGTTATTATCATGAGCTAATGGATGAGATCCTAGCATGGTAATGATAGGGCATTGTGAAGCTTCGTTGTTATCATGATCTAAAGGATGAGGTCCTAATATAGTAATGGAAGGTCATTGAAAAGCTTGGTTTCTACCATGATCCAAAAGATGAGGTCCTAGAATGTTAATGGTATGGAATTATAAAGATTGGTTACTCACACAATCTAAAGGAAGAAGTCCTAAAATAATGATCTTTGGACATTATGGAGCTTGGTTTCTCATGCATATTGAAGGAGGGTTAATGGTATAGGTAGGGGATCAAATAACATTAACATTGAAAGGGTGAACTTGGTATATTAATCATCCCAAATAAGGTATCACCAAATAATACACTTAAGGGTCTTGGATTTGTTCTCCATATTTAGTATTATAAGGAAGATGAGGATATATTTCACAAACAACAACATCATCATAGCGGTCTTGAACAAAGTCATCTTGTACTACCATGTTATTATAGCTTGGATTGTATATGGATCTACTAAAATCATAATGAGACATATACAAATCAATTATGAATATTTCTCAAAAGTCCTAGAGTTCTAAAAACTCTAAAATATAATGTTTTAAGGACAAATGGTCTAAACTTGGTCTAACTTGGTTGAAGAAATGGAGTTGTATATCTAAAAGGTCAATGTTAAAACTTGGTATAAAATAGTCTAATGTAAAATGTCTAAAAAAAATGGTCAAGTGGATGAAATAAAACTAAAATTCCAAAATTTAAACTAGGTCTAAAGAAACAAAAGTTGCTAGGTCTTTTGGAAAACAGGGCTCAAAATAGGTATTGTTAGGTCTTTTGTAAAAGGCACAAAAGATATAATTTAAATAAAGAAAGGTCTAAAATACAAGAGATTTAATCTAACAACTTTGAAACACTTTGACACAAACTAGGCATTCATATTTTAAACACACACTTGATCATTTGTAAAAATACATAGAACACTAGGCACATGGAAGATAGACTACTTCCCTAAATCTAGGCACAAAAAATAATATTTAAATGGAGCAAGAAATTAACCTAATTTACACAACCCAAAAGTGAAGGATGAACACCTAAGATAAAATTAAGTAAGGCAAAGGTATAAACCAATCAGTGTTTGAATTTAAACTTATAAAGTCTAATTTCAAACTTGATTTATAAGACTAGGATTTTAAAAATAACAAGCTAGATAATAATGAATGGCATGACGGTACTAGGTATAGACCCAAAAGGCACACGTGGTTTTCAAATTGTAATTTTGGACATAATGTAATAAGTCTTTAAAATAGTTTATGTATCATAATGACATTATCATGTTCTAAAAGTATGGAAAAAAGGTTTGTTTCAAGACTTATAAGGCACAAGATTTAGAAATAAATGGGTAGTGTAATGACACCCTCTTCAATCAAGTGACACACAAATAAAAGTTTTACAATAACTAAAGGAGGAGTTATGTCAAATAGATATCATAATTCCTCTTCAAATAAAGGAGTGATTTATAATAAGACTCATTTTTACATGGTATGATAAACAAATCGTTATGAATCAAGACTACATAAGTAAAAGGACAAAATGACAAAAACACCTAAGTGTAACATCCTAAATCCTAAAAATGATAAGGTTGAATCATATTGTTAAATTCTATCCATATACTTTCTCTTGAGAAGATTTTTAGTTAATAAAAAAAGTAAAATTGCATGAAAATTAAGGGTTTTAGGCCCCCTCTTCTCTCAAGAGTTTTTATGGTGACAGGTAACATTGGGCTAATCACATTGCATCAACAATATGTGCACAACAAGTGGGGTTGTATAAACTATCAATTTTTGTTTATTTCTATATGGTCCCATATGTGTTGTGAACACTAAGTCATAATCATGTCATTTGGATCTACATCAACTGGCTTGTTGTGAAAAATTCTATTCATTTTCATAACCAATACATCTATCAATTATTCAATGTAGTTTTATGCCTAAGTTACCCCTAAATTCTAAGGTAGAATACGACTAAAGGATCTTGTTTAATCTCTCTAACAAGCATCCTAGTGGGTAACTCTCAATTTATATACCCCATTATGGATAGGGGTTTGTAATATTCTGAGATATGAATCCTTAGGTCAATTCACTCTTAAATAACTTGTGAGGGAGAAGTGAGCTCCCACCCATAATTCAAAATGCATAAAAATAAAGTGGAAGGACTCTAGGTTCATTTTTGGGTCACTCAAATTTTGAGAAAGGCCTTAGCAAATTTCCTTCCATGTTTTTGGATAAAATTTATAAATGTAAATAGTTATCATTTTTTATCACCCAAGTTCCCTAAAGGGGATGGGAGAGGGCATACACATGACACTTATTTTTCCAAACAAACACTCAATAAACAAACATAAAAATGAAAAATTTTATGAGTATTTAACTAAAGTGAGAGTTAATTTTTATAGCAACAAATGAAATATTTCATGAATTTTATCCCCTTGACATTGTGTGAAAACCTTGAAAGATGAAAATGACTTAAGAAAAAAAAAAAAAAACACCAAACTCAAATGTGAGTTTTGTAACTTTAGAGTGTTTAAAATTGTATTTTCTTGGTATTTGGGTCCTATAAAAAATATTAGGGATTTTTTTAAAATTAAATAAAAAGGAAGAGAAAAATTGAGAGAATAAGATGAAGATATGGGGTGTGCAATCAAGTCTCATCGTGCATGTCATTATGTGAACAAGTCATGAGGGGAGATTAGTATTGTGTTAGTCCAAGAAATAAAACTCAAATAAACACACTAAAATCCTAACACCCCTATCCTAGACACTAAAGAGAGCATAGATAACAAGCATTCATATGAAACACAATTAAAACATAAAATAAAACCTTATTTTACCTTCCTTGGAGATCCAAATGTCTTATATTAATGGATTTCTTGGCTTGTGCATCAAGAAATCTTTATAAATGGAGCTTTGTTAGCTTCACATTTCCTTGGCACCTTAGTTTTCCTACTTGGCTCATGAATTTGGTATGGTAACATTACATGCAAGGCGTATTTGTATCTATTTGTGCATTATAACATTACACCAAGATAGCTAAAACATCAATGGGTATGGTCTTGTATTTATAGCCTCAAGAATTAACTCTCACCCAAGGTGAGTTAAGGTTGAGTTGACACTAACTCCAATTGAGTTAAAAGGTGTCATGCAATTATGATTTTTAGTTACTAGTCATAGTTCTCAAATTAGATATTTTGGGATATTTTGAGATATTTTTACAACTCATAAAGGTAATGATGAAAGGCTTGATATTTTGATTTTTGGAATTTCTAATTTTAGATATTCATTAATTTCAAATGGATAATTTAAATAATAATTTAATCTTGTTTAATTAATTAATTTATTTTGATTATCCTTTTTTCTCTTTTAATATTTGATTAAGTACCCCACTCAATGGATCCATAAAATAAATTGACATTTTTTATGTCACAAGGTGATTGAGGGTGAATTCATGAGAGGTTATTATTTAATATAGGCTAATATCCCAAATATGGATGACTAAACATGATTTTGAGAATTTATGAATGATGCATGGCCAAAATTAGGATGTTCAATGATTCATAGGCTTAATTTTAAATGGTTTATAAAAGTTAATTTTAATTCTATTCAAAAGCTAGTTATGTCTAGAATTGGGTGTCTACATGTATAACACACCTTAACTTGCATAACTCCAACTTAAGTGATTTATTGGTGACTTACCTACAACACAGATCATGTTATAGTATATAATCAATGAATATAATCTAAAATTTAAAGCATTTTAAATGTTTGAAAGTAAATAGAACAAGGTTAGGAGTACACCTATGTGTCGATGTAATTATCTTGCCTTTTGGTAATTTTATTTGAAAATATTTTTCTTTATGGATCACTAAAAATAATATTAGGACAAATTTAAACCCTAAAACTACACACACACACACACACACATATTGGAGGACATCTTTTCCCCAACCTTGGAGAAAATGTGAGTTTACTTCCAATAATTGAAGTTAAATCAACCATGCAACCCAATCATAATTTTAACATGGTGAGCATGAGTGATCCACAATATATATCTAGTGAAGCTTGATTATTCTATCAAGTCTAGCTTATAAAATTGTTAATATTGAGTGACTTAATCACCTCAACCTTGCTAAAAGGTGAACCAACTATTATAGTAAATTGACTCAATAACAATTTGTAAAAGTCTATAGAAATATTTAAAATCTGAAATTTATTTTTATTTTATAATTTAAGGTGATATTTTATAGGTCATATTCACCTCATATATGTCTCAAGCTAAAACCTAGGTATAAAAAATGGTGCCAATGTATAGAATGCTACCACAAATGTGTATTTGAATCATATAACTATGTAATTTGGAAAATTTTAAATTTTAATAGTGCGAAAAATATGTTTCCATGACATGAACCCACTAAATTCTAAAATTGAGAACTAGTATAAGCATGGATGACATGTTTTCATAACATTACCCCATTGAATTTTGAAACTAAAAACTAGTTTAAGCGAAGAGAACATGTTTTCATAGCATGCCCCCATTGAATCTAAAACTGTGAATATGTGAAATCCATGCCTATATGACATGCCCCTAATAATCCCCCCCACTTTTGAGGTGATGATAATTATAAATTGGTACTTATCTTACCTTAAAAGGATAATATAACTATATAATTTATGAATGTATCATGTGTCATATAGAAGAAACATGTCTATTTAAATAAATCATTGAAATGCACAGAATGTGATCACATAAAGGCCTAAGATGCATGATTATATCATGGAAATATCTAGATAGTAAAAATATAAAATCAATAATAAATCAAGCATACACATAAGATCACTCAAAATCAAATCAAAATATATTGGTATAAGGAGACATCAAGTAAGGGGCATGTTCAATTACTACACAATCAAAGGAACATGACTTATTCAAATGTCCACAAAATAAGAAATGACATATTCAAATGTCCATATAATACATAATTATATACTCAAATGTAAAAGTAAAAAAATAAAGGCATGGGGGCTGTAAACAATTTATCATATTCAAATGCTCAAACAAGCAAGACAATGCCAAGTAAGGCAAGATACTCAAGAAGTGCACAAAAGGAAAACATGAAATAAAATAAACTAGCATAAACACATCATATTAGTCCATGGATATATGTTATCAAAATATTAATTAAATAACATATTAAGTATACTATGAAATATATAATCATGGATAAATACATGTGCAATTATATAATCTCAAACATGATAATGGAAAATGATCATAAAATAATATAACCTAGGTGTATCATGATCAAAGAAGAGGATACCCCTAATGTCCATATGACATGAATAAATGGAAGTCCCAACATCTAAAATTACATATATTATGTGCATGGATATGCATGTATCACACTCAGAAGATGTGTTAAATATATGTGTATATATAAATAGACGATATGTTATCTACTAACATAGAATTAACAACATAGATGCCAAGGAGTTAATAAAACATGTAAGTGCTAAAAATACTTTTAGATTTTTTAATTATTTAATTTTTTGGTATTTTTATCATATTTTAAATATGTAAAGAAAGATATCTATGTGAGTGAATAATTTTCATTGGGTATTTGAGAAGTTTTCCTTCAATTATAGCTAGGGAGTACAAGCCTTTTCTCAATTTTTTTGTAGTAGTAAATGATCTTAACCAATTTGGTTTAAATGTTCCTTTCTTATCTATCTATACATTAGTGTTATTTTATTTTATTTTAGTACTATGTCACCCAAATAAAATTCATGTGACCAAACATTTTTTTAATAGTCATGCTTAAAATAGTCTTGATAAACTTGTAAGTGTTCAGCAGGGTGTGTGCATTTCTCACTCAACCGTTCTAATTGATGCAACCATTTTTCATGGCATTCATTATATTTTAGAATATCTATGGGAGAAAAACACAAGGAGGGTATTTTAATTTTAATTGATAAAATTTAATTTGTACCATAAACCAAAAAATAAGGTGTAGTCTAAGTAGGTGTGTGGACACTAGTGTGGTATGCCCATAAATAATACACCATCTATTGATGTCAATTTGTATTGTACCATTAAACTATATTTACAAGTGTTTTGACAAGATTTTTATTTATTTTATTTTCCTATCCATTACCATATGGTTAATAAGGTTTAAAAAATGTTTGTTTGATTTTGTATTTATTGTAAAGTCATTTCATCATTTTATTTTTGAAAGAGGACCCATTATCAGTAATAATAATTGAAGGTATGCCAAAATGGGAAGCAATATTGATCATCAAAAAATTTCATATGTCACATCAAGTTAACCAAATTTTAAACCCTACATTAAGATGTATAAATATAGTATATGGTTAAAAATATATAAATGAATAAGTACAAGGGTGATAAATAGATCTATAATAGCCCAATTAATTACAAACTCAGATAAATAATATTTTGAATTTAAATGTTGAGATATGCTAAAAATAGTAATTAAAACTAATTATTTATATTTTAAGAAATGAAATGTAAGATTACTTAGTTTTTTTACTACATACATGCATATCTAGGCTAAAATAGGTAGGAAATACATTGGATCTTGATAATTAAATAGTTGTCATATTCTTTGTGGTATTGGGTCTAGATAGTTATAATGATGTTGGTGTTTGAATTGAAAGTGTCCAATATAAAATATTGAATAGATCTATATCTAATCACTTATATCCTTTTGTATTTTATATCAACTTTACTCTGGTGTGTTCAAATGTCATTCATAATTTATCACTCTTTATCAAATGATAAAACCCTAGCTTCCTCACCATTTGAGTGACTATGGGAAAATGAATTAATAGGCACATGGTATTGAGTTATCCCAAGGATCCCTATATAAATTATCACTACCCACATAGATAATACTTTGAAGAGGGGCATAAACTTATGTATTTCTCCCCTAGATGTTGCCTTGTTTGTGCATAAGGATACAATGTGTGATAAGTCATTACATAGAGTGACCTCACTTGTAACTTGGAATATATGGCTCATATGATGCTTCTCTAGTACTTCAAACCTTTATATGGGTTATCCCTATGAATTATATTGAAATAGGAAATAATGGGGAAGTTTTTCTCATTTAAGTGCTTAATTAAGTGCTTTTGGTATGTTTCCTTGTGAGTTGTTAGGTCTTTGCCAGGTGAGGAATGAATGAAGATTGATCATATATATATACTAATTATTTTAGGAAATATTTTAAATTAAAGCACTTAGTTTTAACATAAGGATATGTTTTAGATTAAGGTAAAAACAGGTTTTGAAGGGACCCCAAAACCCTAAAACAAAGGAAGAATGATATAACAATAACGTCCCACAAGAAAAACAAACCTAAAGCCTACTGCAAAACAGTAACAAAATTAGGTTTTACAGGGACCTGAAACCACAAATCAAGACCATAAAAAAGCAAGACCCCAAGTTTTACAGAGACATAGAAACTCAAAAAAGTTTAGAAATCAAAGAACCAGATAATGGAACTAGTTATAACATCCAACAAAAGGGACCAAAACAATAAAAACAAAAAGCCCCTAGTCTTCTAATTCTAGGATCATCTTCACTACCTCCTTTCCAATCGCAGCAGTGTCATGTATGGATATTGCATCCAAAGTAGCAACCTCTTGCATAGCTTTCTTCCTCGAGCTTTGTCTGGTCCTCTTACATGGCCCCTCCAAGGATTTTATTTCCTCATTAGCTCATTTTCCAATGTTTTATATAGCAGCACATATGCTAGAAGTAACCTCCTCCATCTCCATTCTACTTTCCTTAATGAGCCTTTTGAGATTATTCTCATAATCTTTAAGTTTGATAGGAATATCTCTCATCTGCATTTCCAGATTATTGATTTTTTTATGATCAGCATCTTGAGTATGTTCCATTATTTCCATTCTCTTCTTAAGGCCCATTATTTCCTTATACATCCACGAGTCAACTTGAAGAATAGCATCTACTTTGCATTTGGCCAAATTCATGAAGGGATGCCTACTGTCACTCTGCCAAACGTCACTAATATCTTCTATGTTCTATTTTGGATTGAATTCATCCTTTTCAGTTTGATCCTCCCTTTCCATTTTTTTTTGTTCTTGAGTATTAACTAGATTTTTATTGTGGATAGGATCATCCTTTTCTTGTTCTCTAATCTCCACTGCATGATTGGCATCCTGAACCATATATTCCTTCTCTATTTTTGAAACTGGATCCTCAAGTAAAATATTCATAAGGATATGTTATAATTGTAAATTTAATGAATTTAGGCATGATTAACATAAGGATATGTTATAATTGTAATTTTTAATGAATTTAGGCATTGGACACTTATTTTATCATAGGACACTTGTGTCAACTAGGCATCTAGCTAGGATGCAAGTGTTTGGGAAGATGGAAAGTAGGTACAGGTCCCAAACTTGTAGAGGATGATAATAAGTAGTTTTATATAATTTTGAGTAATATAAAACTCTTGGTCATAATAATAATGTATGGTCAAACTAAGAGATAAGTAATAGTCACAAGAGATAGCATATGCATGCCTTTTAGAAGTAGGAATATCTAGGAATCAAAGGGTCCAACCATGATAAGTACTTTCCAATTATACAAGACTGAGGTGATATATAATTCAAATTTAGTATCTACATAAATATATAAATGATAAGTATTTTTTTATTTTATTTTATTTAAATTTTTTATTATTTTATTGATTTTTTAAATTTTTTTATTTTTTTAAATTTTTAAATTTTTAGTGTAATATTTATGCAAGGGTATAATGTTCACTAGGTTTTTGATAGGTTTTTATTCAATTTTATCTAGGTGGTACATGTTTCTCCCAATTTTGTTGTAACTATGAATGGGCCTAACCAATTTGGTTTTTGTACTTTTATGCATTAGTATTCTTCTAATTTTATTTTAATACTAGATCACC
Source organism: Torreya grandis (assembly GCA_037957365.1). Lineage (NCBI taxonomy): Eukaryota > Viridiplantae > Streptophyta > Pinopsida > Cupressales > Taxaceae > Torreya > Torreya grandis. The sequence goes on along the minus strand of JARHVA010003416.1, from coordinate 1,555,989 downwards.
CACATTAAACCAATGTGGCTAAACTTTTTTATTTTATGCTTACTTAACCCAATATTGGTAAACCTATAGATGCTCAATAGCCTATGTTTATTTTGAATCTAATTATTACAACTCATGTAATCAATTCTTGTGATATTCATTATCATGAAGAATTTCCTTAAGAGAAACATGTGAATATGGATTCTAATCTCAATTAGTATAACTACCCCTATACCATAAATAAAAGCATAAGTTGTAACTCAAGTAGGTGTGTGGACACTAGTGTAGTATGCCCATAAGGCATAAACCATCTATTGGTGCTAATTTATATTATACCTTTAAACTATTTTTCTAAGTATTTTTATTATAGTCTTGTTTGTCATTTATGATTGACCATTGCCTTGTAGGTAGTAGGGTGTATAAAATATCTACTTAATTTTGTATTTATTTCAAAAATGCTTCACTATTTTTTTCTTAAATGATGACTCATTATCACTAATAATAGTTGAGGGTAAACCAAACTAAGAGATAATATTTATCAATGAAAACCTACATATGTCATCTCCAGTGGTAAACTCAAGTTGGATTCTACCCATTTTGTGAAATATTTTTTAGCTATGATTATGAATTTGTGGCCTCTTACTAATACCATATTTATTTTTATAATCAAATCAAATCCTTGAAGAGAGAGTGACTATGGTGAAATAATTGTCTAAAATTTGTGAGATGGAGGGTGATTTAAATTTCTATATTTCTGACATTGGATACATAATTTGGAATGCTCAACATATTCTTGTTTCATTGTGGGCCAATAATAATCCAACCATAATAATTTGTGGGATATTTATTTATGATTTAAGTGTCCCCCACACTCACTATCATGCATCTCTAAAAGTGTGGTTATTACCTCATCTTTACTAAGACATCAAAGTAGTTGTTCATCAAAGCCTTTTTTGGAAAAGGCATACCCAATGATAACATAATAAAGTTCCTCTCTCTATAGCTTATGATTATCATGTCAATTAAAATGATCTAATATAAAATATTGATATATTCAATTATAAATATTAGTGTACCATTTTGTATTTACCACACTATTCATAATTGTGAGAATTTCTAACGCATCCATTTTATCGATTGTAATTAAAGGTTGGTGTAACCATCATATAATAAAATTTATGCAATCATAATTAATATTAAGGTACATTAATGATGTCACATTGGCCATTACATCACCATGATGATTATCTTTGTGTGAGATACTTTTGATAGAAAATTTATTGAATTTTTCTTTTCAATCTATCTACCATTTTTTTTATGGGATTAAATGTTATTATTTGGTTTGGTAATGATTTTTAACTTGATTAAAAATAAAATAAGATTTTTCATAAACTTGAATATTTTTAAAATTGAGTTTACATGTTATATATAACCCAATGATCAATGCTTCATATTCTACTACATTTTGGTGCATGGAAAAGATAATCTATAATAAAATGGCATATATTTTCCTTTAAGCGTACAAAAATAATTCTTACACCTACACATATAATACATTTTCATCTATAAAATAATTTAGTGCATATGTTATTTGATACATAATATGTTTCTAGCTCATCATGAAAAGCCTCAATTATTGGAAAAGTGTTTGGTATTGGATTCACAGCTAGCTGATTAGCTACAACTTGGCCTTTTACAAATTTTTGAGATATGAACTTAATATAAAATTTTATGAGTTACATCACCCATTTAGATATTTAACCTAATAAATGGGTTTTATTCATGATAAATTTTAATGGATCTTCCTTAACTATAATGTGGATCTCGTTATTCATCATGTAGTGTCATAATTTTTGTTTAGAAAATACTAATGCTAAACATAGTTTTTCCATTGCAGTATGCCTCCATTCATAACCAACCAATTTATGGATAATGTAATAAATTTCTCATTCTTTTTAATCATCATCATATTGTGATAATAAGGCCCTTAAGGCCTCATGAGTTACTAAAATATAAATAAGTAATGGTTTATCTAGTATTGATGGCATGATCATTGATGGATTTTTTAAATATTCTTTGATTGTATCAATACTCTTTTAACTCACTTAATCCCAATAAAATTTTGTGTCCTTAATTAGACATGTGAAAGGTATCATTTTCTTAGCTAGTTATGTAATAAAACATCAAATTACTTAAATTATACCTTATAAACATCGTAACTAATTTAAGTTAGTTGGTGGTGGCATTTCAATGATATTTTTTACCTTTTCATGATCAGCCTCAATACCACATTGAAAAATAATCTAACCCAAAAAAAATTTGGAAGACACCCCTAAAATACACTTTTTTATATTTATTTGCATAATGAACTTTCTCAAACACTCAAATATTTATCTTATATATTTAGCATGATCTTGTTGGTGCTTGTATTTTTCTAATAAATCATCAACATAGTCTTCAACTTTCTTATAAATGAATTCATGGAAAATGTGTCATTTAAATTTTATATGTATCTCCTACATTTTCTATTTTTAAAAGCATGATAATATAAAAAAATGTTCATGAATGTTATCTTTACTTGATTTGCTAGGTTAATTTTGATTTGAATGTAGCTGATAAAGCCATCCATGAATGAAAAAATTTCATACCCAACTGTAGAATTGATGATAATATCGATGTTAGGTAATGTAAAATCAAATTTTAGACAAGATTTATTTAGAAATTGATAATCTATGCAACATCAAATGTTGCCATTAGGTTTGGTAACATGACCTATATTAGAAACCTAATCAGAATGTGCAATTATTTTAATGAATCTTGCATTTAAGAGTCTTTGAATCTCAGATGTTATAAGTAGGGGTATGTTAGGATATATATTTAAAATCTTTTTATTGACATTATTTTCATCTAGATATACTAGTATATTATGCATTGCCATGGATGGATCGATGTCGTGCATGTTAGAATAATCCCAAGTGAATAATTTTGGATAATCATGTAGAACCTACCAATAAACTTTGCCTTTATATTATTTAATCATTGATTTTGGTAATATTGACCAAGGATATTGATCCATTCCATAAATATATTGTATTATTTCTTCATTAAGTAAAGTGGACTTATCCACAACATATGGTGTGGTATGAATTGTGTTATATGTATCATGTTAGAAATTGGTATCATCATTCTCACCTAAGTAGGAATGAGTAGAGGTGGAATGACTAAAATTATTATTATGGTAAAAGGAAGGGAGATCATAATATGCCCCAAATTACTCTAGTAGTGACTCATTATTGGAAAACTCATTCAATGTCCAAATTTTGGATAAATATTTTCATCAATCATATTAGGGTTTACTGGTTTTAAATCATAAGTAGTATGAGTTACGTGTATTCATTCAAAGCTAGATTTTATGAAAAATGGATGGATATGAGTGTTTTGTTTGTTAATAATTAATTTTTCTTAAAAACCCAAGCCATGTTGATTTTTATTATTTCATATGTAAATAGGTTGGGTTATACCTTGCTTATTTTTTGTCTAATCCTTGTGCTTTGTATCCATATTTGAGAAAATATTTAGAGATAAAATCATAAATGGTTGAGTGTGGTTTGTAATTATTTATTTTTTAAATCATTTCATAATGTTTTAATGGATATGTTTCTATTGGGAATGTATAAATTAACCCATGATGGCTAAATTTGAATCATACATGTAAAGTGGATGGAACTGCATGCATCTCATGTATCTAGGGCCACCCCAAAATTATGTTATAATTTAAGTAATCTGGAATAACTTGACATAAATTATGTAATGTTTGGGGTCCCATAGTAATATGTAATTTCATCTATCCCAAGACCTTTTGTGAAATTTTGTCAAATCACTTGATACTCATACTAGATGATTCCAAATATTTAGCCTCAATTCCCAACAAAGAAAGGAAATATATTTTTCAAATGTTGAGTCCTAACCCATTATCCACAAATAACTTTTTAGCCATTTTATTACAAACACATACTTAGATATATAATGGCAAACAGTAATAAATATCATGTTTGGGTGGTACATCCTCCTTTTCAAAGTAAATAATATGCTCTATCCATTTGATAGTGTTTATCATGAAAGCCACATATGGTGGTTCTACATTGTTTGGAAATATAATCATGTGTAAGGCTTACAAGAGAATATCTTTGTATCAAGAAGACTTGTGTAACAAATCCAAAAGGGAAACCTTATCAATAACATCATTGGGTTGGTTTTTAATATTATATGCAAATGGTATTTTTTTAAGGAATTCTATTTGATGCTAAGTAATAATAGGTAGTGTCTCATGGTAAACATTATGATAATAAAGGGTATGCATAAATACACTTATTTTGATTTCACCATGTTATTGACCCCATTTTTTTAGATCTTTTGCTTATTTGAAGATGTATGAGAGATTAAAATCAATGAGTACCATAATTTTTTTACAAGGAAATAAATTCTAGACATATCCCTATCAAACATGATTAATTCCTTTTTAATTAATTCAAATCTAATTTTAATATTTTTAACAATTTAGAAATCAAAAAATAAAAATCTTGGGACAAGCTAGAATTTTTTGCAAGAAGTTTGAGAGGTCGAGTTCACAAAAAATTTAACCATTTTTTTAAATATTTATAGGATATATTATAATCAAGTTGAAGAAATATATTCTAAAAATAATAAAATTAAATAATTCAAACTCATAATATTTTGATATAGTGTTAAAGTATGAAAGTATGCTAAATATAGAAAATATAATGCCAAAATAGTGATTTGAATGATTAAACATGAATAAGAGATAATACTTATCTTATTCACTGATGTCTAGGTAGATCTATATGATATAGGTGTGGAATAACATAGACTGATGCTCTATTATGATTTAGTAAATTCTAGAAATCAGCTCTCTAACCACCAAGACAATACCATCAGAATCTAGACAATAACATTGATGTTTATGTCCCAATTTTGACTCTTATTTCCTCAATGAATTACAATTAATTTTATATAAATTTCACTTACAATTTTTAGGGTTCATTATCACCTTGCATATTCTCTATTCAAAATTTATGCACAGGTTCTAAATATCAATATGTAGCTCAAAACCCTAGATACTCCAATTAGAGCATGTCACATTACAAAATAGCATTTAGTCAAATCAATTTAAATCAAGATAACCTCAAAGACACATTTATTAGTGAGATTTACTTTAATATATATTACTTTTAAAAGCACCTCAAACCAATCTAATTATCCCATTTATGTGGGCTTGTGTGTGAGTAATGAGGTATAGGTGAGTGTATATAATGATCTAGATTATAACTTTACAAATAATACTCATGGGATACTCTTTGAATAATTTAGAATTATAATAATACAAATCATATGAATTATTTATAAATAGGGAAGAATAGGGTAATTTTACAAGCTTGAGAGGTGTTTTTGCTTGGTATAAGATAGATGTGTGCTTGATCTACTTGATGATGATGAATGGTATTTTACTTACCACACCTTTTGAAATTATCTTATGAAAGGGTTAATTAATACCAATAGTATAGTCCATTAATTTTAAAATATTTTAATATTTGACCATTCTTAAGGTTCATATACAAGCGTAAGACCTAGGAAAATTGCATTGACACTAGTGTCCTAGTCTAGATAATAGTGTCTAGGATGATAGAAAGATGTTGAAGATATATAAATATCATAATAGGATATTAATCAGGGTTTCTATAGATTGTGAAATACAATTGATATGGGTAATCATAATATCATGGTTAGACTATAAGATAAACATTTAGTCATAATGAGATGAAAAACATAAGCCTTTTGGCAATAAAAAGGTCTTAAACTAAAGGTTTAAGAAATGAGTGATTTTTTTCATGTTTAAAATAATATTTAATCATATATAATATATATTTAGTATATAAATGTATAAATGGAACCATAAAATACTCACATAGAGATACATTCAAAGAGATAATTACCAAATCAAAATCAAAGCACTTTCAAAAGAGGATTTCTTAATAAATTCATTTCAATGCAAGAGTCAATATTTAAAGTTCTTATAAAAATGTTATAAAAGAGGAAACAAAGTAACATTATTATCATTAAGATCCTCTCATTATAAATCCACTCATGGATGGTAAAAATTCACTATTATTTCATTTATTCCTTAAAAAAAATTAATATATGCAGCCTATCTTTTCTCAGATACCTTGGGTATCATACACAACATATAAACAAAAATATAGAACCAATACATTGCATTGAATCTATCACATTAATAATTATTCTTAATCCTATGTTATGTTTAAGATTATTTGACATTTATTCTACTTTATAATTGTTGTCACTTGGATTTTCACCCTTTGAAAATATGTCTCAACTCTCCTCATCCAAGTGGCATAATTGAAACACCTCTAGGTTATGGGTGAGCCTAAGAATGAGGTGAATCTCTAGATAGGTCTAGCTCCCTTGATGTACCACTTGTAAATCACTACTACACCTAAATTTATGAGGGAAAAGGGAGATAAAACTAAAATCAAACTATCCTAAGGGAGGTGATACACCAAAATAGTTGATGACTACCAACTAGTTGCATGTTACACGTGAGAACCAAGGACTAACCAAACATACACTTATCCAATCTACATCTTCTCACATCAATTTTACATTATGAGGTTATGATGAATGTTTAGGCTAGGAGGACTAGACAAGAGGCCTATAATGGCACTATTTAAATAAATAAACTCACTTAAAATTGACACATTGTAAAATACTTGACATGCCCTACAAGAAGAATCTTTCCAACAACAAATAGGTGAAAGAATGAAACAACAATGCTAAGGAAACAACAAGTCATCACTAAGAAAAATCAATCATCCAAGTAAAAAACACTATGAATATTCATGGAAAAGGTAATAATTAGTATTCTTTATTGATCTATGGTATTCAAATGATTAAGGCTTCACCATACTCAGGTGGAGCATAAGTTACAAAGGCCAAAATGGCTAGTTATTATAGAACTTGAGAGAGAGAGAAGAAGAGAGAATACCAAAGGTCATAAGGAAACTTATAAATTTAATAAAATGAGTTTCATATGTATTATAAGAATATGTGAAATGAACCATGTAAGGTTAGGAAGCACAAGTGTCACCCCAAGTCATGAAACTATTAAAATATGGAATAGAAGTTCTCAGTCTGGCTCAAAAAACTAACTTCATGATTTATCCCTATTTCAACATCTTAAAACTAACTATGGATAGGTCTGATGATTGGATTAAATGGGAAGGGTTGTATACATGCCTTTCTATGCATTGGTTGTAGTCCTAGTCATCTAAAAACTTCCTAAAATGAGATATTTCCGTCTAAAGTCAAAATAACTCTTCTTTCATACACCCTACACACTTGGCCTCAAGAAATACATAAATTTTCCATGAAAATCTATGGGAAGGAGTGTATGACACTTTTTAAGACCCTCTACATCCTTAGAGGCATCAGACACACCTTAAAAAGGCTCTCACTTAGAGTTTTCACACTTCTCACCATCTTGCTCATTATGCCAATTTTGATTGGCTAAGATGAATATTTTTATAAGCACACTTAGGATTTTTTATAGACCATTAAATGGCCATATGGGTTATAATAATTCCATAACTTTCTCCCAAACTTTATCTCATATCTTGAAACCTCTTAGAATCTGCATAATACATAAAATAGTTAAAAAAAGTAATTTTATACCCCATCTGTATAGTTAGGGTAGTGAAAAATTTGATGGGGGGATCCCTGAAGATTCTTATAAAACATGAAATCATTTTCCATGCCATTATTATCCATTTTCATATATTACCATCCTCATTTTCCCAATCAGGGCCTTCCAAAGGTTTAACAAGGGTTTTGAGCATTTTTGACAATTAGTGAAGTTTTACAAAGGTTTGACATCCAAATATAAAATTAATACAAAAAAATTGATTTTTAGGACCCTATCTAACTCCTCTAAAATTCCCTTACCTCCATAAAAAACCTCTAAGAAGATGTGAGCATCTAAACTTCTCCTATCGAGCTTGTTTCTTCACTTTACATAGGCTTGAGTTGGTTTTGAGCTCCAAAATGGCTTATTTGTGATTTATCTACAATTTTGAGACTTTTTAACATCTTAAATGACCTTATACACATTCTCCAATATGTTTTAATTCTCATCTACATCTATAAATGAAAATGACTTCTCATTTAAGCACTAGGCTTGAACCTTGTCTAAGAGGCCTATTGTAACCCTTGTGGTTTAGGCTATCCAATTGGGATTCTATAAATTTGACAATATTTATAAACTCTTTAATTTCCCCCAAAAAAAAATTTAACAAGATTTAATTCTAACCTAAGGTTATAAGTGAAAATGCCTTGTCATTTGGACTTTTAGACCTAGCCATGGCTAGTAGGCCTACCTACAAGTTTGAGGGTTTAGAGAACCTTGTTAGGTTTCATCTTGTTGTGATATTATTATCATGTTTTATTATGTGTATTTCAACCTATCCCACGTTTTTTAAGGGTATTTATATCTTTTGGATTCATCCCATTGTATATTTTCCTCTAAGCCTGCCAATTTACACTCAGGGGGAGTGCCCTCTATCTAAGATAAAAAAAGGATGCTTACCTTATTTATTTAAACAATTTGAATATTTTATATGGTTATCCAAGTGATGAAAACCATCTTCACCAAATTTGGGTCTCTGATTAGGTCACCTAACTTTCCAACTCCCTTAAAACCCAAAATAGACTATGTAAAGAATATTGTGTGCAAGGTTAAAGTGTGAATTGGGTTATGCATCATTTGAGCCCTTCCTCTATGAATTATTTTCAGATTATATGGGTATATTAAAAATTATATAATAATTATTTATTTATTCCAAATCCATTCATCATTCTATACTTTCATTTACCCCTTCACACATCTTAAATTCACAGGACTATGTACCCTTTTTTACTGTGTTTTTACTTTAAAGGGGACACCTATAGGTGTGCTTGTCTAATTTGAGATTTAAAGTAATGATTGTGATCCCATTAGATTTTATTAGGTCAAACTAAATTTTTTTTTGACCCACTTTTTCACTTTCTTATCATAGATCATAACTTAGGCACCCTATTTTAGTCATTGTCACCCTACAATCACCTATTATTGACTATATAGAGCCCTATAGGTGTCTTTATCCTTAAAATTGTGTTATATATTCCATGGAGACTCTTTTAGATATTTTTAAATCATTTTTATTCCTATTTCAATAACCAATATTAATATCCTCATGCTTAAATCTCACTTCATGATTGGGTTAAGAGCTAAAGTCTATTGTAGGTGAATGTCCATAAAGGTAGGGACACATGTAGGTGTGTATGGGGGAAAAAACAAACTATATCATTATCCTTGAGTGAAATTTCAAATCATGAATTTTATATTAAACCATATGAAACTATTTCACAATGAAACATGTTTTCATACTACAACTTGGATGAAGAGGTCTACTATAGCTCAGACCTATAGATAATACTAATTGGATTTAGTACATAAAAGCACAACTTTGATCCTCTAGAAAAATAATCTCTATTAATCATATACCCCTCAAACCTTGTATATTCCTTGCCCTATATATATTATATAATATAGATCCACTAGGTTTCATCAAAAGTCCTTATAACCATGTCATATGATATTCACAAAATGGTGAAGTTTTCTATTTTCACCTTTTAGGGAAAATGGTCTTTGAATAAGTCTTTTCATATTTGGAGATAAATTCCCATCTTTTTTGTCCACTTATCATTTCAAAAATGTGTTTCATTATATCCTTAACACCATAAAACTCTAATAAAATTTATAACTTGTCAAAAATCCTCCATTGAGTACCTTTGGTTCTCTACCAACACAACCTGTAGGTGGACATTGTCATGTACAGGTAGTAGATATGAATTTAGGCAATAGATAGGATATACATGTTTGTGATTAGTTTTATTCCTTATAAAATTATTCCAATGCACTCTAAGACATTAAAAGGATGAAACACCCATCAAATCTCCCACCACACCATGGCATCATCTTTAGAGGCTATAGATGCATTGTGAGTTGCATATGGATAGTGAGCATGAGGTAATCCATGTATTGATAGAATCTACCTTCACAATCAATTTTTATCTCATAAATGGTGTTTAAATGAAACCTAAATATGTTTCAAAACTTTAAACAAGCTCCCACACTCCATTTCAACATTTGGACCCTTCTTTCATGGCACCTGGTTGACTGTGTATGATAGTCATAGGGTAGACTAGTTGTATGTGTAGTATATAACTACAAAATATGAAGATTGCTTTGTAAAATGAAGTTTAAAACTTAATTTAATTATTATAACCTTGGAAACATTGAAATTAAACTATCACAACCCTATAAAACCATTAACAAAGAATGAAGATCCAAAAAATGGTGGAAACCTATCTATCATCCCATATGAGACCAATTTGCAAACATGAGGTGATTGTCTCTTCAAATAAAATCCAAAATTCAAAAAAAATGATGGGAAACCTATGAAAATAGATTAAAATATCTATTTATTCAATCTTAGTAGCTATATTGTGTGGACTTATTTAAAATAAGGCAAACCCTATAGGGTGCACAGATTAGCAAGCAAAATAGATAGTCTAACTTATTATGAATGGTTCATAAAAGCACATACCACAATTCCTCTACAAAAAAACATCAAATATAATTTAACTAAGTGTACAAGACACCCCCAAGATTATTTTTCTTTAAACCTCTCTTGTTGACTGTACCAAGTACAAACCTAAAGACCAGTTTTGTGTGTCTAAAAGGGTGAAAAAGGACAACAATTTTAGCTCAAAATTAGCACCCATAGAGAATTTAAAATATGTTATTAAGCTTTATGAACCTAAAGATAGATTCCATGACCTTATCTCATGTGTCACCTTCCCCCATGGGTTGTACAAGTGCCAAACTCTTCCCTTTTTCAAGAGAATTGCCCTTTCTTTTGAACAACCTACCACTTTTAAATTATAAATAGTTTACTAAGATATATTAGGACACATTGGGCATTAAATCATAATTTTTACACGTTCACACTTCCCAAAAAGGTTGTATAACTCATTTAATGCTCATTTTGACCCTCAAAATGACTCAAAAGGACATAAGGACTAAAATGACTAATGACCAAGGCTAATATAACACGAAATAACACTAAATGAAGTATAATACACCTTTATATATATATATATATATATATATATATATATATATATATATATTAGGCCCTTAAAACACCTAAAAATCATTTTTTTAATTATAGGGGTCCTAATTTAACTTACATGGTCAAATTTGGTCAACAAGAATAATACAATGTAATCCTTGGAAGATCATGGAAATTATTAATGGGAGCTACACTCAACATTAATTATGATTCTCTATCATTTCAGAAAGATAGTGAAAAAATCACCATATCCAAGGAGAACATAATTACAACACAAAAATAAACAACATAACATACTCCAAAAAATACCTCTAATATAGTTATGATGGATGTACAGCATACAACACCTATGATACAATCTAATGGATCAGATATCTCTCTACAATGACATCTTATTTCAATTAGAGGCTTATCACAAATTAAAATAGGTGGATATACCCTTTATGTAGGAACTCCATGGGAAATTTCCTCTAATCAAGTAATTGTTTAGCTACTTACACTTTCCTTTATATATAGCTTTTTTTATTTTACTTCCTTGTTAATTAATTTATCCCTTATCCAAGAATTATTATATCCCTTAGTTTTATTATTGTAGACCCTAAATCTAAATTATATAACACCTCAATCTTGTACACTTGTAAAATACCTATCATGGTTTTTTCCTTCAATTCTAAGACCTTTCTGTTGCTGAGAGGCTTGTGTTCACTATCTCTTGTGCCTAAATTTCCTATCTCTTAGTATGACCACTATTATTTTTATGACTAAACATTTCATACTATGAAAAATGCTATAAACATGATAATTATTCTTCTCTACCAATTTTAGACTTGTACCTATTTTCTAACTTTTGAAGTATTTATGTCCTAGCTAGATGCATACATTGATGCTAGTGTAGCTTTTAAAACTAATTATATAGTGCCAAAATTCATCCAATTTATAAATGAAATGTATCATAAAGGTCAATGTAAGTGCTTTAGTGTGAGATATTTTCAAAATGGATGGGTATATATACAATATCAATGATCATTCATTAAACACCTAGAAAAGACCTATAAAATATTGATAACTCACAAGGAAACTTACTAAGAGAACTCAATCAAGAACTCAAGTGAGAAAATATACCCAATTCATCCATATTTCCATATCAAGTATAGGATCAATATCCCTATAGGTCTGAAGTACTAAAGGATAATCCCATGAGCCATATTTTCCAAGTTGAAAGGTAGGTCAATATATGTACTTATTTATCACATATTACATCCTCATGCACACATAAGCCAACACATAGGGGATAAATACATAATTATGAGGCTTTATTTATACTATTAGCTGTGTAGGCAATGCCCATTTATAAATGGGTCCTTGGGGTAGCTCAACACTATGTGCCATTAACACATTATTACCATAGTCAATTTAAGGGTGAAGAAGATAGGGTTTGATCATTTGATATGAACACACCAAGATAAATGTGATATAAAACCCAGAATGATCCAAGTGGTTGCATCTAAATCTCATCACTATTCCATACTATACACCTCCATCTAACTCAAATACTAGTGTGAATGCAACCATCCTAATTTGACATAAGCATTTGATGGCACAAAATGAATAATTATATAATCTGAAGACTATTTTATAATCTTGATCCATTCCACTTCCATTATATCTTAACCTAGATCTACATATAAATATTGAACTAGCTAAGTACTCTTATTTTTAGTTTATTAAAATATTAATCAAACATTGTACTTTATATTTTTGGAATATCTTAATATTAAAAATTCAAAATATTATTTATCTGAGTTTTTAAATTAATTAGCCAATTATAAATATATTTATCACCCTTGTTTGTATTCATTTCTATATTATTATCCCTAGTGTACTCTTATACCAAAATCAAACCTAGGGTTAAATATTTGCTAAACCCATGTCTTTATGTAAACCCTAGCTTATCCTAGGGTATTTATCCTTTTAAGTTTTTTCATCATTGTATTTTTATAGATTTACTCTATCATTAGTATGTAACCTATGTATAGCCCTAGATTAACTAGTTTTTCTATCAAACACTTAGAGTTTCCTCATTGTACAACTAAGATGGATTAAAACAATGAAATAACCAATCTTATACCTAATGAAGAAGCAATTAAGGAAACTGAACAACATACTGAAGAAGTTATCATAAAAATTTATTCTAATCATGAAACTGATGAATCTAATGAAACAAATGAATATGAACAAATAAATCAAGATAAAATACAAGATCTTGACATGTCTCAATACCTTATTGAGTAAAACCCCAAAGATATTGATGAGATCCTCAACACCATATTGGAAACTAAAAAATAAAAAAGTGTAGATGAACAACTAGGTCCATATATTAAACATTTTATTAGATTTATGGTCCATCTCCCAATATATTGATAACCCTCCCCTTGATCACATCATCATTTTATACTTCTAATGGGGGCACAAGTTATGTATTTATACCATTTTTCCCTGAAACAAATCCTACTATTATTACATCCTCCATGGGAAACATTAACGCTTCAACCTAATTCCCATTTTCAATACCTATATTAACTAAACCTATGGGTACACCTCTTTTGGTGACTTCATAAACTTCAAACCTTAGTGATCAAAATGTGCAAGATCTTGTCCAAACTATAGAACTTTTCTAAGTTAAGGTTACAAAATTGAACAAAATTATATGAAATCACCTTATGATAATGATTCAAAAGAGGTTTTGTATAACCCTCTTGCACCTAGAATATATTTACTCCCATTACCAACTAGTTTTGTTGCACCTAAGTTCACATTTTATGATGGAAAACATAATATTGAACAACATATTTGATTTTTGTGTGGCATGCCTTGATTATGTCTCCAATGATAAACTTTTGACTAAATTATTTCCAATGAGCCTTAAGAATGATGCTTTAAGGTGGTTTTATGATTTACCAATCTAATCAATAAAAGAATTAAAACCTTTTACAAATAAATTTTTGGAACATTCCTATATCAACATTATCAAAAAGGTTTATTATGCCCAAATTGTAAAAATCAAATAGCCAATGAACCTATCAATGAATATGTCTTAAGTTACAAAACAATGTTGGATAAAATGATCAATACAATGGTAGATAAAGAGCCTCAAGACATCTTCAAGAAAATTTTGATTGCCCCATTACATGAGTCTATTGTTTTCAAAAAAATCAAATATTTTGATTATTTATGATGTATTGTTCATGATAGTGAAATGAAACTTGTCTCATTGAAAAAATTTAACTATGTAACATAGACACTAACTACATCCAATACTAGTTCACTATCAAACCAATTTACAAGGTGAAACATATAGAACCTAAAAAGGAAAAAACTTTTATGGTTAGTTTAGCATCACAACAACCTAATCGGCATGTCTTATCTAAGAACTATGGATATAAGTTTCATGATTACTCAAGTCTCTAGATTTATTACTTCTAAATTATGGATTTTCACCTTATATCTCTCCCTCATCCTATAGAGGTTGATATGAGTTGATATATACCCAAAGGATATGGTGTGAATTATTATTATGACTATCACCAAGGCCCTAGGAATTCTAAAATATATTTTTTACCTTGAATCATAAGATCTAAGAGCTTATCAATGACCGAAAAATACATTTCATGATCCTCCAAATGAATTTGGTTCATAACCTAGTGATTTGCACAATCAAAATATATTTAACTATCCTTTTTAAGACCATTTTAAGAAGGATCCAAAAGTTAAAATGGTATATAATGCACATCCTCTTCCACCACATTATGGTCACCCATTATATGGGATTATTGGTACTTATACATGGCATGCACCTTCCATGATTATAATTGACTCAGATCTTCATTCATTATTCATTTGTGCATACCTTTATCACCAACCTATACATGATGTTATGATTGATAATGGTTCTAGTCATAATGTTAGCACCATGGAATTACTTACACATTTGGTATTTACACATGATGATTTACACCCTTTGATAAAAGTGGTTAGAGCATTAGATGGAACCACACAATAGGTCCTTGTTGAGATTTTATTACCTTTACAAGTTGGCCTAACACATTTGGTCACTACATTCTTAATTATACCATACATAATAGTATTTGATACGTTATTTAGATGACCTTGGATACATACACTACATTTAATACCTTATATAATTCATGGATGTGTTAAATACATTCATGCTAACAAGGTAATTATAGTTTCCAAAATTCCATATGAGCATGCACTTAAACAAAAGAAGTTGATACCCAAGCAGTTATTTATTAAACCTATTAAGTTTAATCCTCTATAAAAGGGTAAGTAATAGGTAATATCCTTTCCTATATATCCATTACTTGAGATACCATTGCATCAAAGATACATAGTGGATTATATGGAATCCTCATATACTACTACATAATATATTCCATTACCTAGAGGAACCAAACATATTCCTATTTTTATTATTCCAAAGAAACCATAGAGAACTCAATGATGGGCTCCATGAATCCTAATTCCTTATATTTTGTATTCATGACAATAGATTATTATTATACATGTGCAAAGCATCATAGATCCTACAGTGTTAGATATTTACACCTTTACATGATACTTGATGGTACCACCATTTTATTACACTAGATTATAAGTGGGGAGATATTGATAAGCATCCCTTAGATAATATCATAGGATAGCCTTATATTTTCAAATATTCCAAAAATAATCAACATTTCCATGTTTTATTATCTCCTTGGCATCTATGTTGTTGGTTCTATGTTGGTAGATAGCATATCATTTCTTTCTATACACACACATATGTTTCATGCATCTTTTGAGTGTGATACAAGCATACCTAGCCACATGATATATACACATACAAATGTTGGGCCCTACATATACTCATGTCATTAATATGTTGGGGGCATATTTTTTATTTGATCATAGTACACCCAGGTTACATTATTATATGATCATTTCCATTATCATGTTTGATCATATGTACTTACACATGCTTTTATTAATGCTTTTATCTTTTGTAGTATACTTGATATGGTATGTTTTTAATAATTTTTACTAACAAAAATAGCAAGGAACTAGTATGATATGTTTGTGTTGGTTACTTATGATTATATGATTTCTTTTTTTCACTTCCTTGAGTGTGTTATTGTCTTTCTATTGTATTGCTTGTTTGAGCATTTGAATATGCTCCATTGTTTATGGCCCTCGTGCCTTTATTTTCCTATTGTGACATTTGAATATGTCATAGCTTGTTGTATGTAGACATTTGAACATATATTTATATAATTTTTTGACATTTTAATACATTATGTCCCTTTGATTGTGCAACATTTAAACATGCCCCTTATATGTGGTCTCCTTGGACCATTTGTGTTTATTTTTATTTTGAGTGATTTTATGTGTGTGTTTGATATCTTGTTGATCTTGTACTATTACTCTCTATACATTGAAATGATCCACATCATGTATCTTAGGACTTGATGTGATAACATACTATGTACCTCATTTCTATATCTACCTAGACATGTTACTCCTATATGCTACATGATCCATACCTAGATTATATACTTATTTTATTCTTTTGAGCTAAGGTAACTACTAGTTTATACTTCCCATCATGTAAAAAGGGGGGCATATCAGTGGGAGCATTTCATAGAGGCATGGTTTCCATAGTTTCAAATTTTCATATTATAATGGGGGAATATTATGGATACATGTTCATACTTACACCAGTTCTCAAATTCTACAAATTCAATGGAGACATGTCTTCCACACTTGAAAAATATAAATTTGGATAAATTTCATAGTTTTAAAATTTAGATACACATTTTTGGAAGCATTCTATATATTGGTATCATTTTTATACCCTTATTTCATCATCAAACATATATGAGGTGCATATTCCATGTAAAGAGCACTTAAAATTTCAAAATCAAATTAGCTTTCAGATTTCAAATAATAATATGGACTGTTATCATACCCAAGATGGAATTTTATGGAATTTATTAAGCCAGTATACTAAATTAGTTGGTTCATATTTTATTAAGGTTGAGGTGATTAAATCCCTTAATCTTAAAAAATTATAAGTTAGACTTGATTAAATCATCTAACTTCACCAAATTTATAGGATGGAGTGAGTAAATCATCCACCATCACCAAATACATAGTGTGATTTTATTAGATCACTCAAACTCTCCAAGTTATAAGTATGATTGGATTGCACCATTTAGATGTAATTAATGACCATGTAGCAATTCATATTTTTTCCAATATTGGGGGCATTGTGTCCTGCAAATTATGTGTGTGTGTGTGTGTGTGTTTATGTTTGTGTACATACTTAAAAGTTTCAAAATTATCCTAATATTAGACCCAAGACTTCATAAAAAATTATCTATTCAAATTAAATTTCCAAAAGGCAACATGATTGCATTGATACATAGGTGTAATCCTAACCTTACTCTCTTTACTTTTAAT
Source organism: Torreya grandis (assembly GCA_037957365.1). Lineage (NCBI taxonomy): Eukaryota > Viridiplantae > Streptophyta > Pinopsida > Cupressales > Taxaceae > Torreya > Torreya grandis. Next base: position 1,538,224 of record JARHVA010003416.1, on the reverse strand, counting down.
CATTTCAAATTCTTTAAATTCTAAATTATATGAATTGATTATATACTATAACATTATCTTGGTTTCAATTCAGTCACCAAAAAATCACTCAAGTGGGACTCACACAAATGCAAGGTGTGTTATACACACCCATGTACAAATTTCTTTCCTTTAATATAGAAATTTCATTACTAGATTAAATAGGGGAAAATTTAGACACTAAATTTGAATTATATAGCACCTCAATCTTGTACACTTGAAAAATACCTATCATGGTTGTACCCTTCCATTGTAGTACCTTCCTACTATCGAAAGGCTCATGTTCACTATCTCTTGTACCTAAATTGATTCTCTTAATTTGACCACTATTATTATGATGATCATTCCTTATATACTATGAAAAATAATCTAAACCTAATAATGTTTCTCTACCAGTTTTGGACTTATACCTATTTTCTATCTTCTTAGACACTTGTGTCCCAACTAGATGCCTACGTTGATTCTAGTGTCCATTTTCAAACTAAGTGTTTTGTGTCCAAAATTCATCCAATTTAAAAATGAAACTCTTAAAGGTCATCCTAAGTGCTTTAGAATGAGATATTTCCAAAAGAGATTGATATATGTACAATATAAACCTTCATTTATTAGACACCTAGAAAAGACCTAACAAATACCTATAACTCATAAAGAAACTTACCAAGAGCACTCAATCAAGCATTCAAGTGAGCGACTATGTCATATTCATCCCTATTTCCATTTTAGGCATAGGATTAGTGTCCTTATCGGTCTAAAGTATTGAATGAGCATCCCATAAGCCATATTTGCTAAGTTACAAGCTAGATAATTCTATGTACTTTATTATCACACAATGCATCCTCATGCACACACAAGCCAACACGTATTAGGAAAGATTTTGTTAGTACTCATAGTTAAATATGTGAGAATATAATATGTTGTTAGAAGTAAATAAAATGTTTTATGATTACACCTATGTTTAAGGTAGTTATTTGGTTGAGTAGAGTTTTATGGAGGTTATTAATAAGTTATATTCCTTGGATATAGGATTCAATCTATCTACTTATTTGTATTAATTTGGTGAATAATATAAGTTATTATGATTAATCTCAATCAGAGTATTTTACTCTTGTACTAATTGTATCATTTGGTACCAAAGTAGGTTATTTAACCACTCTATGTTTAATTTTCATTATTCTTGATTTTAAAGGATAATATATCATAGTGTTGTAGTACAAACCATGTAAAATTGTAATTTTTATGAATGATCACTTTGCTTGCATATTGACAATACCTTACAATGTAGACCATGTGTAAGTGTTTATAATTCATCTTCCATCTATGAATTACTCTATTGTTCCATGATATCCACTTTATCCATATTTTTCATACTATTATGTTCATTATATACATATACATGAAATTTTACACACACACACACACACACACACGCACACACACACACACACACACACACACACACACACACACACACACACACACACACACACACACACACACACACACACACACACACACACACACACACACACATATACATATTATAGTTTTTTTATTTTTTGTAATTTTTTATTTTAGATTTATAGAGTGGTAGAATAAGAGGAAGAAAAATAGAATAAAATCAATTAGGAATAAATCAATGTTTATAGTACAACTATAGGATATACCTAGGTGTAACTCTACACTTTGAGGGTTTGAATATTTTTGAGGAGTAACTGTATACAAAGATTTGTATTATGTCCTAGTTATACATCTCTCATAAATTAATTTTTAGGAACATAAATTCATATTCCACTATGAATTTTGTATACACCCTAAATTGGTCAAGCAACCACATATATCTTGTCTTTTCATAGTCCTTTCACAGGAGACTTCGACTAAAAAATATGAGCTTTGTTTACATTTAGCCATGTCTTTCATTTTACTCATCTTGGTCTTATTTCATACTTGAGTCACCTTTTTTCTTATTCCCTATCATCCCAAGCATTTAAAATAGTCATTCCACCTCAAGCAGGTCACATTTTCTATGCTCTTTCCATCCCCCCAGGCCATGTCAATTAAGGACAATAGCATCCAACCTAGACTACAGTACTAGTGCTACTAGTGTCCATTTATAATGCTCTTATCTAAGGTTATTTTGAGCCCAATGGTTAGTTTATTTCACTTAATAAATACTAACCCCTTTCTTAGCTTCATCCTTAAGTTTTCTAATGTTGACCAAATGTGATTAAAGCTTCCAAATTCAAAATAAAGAGTCTCCTATATAAAGGACTACACAAGGCATTTTATATCTAGGACTTACTACTTTTACACATTACATAATTAAAAATTAGTCAATAATATATCTTAGCATTCTACATCACACATAGACTTGCATACCTGATCAAGGAAGGGCTTAGGAAAAATTCATTCTTGCATATATCATGCTCATTGATTATGCATGTTCCCTAAGGGAGAACTACATTTGATCTGAGACCCTAGCTTGAGGGTTAATTTGGGTAGTGATTAGGATAGTAGGGGTTCTAAATCATGTGATCATTCTTCCCCTAATCTAGTTTTCCCCACTTTTACTTTTGATGCATTTGTTATTTACATGTGTATAGATATATACAAGGTTCTAGAGATTAAAATAGATCTTTAGTGAGCTCTATTAACTTTCAACCTCTCAAACTTCATAGGTAGGTTCACAAAGATGTAGTAAATAAAATCCAAAATTATTAGGTCTCCTAGATAATAGTGGTAGGAGTGGACCACAACATCAGTGCCACTAGTGTCCTATTTTGGTGCTCCTATCCAATCATAAAACAAACTCCAGATCTTGATTTGTGACATTATCCAAATATTGTACAGTAAATTTTAGACCCTACAACAACCATCTTAGTCAGTTTCTAGCTAAGTATTATTTTCTCTCCTTTATTTATTAATTTTAGAAAGGTTAAAATTATAATCAAATTTATATAAATTAGTAGCTTAATTATTTCATATTTATTAATTTTACTACTCAAACCCTTTAAATAAATTAGGAATAATACAAAAATATTCTAAAAACTATTAAAAAATTTATGGGCCTAACTTACTTCAAACAAATCTAAAACCCTAGGTACACTTAGGGTTTTTCCTTCAAATTTTGTATACAAAACTCTCTCACTCTAGTAACCACCCATGCTACTCATGTAAGTCTACATACCACCTCTAAATATCAATGTACTTATCTATAATCCACCTACTCACCTATCCATAATTAGGTGGAAGCATCATATGCCTATTTATCTCATCCCTCAACTCATCTCTTTCTCCCACTACTTTAACATATGTATTTGTCACTATAGCAGCTCTATCAAAAAAATGAGCATAAACATCAAATATAACTATCACTTTCTCTATCAAACCCTCCTCTATTGCATCATCATGAGCATGTTTTATGAGCACTTAAAGTGTCAACTCAATGATGGTCTCCTAGAACCATCATCTCCACCTCCTCCCCCAATAGGTGTTTCATCTTGAGTAGCTCCCACTCCACCTGCATGCAAAAGTATAACACTATGATAGATATACATTTTCAAAATAAGATAAAACAAGCACAAACTTATACACAATTAAAATATAATCAATTCATACCTCCCATCATCTGGATTAGATTGGGATCCTCATACTCAATGGCATCCCCTCCATCAACAAGATAAATATAGCCCATCGATGCCTAGCCCACTATGTAGTATATGCTTATGTAAATCCAACATCATCTACATGAGTAATATCTATAGCTACATCTCATGCATCCAAAGGGTAATAGTGCTAACTCAACCTCCATAGGCCTCCTATGAGCTCCTACCCTTGTTGGTGCCTGTGCACTCCTCACCCATACCCATACTACTAGGGGTACAACATGTGGTACCCCAAATTGTCTATTCATGTGCTCATACTAAAATCACCTCCAATCTAGTAGTCATGTAACCAAAAATTGACCCTCATATACTGCAACTACAATCTATCCTCAAGCCACCCAAGGAATCCTCTATAGGGTCTCCATATGATATATTGAGCCACCAATCTATATAAAACTCATTTATATTGATATATCCTAGGAGACCAAATATCTAACATACTCATCCACCACTCTCTAAATGGATGTGGAGGTGCCCACCTCTCCCTTAGAAATCCTATTAGTCGCATAATCGTTGTGTGCTCATAATCCCAATAATGTAATAAAGTAGCCACACTCACACTACCATTGAATTCTTCCAAACTAAACCTATAAATATCCCTATATAAATTAGAAATCATAGTCTTAACCCATGAGAACATAGTACCATACACCTCTATACTATGCAAAATCTTATGCATCCTATATATAATTGATACCCAACTCTCATCCACAGTAATAAATGAGGCCAATAACATAGCCAACAACTTTTTTAGGCATGGAACACTAGACTATAATATAACCAATAGCATCACATCACTATCATTTCCTCTATGATGTATACCCAAAGATACACTATAAAAATACAAGGATGCATGATTAATAGCATCCACACCCATGTTATCTTGTAATGTCACCAAATATCCACTAATTAGCAAATGCAAAATATGGTACACATCCTCTAGAGTAATTATAATCTCCTCAGTAGGAAGCCAAAAATTACATGTGTCTACATTTCACCTCTCACATAAGGTGGTAATCATATATCTATCCCATTTCACAATTCTTAGGTCACACACATAACCCAACCCTACCCTATCCATCATAACTCTCTCATCAACTGATAAAGGTAGCAACCTCAATGTCTCCATAACTTGACCTCTACAAAACTACCTCATCTATATTTCACCCTAAAAAACACCAAAAATAACATATATCATTCCACAATTCCAAATTAATATCCAAATAGAAACAATAGCAACTAAACAAAGTAGTAGCTCAAAAAATCTAGCCTCTAGGACAACAATGTTGGGTACAGGATAGGAGCACTAGACATGAGTACCATAACTTGGATAACAGTGCTAAAGCCTAGATAGTAGCACTAGAGGAAGGATGTGAGCACTATAACTAGTCAAAATTTTCTTAGTCTACTTAAAATAGCCCCAAAATGTCAAGAATAGGCTTTTAAATAGAAAAAATCAAGCATTAAGGTTACTTACCAGGGTAACATCACCACTAGCCTCCACCTAGGCTACCAACTACTCAAAATGAGCTGTGATAGGTGCTCATCTCCTTAGCATATATCTCACTCCAAAGATCCAAATATCAACCTAATAAAATGTGCAAATGAATTGAGAATCAATCTATTTCCCTATATCAAACAACTTTTCATTCAAATCAAAATACTTTTTTGTCTATAACTTGAACCCCGTAACTCCATTTTGCAAACTATTTTATTCCATAGAATCATGACAATAGTACCTTTAACATCACGTGAGCTTTTCTCCCTTACTATTTCATTAGCCTAGTATGTCATGCACATCTCTATACCTCTTTTATATCTAGACATACAACTTGTTCCTAACCAATCCAGAGCTTGTTCAAGTTTCAAACAACTCAGCCTAATCAATCAAATAAACTTTCAATCTCCTTACAATAGACCAACCTTATTTCTACTTACACCATAAGCCATCATTTTTGGCTCAACTTCCTCTATCATAGATCTCATGCCTCTCCCCAAAATGGGGGCATCATTCCTACTATTCCTATTCATACACTTACCCAGCATACCCATCCACTCTCATATGTGGATACAACATGGTTCTTACACCTCCACTATTTAGATTATCAAATTAAACTTAGATTGGTCAAAATATACAATGATTCAAATTACATATGTCACTTAGCATTACTTAAGACATTCAAAGGGATATACCTTTAGTTTATATATACATAGATTAGTCAGATATAGTGGTTTAGATTATATGGATTCATAATGACTTTGATATAGATTCAGACTCAAATACCAAATTTGGGGGCATGTACATTACTACATATTTCACACATATAGCTTCATACAACATGATATTTATAGGAATAGACAATATATTATAGGCATAGTACATATCATTTTGTTTTGATCTCTAATTTTTTACACATGGGGTATGGCATGATAGGTCATATCACTTGTGGTTAATAGATTACTAGATTATACATATACATCACTCACATACCAAATTTAGGGTCATGGCATAGATTTTAATGTTATTTACCATTTAGGATTATACAGATTAAAATGGTAAGACATGTCATTATCTTCTTGAACATTTACCATAGTTTCATATTACACCCAACTATACCCAGGTTGTTACCAAGTTGGACTGTATGATAGTCTACAGTGGTTGGTCCATAGCATTACTAAGACCCAAACTATAAGATTTTGTGAAAGATAGAGGATAGATATTATTTTTGGGTCTCTAAGCATTTCTTAGTTATAGTTTAGATATTTAGACTAGGGACATGACATATTTTTCTCTTCATAGCATATAGATTCTATACACACATTCTAGATTACATGAGTTTATGTGGGATAGAGGGCAGACATTGGTTTTGGGCCTCCTATCATTTCTCATTTAAGTCAGATTCAACATAGGGGAAAGAATTACCCTCCTTCTCCATGTTATACATATTCCACTTCCATATTTAGTACAAGAGGCATCCATTTTAGAGATTATTCCTTTCTCTAGACACTATTCAGCTCTTCATCCACTTCCCTAGCTAGGAAGTGAGTTGTACCCTTTTGCAGTGCATTCATTTTTATGAAGGTAAGTTCATGTACGCATTTTATTTTCTTTCTTTTAATCTAGTACTTCATTTCATTACATCACTAGATTAAAAGGGGAGAAATATATACACCCTAAATTGGTCAAGCAACCACACATATATTGTCTTTTCACAATCCTTTCACAAGAGACTCTGACTAGAGAATATGAGCTTTATTCACATTTAGCCATGTATTTAATTTTACTCATCTTGGTCTTGTTTCATACTTGAGTAAAAAATTTTCCTATTCCCTATCATACCAAGCCTTTCAAATAGTCATTCCACCTCAGCTAGGTCAAGTTTTCTATGTTTTTTCCATCCCCCTAAGACTTGTTAGTTAAGGACAATAATACCCAACTTGGACTACAATGTCAGTGCCACTAGTTTCCATTTTTATCACTCCTATATAAGGTCATTTTTATCCCTAATGGTCAATTTCCCTCGCTTAATAAGTCTCAGTCCCTTTCTTAGCTTTGTCCTTAAGTTTTTTAATGTTGACCAAATGCAATTAAAGCTCCCAAATTTGAAATAAATAATCTCTTATATAAATGATTACAAAAGGAATTTATATCTATCACTTACTACTTTGGCATATTACATAATTAAAAATCAATCAATAGTATAGCTCAACATTCTACATCACACATAGACTTGCATGCTTGATTAAGGAAGGGCCTAGGCAAAAGCCATTCTTGCATCTACCATACACATTTATTATGCATGTTTCCTAAGGGATAACTAAATTTGATATAATACCCTAGATTAATGGTTAATATAGGTATATATTAAGATATTATGGGATCTAGATCATGTGATCATTCTTCCCTTAACCTAGTTTTTCCCTCTTTTAATTTTGATGCATTTGTTGTTTATATGTGTATAGATATATATAGGGTTTTTTAGATTAAAATAGATCTATAGTGATCTCTATTGACTTCCAACCTCCAAAACTTCACAAGTAAGGTCACATAGGTGTAATAAATAAAACCCAGAAAGCTTAGGTCTCCTGGATAATATTGACAAGAGTGGACTACAGCACTGGTGCCATTAGTGTCCTATTTTGGTGCTCTTTCCCAATCATAAAATGAACTCTAGATCCTAATTTATGACACTGCCCCAGTCCTGCATATTGAATTTCATACCTTGCAATAGCCATTTTAGTTAGTTTTTAGCTAAGTCTTATTTTCTCTCCTTTATTTACTACTTTTGGAAAGGCTAAAATTGTAATCAAATTTATACAACTTAGTAGCTTAATTATTGCATATTTATTTACTAATTTTACTACTCAGATCCTTTAACTAAATTAGGAATAATACACCAATATTCCCAAAATTATTAAATCAAATTCATAAATTAATCTGAGTGGGTCAATGTAAGAAAGGTTGTTCACTAGCGATCTATTTCATATAAGTCATCTAACTCTATTTTTATTTGGCCATACAAAAGGTAGACACTATATTTAGGGTTTTAAAAGATCATGTATTGAACTCCTAATTTTTCATTATGTAATGTATGTTATTATTTACTTTTGGCATCATAGGTTATACCCTAGATGAAAAGGGGGTTGTTTAGATCCTCTTGCTTAAACTTAGTCTAACATGGGAATGACCCTAGGTTGTGGGTCACCTAAAATTAGGTTATACCTTTGGAGAAGGTTGACTTCCTTTTGTATATATCAGATAAACTATACTAAGATAATTCTTTCTTGGGAAAGGGAGAGAGATTGACAACAATTCATAAAAGCATGTAAAAATGAGGTGATGCACCAAATGTTTTGATCCTTATACTTAAATAAGATACACTATAGGACACTTTTAAGACTGATAAACATCACTTCATTCACTCTTTGATTAGGTTCCACATATTTATTTCAAAACAAGGCATTGACTAGCTATCAACCTAGCATGAGAGGGTAATTATCCACTTCTAGACTGACCAACAAACTACATATGCACTTAGAATGACCTTTGAGAACTAAAAAAAATTACATGAAGGTGAGAAAACTTAGACAAAGGCAAGGGAAACATACATTCACTTAAACACATCAATTAAGTCATAAGACACACTTCACTTAGCTTTTAAATGGAGGAATTCAGTCTTTATTACATCAAATAGGTGTTATAGTACAAATCTCAACAGACTCTAGTTATGCCAAAGAGAGGGATCTTTTTGAAGGCTTATAAGCCTATATTTATAGTATAATGGGATGATAAATATGGGGATCATGTGTATAAGGATGGAGAATGGATCATAATAAGCAAGATTTCTAATCATACAGTGTTAATTCAGTTATAAAAGATCATAATGTCCAAGACTACTTCTAGAAAATGGATAAAAAAATCATATCAATCCATTTCATTATGTTTCTAGCCTACATTAATGCTATTTATGATTACAAGGGTAGGTTGAAGTCATTTAAAAGATGAATTTTGATGTTCAAGCAGTTACAATAGTTAGATCAATCTGTTATGATCTTTTTCTAGCATGGATTGCTTCCTACTAGTTCATCTTTGGTGTGTAAGAAAGGAGAAAAGGGATCATAATCATGTTGCTACCTTTGGCAATGAACCTGTTGAAACTAATGTGTATACCTCTATGGCCTTCCTTTGAAATATTCTCTAGTTTGACCTCAATCATATTTGGCTTCAAATTTTGATATTGGCCCTTGATCTTGATCTAGGCCTTCCCAAATTATGCCATTTGTCATCTCTTTCCACCATTGGATCACCCTTAAATCAAGACCTTTCTTAGCTTCTTATTCTATATTAGGAAAAAATTTGTATATAGCCCAAATTTAGCCAACATCTTTGGTAACTCAATTAGGCAGTATGCCTATTATGCTTAATAACTTGGACCATTTACATGACTCTTGGATTAACTAGTAATGATGAATTTGATCCATAACTACAAGAAACTTTTTCACTTGCAAAGATAATGAATTATAGCAAAATAGGGAAGGAAACAAACAAAATATGGAAGCTAACTAAACAAAGCAAAAGCAAAAAAACTAATTTTCTAGGATAGCACTTGGAGGAAAGCCAAAATAAACTATGTATAGGGAACTCAATAGTAGCAATGTTTCAAGTGTATCCCATTAAATGGGATAGAAATCTCCTCACCATCCATCCTTTCAAGTTATAAAGAATTATGGTATTTGTATCTAGAGATTATTTATAGACCACTCTAAAGAGATTCAAACTTTGTATGTCTTCCTGGCTTAGCTCTATCCTTATCCCACTTGAGGACCAAATATCCTTCTTTGAAACTTTGTGAAGAAGCTCCTTTGTCAAAGGTTCTCTTCACTTTTACTTGATGGCTTTCCATGGCTAGCATGGACTGATGTTTTTTCTCTTCCAACTCCATAAGCTTAGCATTTCTGATATCCATAGGTCTATTCTCCAATAACTCAAGTTGGTGCTTCAGTTCTAGGGTAGGAAATTCAAGAGAAATTGGCATTCTTATTTCCTTACCATATGCCATCTTGTATGGAGAGTTAGATATTGACTTTTTATAGGTGATACTATCAACCCATAGAGCTAAATTAAATTTGAGATATCATGACCTCTAATTATCTTCAATTTATCATCTTATGATCTTCAACGGGTTCTTATTAGTGGACTCAGCAAGACCATTTCCTTGGGGATAGTGGTTTGATGAAGTTTTGAGATAAATCCCATGTTGAACAACCCAAAAACTAATCCTAGTCCCCATAAAGGCTATAGTAATTTTATAAATAATAGTTGAAGGGACTCCAAACCTAGTAATCAGACCTTCATAGAAATATAGAACATTAGTCTCATTTTCTTCCTTCAATGCCACTACTTTTATCCATCTAGTGAAGTAATCCATGATAGTTATTATCCATTTATAACTTGAGCTTGAAGGGGGGTTAATGAGACCAATAAATTCCAATCCCCATTGGATAAAGGGTTGATCCACTATAATTGGTTGGAGGGGTAAGGCTACAAGTTTCACCTTTACTACAAACAAAGCACATTGTCTACATTTCCTAACCCATGCATGATAATCACCAAATAAGATTAGCCAATAATACCCACCTCTCATGATATTGTGGGCTATGGTCCTTGTTGAATAATTCCCTCCACCATGTCCATCATGGAACTCTTTAAGCAGCATTTCCTTTTGATGTTGTTTAATGCATCTTAATAACATGCCATTGATATCTTTATTGAACAAAACACCATCAACAAGAAGAAATAGAATGGATTGTAATCTGAAATATCTTCTTTTTAAAGGAGTTATGTTAGAGGGATAAATACCATCTTGGAGATATCATACCAAATCATGATACCAGCTAGAAGGTAGGGTATAAACAACTGTAACTTCATCAGTTGACACCATAACCATATCATTGGCTTCTTTTAAGTCTTGGGATAGATGCTCATAAATTACTTTACTTCCAATCAGCTTTGTGCCTTTACTCTCCACATCATACTCCATTACCTTTATTATATCAAATGTGATGATGTGTTGTGATGGTTTGGTTGTCTAAGATCACCAAATTCACACTTTAAGCTTACTTAAAGTGTTTCAAAAGCTTGTAAATGACAAGTGATCTTTTACTAAAATCTATTTATTCTTTCCACCATTAGATCACCCTTCAATTAGGACCCTACTTAGCTTCTTATTTTGGATTAGGAAAATTTTGGTATATAGGCCAAATTTGGTCAACATCTTTAGTGACTTAGCTGGGCAGCATGTTTGTTGTGCTTGAGAACTCAGACCATTTACATGATTCTTGGATTCACCAATAATGATGAATCTGATCCATGACTGCAAAAAATATTTTAACTTGGAAAGATAATGAATTATAATAAAATAAGGAAGGAAATAAACAAAATATGGAATATAACTAAATAAATAAAAATAAAACAAACTAATTTGTTAGGATAGCACTTGGAGGAAATCCAAAACAATATACAAGGAACTCAACCTTCAATAGAAATGTTTCAATTGTATCCCATTAACTAAGATATGAAGCTCCTAATCATCCATAGTTACAAGTTGGAAGGCATTATGGGATTTATAGGTAGAGATTATGTATGAACCACTCCAAAGAGAGTCAAAATTTATATGCCTTCTTGGCTTAGATCTATCCTCATCCCAATTGAGGACCAAATCTCCTTCTTTGAAACTTCATGAAAAATCTCCTTTGTCAAAGGTTCTCTTTACTTTTGCTTGATGGATTTCCATGGCTAGCATGGACTGATGTCCTATTTATTTCAACTCCATAATATCAGTGTATCTTTTCTCCATAGGTTCATTTTCCAACAACTCAAGTTGGTGCATCAGTACTAGGGAAAGAAATTCAAAAAAAATATGCATTCTTACTTCTTTACCATTTACCAATTATAATTGTACTTCCCATGACCCTAATCCTCCCTATGATTACACATTATCTCACATGTAGACTATCAACCTTGGTTATCCCACTTAGATTAATAGGCCACTTGTTCATACCTCTCCCATGCATTATTCCCATCCTTTAACAATTATGGATATTTCTCATGCCAAAAGGGCTTTCTAGGGACCCCCTAGGACCCTTTAGGGAGCTCTTTGACCATCTTAGGCCCCTTTTTGACTTAGGATACACATTTCCTTCATGAAATCCATGGCCTATGTTGTGGCCTTGGAAGAATGCATGAAAATTCATTGATTTGGTCCATAATAGTCATAAACGACTAGTTTTTTGACTTGTTGATGGATGAGGGTTGGATATAGGCATGTTTCCTCATTCATTCACTCTCTATTCAATCTTACTCCATTATTTATGTAACTCTACTTTGATCATCTCACATTGATATCCTATCTACCTCCTTGAATCTCTCTTGATTGTTGCTTAGCATAATTGTTTTACTTTTGAAAAAGGATGCCCTACTTTTTTATTACATCCATTGGTGATTCTCTTTACTCTTAATAGTGTTCCTAAATGTTGTGGACTCTTCCTTGCCTCCTCAAGACTCCATTGCACCTATCACTTGTGCTATTTACATTGCCTCTCATATATTGGTGGTTTCTCCTTCATCTCTTCCATAGCTTTGGCTCTTGGTTTGGACTTACCCTACATACAACCTAATCCTCTTCCTCTCTTACCTTATATCTTGGATAATCAGTTGGTAGAAAGTATACACATCTCTTTGAGTTTGATATGAGGGCACTTTTATTTACAAAGTGAAACTCTTTACTTATTTGCATTAGTATATATGATAGGGTTTGTTTTGTTTTAAAAAACTAGATGTTGGATATCTTGCTTAGTATAGTTTTTAAAGTTTCTTATATTTGTGCATATCCAAAGAGTAATTTCATTACCTAAAATATTCCTTTGTTGTATGTAATTTATCTCCTTAGAAGCTTTCTCCTTTGCATAATAGTAAAATTAGAAAACTTGTGCAAACCCTCTCTCTCTTTCTTTCTTACTAAAACTAGAAATATTGCATTATTAAGAAATAGTAGTATTGCATTGAAATATAGCTCAAATCTAGAATAGGCATGCTCTTGAGCCCTTGCTTGAAAAATGTCTTTATTTCCTAAAATGTCTTTCATTTGGCCTCAAAGTGCCTTAGTTTCTATATTTACATTCCATTGGCTATTTAATTTCATTCAATATTGTTACTTTTACATTGTTTGTGTAAACCATAGTATAGTTTTATCCACTTGCTTTATTGTGGTTGGATCCACTAGAGGAACTAGTGTACCTTGTGCACTTGTTCATACTAACCCCAACTTAGTTTAAAAGTATTTATATATATTGTTGAAAGCCAAAAAATTAGATAGCCTCTATAGACCTCCTATAGCCCTTCAAACCCCTAAGCCTTTTAGCCTCTTACTGGTTTGCTTTAGCATCCTTCCAAACACTGGTGGTTTCATTCAGATTCTTGGAGATACACCAACTTATAAGGAGAGTTGGTTATTGAATTTTTGTAGGTGATCCTATCATCCCATAAAAATAACATCAATTTGAGATGCCATGACCTTTGATTATCTTCAATTGTTCTTATGATCTTTAATAGGTTCTTATTAGTGGACTCATGAAGACCATTTCCTTGGGGATAGTAGTTTGATGAAGTGTTGAGATAAATTCCATGTTGAATATCCTATAAAATAATATTTTTCCCCATAAAGGCCATATAATTTTCAAAAATAATAGTTGAAGGTGTTTCTATTCAAATTTTGCTTTTTCAGATTCAAGAGAGAGAAGAAACTAAAGAGATAATGGACAAGGCATGTGAAGTACCTGGATGAAGATCGTGCACCGTAATCAAGACATTTGTGAGCACCCCTCTTTGGCTGTGGAGGAATGACACCTGCAAAGAAGAAGAACTTGGACAAGAAAACGTTAGATGGATAGGCGGTGGGTTGCCAAGCGAAAGCTTGTTCTCGAAAGTGTGAAAACTTCCTCAAGGGAGGTCAACCCACTGATAACAGACAGATAAAAGATCAAGGAAATACAGAATGCCAGAATACAGAAGTGATAAACAAATTAGAAAGGAAAAAAAAGACAAAATGATTACCTGAAGGAGATGTTAGGCTGATGACAGTCGCCGAGGTCAGAAATGTCGCCGGCGTCGGTTAGCTGATCTGTCGACGTCAGTTATCCTGCCGACGTCAGTTGGGGAAGTGACTGGTGTCGGTCGGGGTTGTGGCCTGTAGTCGGGTCTGGGTTGGTTTCTGGACTGTGGACAGGTCAGAGACAGAGTTTATGGACGTGCTTAAATGATTTGGAGAATGGTCTGGGTCTGGTTGGGTGCCCTGTGCAGGGTCTTTGTTGGCAGGGGGATGAGGAAGTTGTTTGGGATTGGATTAAAAGGGGGACAAGAAAGAGGAAGATGGACAGGGGACAAGTTTTGAGAAGGCTTTTTAGCCTCTCAGGGGAAGGACACATCAAGTAGAAGACAGTAGATAGGATAGATAACTGAGACTAAATGAGAGAATGAAATAAAACCATGAAATTGCTTACCTTTGGCTTGCTGAATGAAGAACGGAGGAGCTGTAGTTGGAGCCATGAAAGACTTGTTGCAAGAAGAAATCCCTGATCTAAAGTCTTTGCACCTGCTGCTACTGTTGCACGAGGTCCAGAGAGAAGAGAGTCGGATACCAAAGTGCCAAGAGGATTCCGTTTGCAAGCTCAAGGTTCCAGGGGCTGCAACAGATGCAGAAAGGGGTAATGAAGGCTGCCGATGCCGGCAGTTTCACCGACATCGGCCGAAGGGTTGCCGACGTCGGTGGTGGCAGAATGGGGATAGAGGCTAAAAATAGCCTCTGCCCATTCTTGCACACCGCCGAGCGAGGGGTTGTGGGAAGAACGATTATAAGGACACTTAAATGGGCATGGGGGGGAAAGATAATGAGGAGATTTGACATAATAAATGCTAGGGGGAAGGTGGAGGGATTCAAGGGAGGATCCAAGGTGGCAAGGGTGAGGTGGAAAGGGGGCCACTTAATTAAAATATTTAAGTTTATTTTAATCAAATGGATGGAGAGGACCAAGGCCAAGGGTTAGGATAGGGGTTTGAGGTGGACAAGGGGGAGAACCAAGGTGCAGACACATTTGTGGTGTCTACATTTGCCCCTTTTTGTCTTGTTGGTTGTTCTTGATGAACTGCAAGACAAAAATAGGAGTTGGTTGCCCCAGGGAAAGGATGAGGTGTTCCCCCTCAAAGCGATAGTCGAGAGAAGGGAACCGAAGATCGAGTGTCGATTTGATAGAGAAACGGATAGAAGAGAGTGAGTGAAGATGCTGTAGTAGTCGTGATTACGCGTAGTCCACTTCACGGGAGGGTCGGGTCAAATTGTCGCATGGTCAAGGAGTGCCAAAATTGAAGTAACTGAGCCCCAGCATTTAGTCGTCTGCTAATTGGGTCACTCAATCTAAGCCAAAGCTCTAAATGGTCATCATGTTCTAGGTATCCCAGGCTCAGGAAGTGCTCCCAGAGACACAAAAAAGTCACAGGTAGTAGGGATCAACTGGCTCGCGATCCTATACTTGCGAAGGGTCAAAAATAGTCTGCAGACAATTTTGCTAACCAGCCGTGAGGTAGCATACATGCAAAAACAACCAAGGCAACATTGTCTTGGAAGTGGTCGAAGGTCAAAGGATGGTCATTGGTCAAGGGGATGGATGGAAGAAAGGATGTGGCCGAGCTAACCCCAGAAGACCCCATGTCAACTGAGTGCTGCCTACATAGCCCCTGTCGTTAGGGGCCTCAGGCCAATGTAGTTCTCCCTAAAAAGGGAGGAAGGGTCAAAGAGGTTGATTGGTCTTGGTCAAAGTCGCAGAAGAGAAGGTTTGTCCATCAAAGAGATGAACAAATGGGGGTGGTTGAGCTAACCTTAGAAGATGTGGTATCTGAGTGCTGCCTACATAGCCCTGGTCATAGGGCCTCAGACCAATGTAGTTCGGACTAAAGGTCTGATTGATCAATGATTGGATGTGGTCAAGTGTCAAAATGATGAGGGTAAGATGATGCTATAGATGTCACATGGGCCAAGAGGCTTTCATCCCTAGCAAGTTTTCGTAGTCGTGATGGATGCATGCTAAAAATGAATGGAAGTCGATTTATGCTTCAGCAAGTATTGGTTTATGCCTAACATAAATTGGGTCTGGTCGGTAGTTCCCATGTGTATTGGTATCCATGGAAACTATGTGAAATGGACTAGGATGATGCCAGCTGAAAATGATGAAAAATGGCTTGGTTTGAGGATGAGTCGACAATTGATGTGGTTAAATGTGACCAAAGTGTAGAGAAAAGATGAAAGGAAAATTGCTCTTTCATTGACAAGGACCAGAAAGGAAGCATAGATAGGGGTTATTAGAACCAAAGCCCCATTCATGCATTACGTCGTTGACCAGTGTGGTGTTAGAACGGTAATCGAATCACTTTGACATTAAAGTGAGCTCAAAGTCCCCTGAGCAGGTGATAGGAGGTGGATAGGGTAACCTAGTTTAAGAGCAGGAATAACCGTGCCCCTTTTTATAGGAGACTCTGAGACAACTACAAGCCAAGTCCATGACCCGTTTTTTTTTTTTTTTTTTTTTTTTTTTGGTGCAGGCTGATCGATGCGGGAAGCCTACATAGAGATGTCTTTTAATGTAGTGGTCATGTTGCGAAGCTGATCAATGCGGGAAGCTTCTAAGAAAGGTTGCTGTTTGTAGCAAGATTTAGTCATAGCCATCCTTCGAGGGAGTGGTCTATATTTCTGCTTTATAATGTTTGAATAGTTGTCCTTCAAGGGATCAGTCTATTAGCTACAGTAATGATAGTACAGCTGTCCTTCGAGGGAGCAGTCTGTCTTTTTGATTTGATTTTGTGACCTTGTTTATATTTTGACATCTTGATATTATTTTTTGATTTTTTGATTTTTTGTGGGTCATGGACAAGACTGTAGAAGTTCAAGGACTCCCCTTTTATTAGGGCAAAGCATGCATGCGTCATAAAAGGGTTGTAGAGGACTTGATAAAGGGGAATAGGGTTGAAAGGGATGAGGATTAAGAGGATGAGGATTGCTCAAGGGACGAGCTCAAGTTACGTGCCAAGTAGGCGAGTACTCGACTAACAAAAGAATGGTCGAAGATGCAACGCATTAAGAGGCTCAAGTTCTGGCTGTCCATCGAGGGAGGACAGACGATAAGTCCCTGACCCATACTTGTGCGTGATGATAAAAGGTCCAAGCCAATTGGGGGAGAATTTGCCTCATTTACTTTGCTCCATATTGGTCACGTGCTGATTCTCTTTGAGGACGAGGTCTCCGATGTTGAAATCTCATTCTCACAGATTTTTGTTGTAGGCCTGCTTTATGCGACTTTGGTAGACATGGAGATGATTGAGGGCAGCAAGATGGCACTCATCAAGTAACTCAAGTTGAGCTAAGAGATCTTGAGGAAAGTCGTCGTTGGAGAGAATGTCATGCAAGGAGATGTAGAGAGACGGGATCTGTACTTCGAGAGGTAAGACAGCCTCTGTTCTGTACACGAGGGAGAAAGGAGTAGCACCTGTAGAAGTTCGGATGCTAGTGCGGTAGGCCCACAAAGCGAAGCGAATATGAATGTGCCAATCCCTTCCTGTATCGTTGACCACCTTCATGAGAATTTTGGTGAGAATTTTGTTGGAAGCCTCTGCCTGCCCATTTGCTTGTGGGTAGTAAGGCGAAGAAAAGCTGAGTTTGATGCCAAATGAGTCACATAGTTTTTGGATAGTCTTGTTTTTGAAGGACTTGCCGTTGTCGGTGATGATTTTGTGAGGGACACCGAAACGACAGATGAGTGGCTGCTGATGAAGTCGACAATTTTGTCAGCTTTTGTGGAGACAAGAGGAATGGCTTCCACCCACTTGGTGAAATACTCAGTGGTAGTGATGATGGACTGATGATGAAGAGACGAGTGAGGGTTAATCTCACCGATGAGATCTAAGCCCCACTGAGAGAAAGGCCAAAAATCTTGAGCGACTTGCAAGGCATGGCTGGGGAGATGAAGCAGGTTAGAGTGCTGCTGACACTTGATGCAACGTCGAACATAGTCGCTATAGTCTTGATGAAGGGTGGGCCAATAATAACCCAGGCAAAGGATGCGCTTGGCAACCGAGTTTCCACTGAAGTGTCCACCACAAATTCCATCATGGACTTGCTTTATGGCTTGAGGAGCTTCAGTGGAGGTTAGACAGTGAAGGAGGAGGCCGTCGAAGCCTCGTTTATAGAGAAGACCTCTTAGCATGGTATAGCAAGCTGTGCGCTTGATGAAAGCTCACCGCGCATTGCTAGAGAGGTTGGGAGGAGTGACAGAAAGAGACAAGTAGTCCACGAGTTGCTTATACCAGTCATCTCGTGGGCTAGAATTGATAGTGTTGATATGGTCGATGTGAGGAGAGATGTATGAAGGCAAAGGTACGTGATGCACTATGACAAAAAGGTGAGATGATGATGATGAAGATGGGATATGCGAAGCAAGAGAAGCCATGGTGTCGGCAAACTTGTTCGTAGAGCGTGGAATAGTCTGCAAGAGGTAATGGTCGAAAGATGCCAAAAGAAGGTCAACACGATTCCTATACTTCTGTAAAACTTCATTTTTACAGAGATATGAACCGTTAACTTGATTGACGATGAGCTGTGAGTCGTCGAAGATGTTGATAGACTTGATGTGGAGAGAAAGGGTAGTCTGAAGTCCCAAAATTAAGGCCTCGTATTTGGCCATATTATTGGTACAATCAAAGTCAAGCTTGAAAGATAGAGGCATGGGCTCCCCTTCAAGTGGGATGAGGATGACCCCCGCACCCCCACTGAGTTGACATTTGGAGCCATCAAAGAACATGGTCATTTGGTAGACAGTGTCATCGGTGGAGAGTGTGGTGATAGACTCGTCAGGGAACTCAAACTGTGAAGGTTAATTGTCGGGAAGAGGGGCATCTGCCAGTTGGTCAACGATGGTTTGCCCCTTGATAGATTTTTGCTGGATGAATTCGAGGTCAAACTCAGCGAGCAGCATAAGCCACTGAGCCATACATTGATTCTAATATGGCTTGGAGTGCATGTACTTGAGCGGGTCGGTGTGAGTGACGACAAAGGTTTTGTGGTTGAGAAGATAGTGGCAGAGCTTGGTGGCAGAAAAGACTAATGCCAAATAGAGTTTCTCGGTATGAGTATACCGAGTTTCGTAGTCGACCAGTGTTCGGCTGATGTAGTAAACCACTTGCTCACGATGATGCTCATCTCGGTGCGCGATCATGGCACCTAACGAATGGTTGGTGGCAGAGATATAAAGGTAGAAGGGTTGGTTGTCTTTAGGTGGAATGAGGACTGGTGGAGAGACTAAATAACTTTTGAGGGCTTCAAAAGCCTCTTAACAGTCCTTATCCCATTTAAAGGAGACATCCTTCTTAAGGAGATGATGGAAAGGTTGGCAGCGGTCTGAAAGCTGCGAGATGAAATGGCGAATGGACTGGAGCTTCCCTTGTAGACTGCAAAGTTGCTTGAGATTGGTCGGGGGTGGCATTTCGAGGATAGCACGGATCTTGGCGGGATCTATCTCGATACCACGAAAGGAAACGATGAAGCCGAGAAGTTTGCCTAAGAGGACCCCAAAGACACACTTTTTGGGGTTAAGCCAGACATTGTATTGAAGAAGGCGAGAGAAGATGATTGTGAGAATGGTCAAGTGGTTGCGGCAAAGTTTGGACTTGCCGAGAAGGTCATCCACATAGTCCTCCATGATTTTGTGGAGGAGATCATGGAAAATGTAGGTCATGGCACGCTGATATGTGGCACCAGCATTTTTCAAGCTGAAAGGCATGACTCGATAGTAGAAAGTCCCCTATGGGGTGATAAAGGTAGTCTTGTGCTGATCTTCTGGTGCGATCAAGATTTGATTGTATTCTGAAAACTCGTCCATGAGAGATAGCATCTCATGGCCGGCCGTGAGATCAACAAGCTGGTCAATGTTAGGAAGAGGAAAGTCATCTTTGGGATAGGCTAGGTTAAGGTCGTGATAGTCCATGTAGATCTGAATCCCCCCAGTTGCTTTAGTAACTGGGACGATGTTAGAGACCCACTATGGATAATCGATGGGTTGGATGAAGGAGACAGAAAGAAGGCGCTGAAGCTCCTCTTTGACAAGGAGCACAATGCGAGGATGCATCTTTCGAAGCTTTTGCCTAACAGGCTTAGCCTCTGGTTTGGTGACAATGTTATGGGTAGCAATAGTGGGGTCAATGCCAGGCATGTCGCTGTAAGTCCAGGCAAAGGCCTTGCTATGGTTGGAAAGGAACTGGGCATAGTCAAGCTGCTCCTGAGCATCTAAAGATTGGCCAATCTTTAAGACGTGAGGAACATCAGAAGAAGAAGGGAGGTTGATGTCAATGGTGGATTCATTTAACATAACCTAGGTCTCGGAAGGGAGGAAATGTTGGATGAAAGAGTCATCAGCACCCATGTAGGAAAGGATGGCATCATCGTCAACACAGTGGACAGTGTGAATGGTTGCCGACTCATCCTCTACCATGCTAGGAAAAATGAGAGGGAGAGACCTGGACACCCCATTGAGCTGATAGATCAGGGGATCCAGGCGAATGGTGTTTATGGAAAAAAAAACTAGGAGGGATGGAAACCACCGACTCCGTAGGTGACGAAGGAGAAATGGGTGAGTTTGGAGGAGATTGGTCAATGGTTGGCTCGGGACAAAGGTCAGAAGGAGCCTGAGTGGGGTCATGATATCCCAGGCCATACCGTTTCTTGGCATTGTCATCATTGAGTGGCTCAATAGGCTGATGAGAGCCCTGCTCATAACGTCTGAAACCAAAACCCTTCCATGCACACCTATAAAGGTAAGTGTGTGCAAAGGCGGGGTTGCCAAGAAACGAGAAATCAGATGTGAAAGGTTGGGGTGAAGAAAGGGAATTGCCATTGGTAGGAGCCTGATTAAGCCCCCCATAGACAAAGTTGGTTTGGAAGTGAGGAGGACCATAAGGCATGACCATCCCGATCTGATGGTCGTAATTGGGACCGAGGTGAAGGCGTCCATACTCTTGCGGAGTTTGGAACATGTTTAGGGTCAACAAGCGATATTCCCCAAGTGACAGTCATTGGAAGATGTCTTCCATGGGGTCTTTGGTCGGTGCTTGAAGAGGAGGGGTGAGGGTGACCGCCGATTGCGAACTGGTCGAAGCTTCCACAGATGGAGGCGGTGCTGGAGTTGACGGCTTGATGGGAATGAGGATATCGTTGGGATGGTAGGTTGTGTTTCAAGTTTTGAAGGGTGAAGGGTCAGTGGGGATGGTGTGGACTTGCTCGTCATGCTCGAACTTCACATAACGGTGCAGGG
The DNA here is from genome assembly GCA_037957365.1 of Torreya grandis. Taxonomy (NCBI): domain Eukaryota; kingdom Viridiplantae; phylum Streptophyta; class Pinopsida; order Cupressales; family Taxaceae; genus Torreya; species Torreya grandis. Next base: position 1,516,637 of record JARHVA010003416.1, on the reverse strand, counting down.
TGGAGGGTATACAGGCCATGGCATGGATCCAAGGTCGGCCCAGTAGAAGGTTGTATTGAAACTCTCCTTCGATGATATAGAAGAGCTCCGAGACTGTGCGTGGACCAACACGAATGTAAAAGATGACTGTGCCAATGGTCGTGGCAGTGGTGTCGTTGAAAGAGCGTAAGATCACATCAGTTTTGGAGACGCAATTCTTGGGAAGAGCCAGCTGATCAAAGGCGTGGGTAGAGATAATGTTGATGCTAGCGCCGCCGTCGATCATAACGCATTTAATGCGTGTTCAATCAACATAGGCAGTGATGAAGAGGGCGGCATCCTGATCTTTTGTGTTAGATGTGGGAATCTCAGAATCACTAAATGTGATGGAGGCGACAGGAGATAAAGAATGGATGAGGGTAGCGAGTGGTTGGGGGTCCTCGAGTTGGACCTCCGCTACCTGCAAGGCTTAGATAAGGGCTTGACGGTGCTGAGGTGAGGTTTGGATAAGGTCATAAAGAGACATCTTTACAGGTGTCTGGTGAAGCTGCTTCAGCATGGAGTCGTGAATTGGCCCAGAAGAGGAAGACAAAGAAGGTTGGGACGTGCCAAGGATAGAAATTTTAGGCTTGGGCACAAGAGGTGGCTTGATGAAGGGATAGGTCCAAAGAATGGCAGCTTTTTCTTTTTCCTTGTCCTTTTGTGACCTAGTGGTTATACGGATAGCATTGATTTCGAAAATAGGAGGTGAAGAAGGGGTCATGTCTTGCTGGTGAGATGTTGACGTGTTTGAAGAGGTTGGATGGGAAAGAGTCGGGGTCTAGTCAAGAGTGTCCTCAAGGAGAAGAGTGTCTTTCTCCATATGGTGGCGGATGACGGCCTTGAGGGCACAATAAGTCTCGGTGTCGTGTCCTGGTGTACGATGATATAAGCAAATTTTTGTGTCGTTGAACCAGGAGGGCTTGGACCCGAGAGGTTGGAAAGGCTTGATGGGCGAAAGGGTTATGTCGGAGGTCTGCAGAAGTCAGCGCAATATCAACGAGTATGAGCCCACTAAAGGGTCCACGCTAGTTGATGTGCGCAAGGTTGGTGACTTTTGCTTAGGTAAGGTTAGACGAGGTTTTCGTACCACCTTATGGGTTGATGGTGCGGTGACAGACGGAGACAGCTCTTTCTTGGTGATTGGTACCACCTTTTTAGGAGAGGGATGGCTGGAAGTAGGTAGAGGAAGCAAAGGAGGCAACGAGTTTTGGTTGAAGGCCGGAGTGGGAAGGATGCTGGTCAAGGTTGAAGGATGGGGGCCCAAAATGGATGGCAATGGTGACAGAGAAGGAGGTGTTCATTTCTGTGGTCTGGCAGTCCTCTTCGACTTGGTTGGAAGACTACTGCTGGTCGAGGTCTGGCCTAGGTCCACCTTCACTTGTGGGTGAGTGAGGGTGGAGACAGGACGAATGCCAAATGACTTGATGGGCTTAGACGAGATAGATGCAGGTTTCAGTTTTGATGGGTTTGGTTGAGGTTTGAGAGTCTGGTCTTTGTCAAGAGTCTGAAGAGATTCTGCCTTGGGAGGATTAGCAGCATGTGATGAGAGGGTGCGGGTATGTTGAAGGGCTTTAAGACGCTCCCACAACACCTGAGGCATCACTTTCCTTGAAGGGAGAAGTGCGATTTTCTCCACTAACCGAGAAAATGGCTGAGAAGAAGAGGTTGATGGTTGCGAGGTTGAAGACGAGATGGGTGTAGTGGTCTTAGACGCATGGTGTGGTGAAGTCATGATAGATTTAGATGAAGATGAAGGGGAGACAGGTTCTTCCCCAGGTGGAGAAGAAACCAGGGAGTGAGGCTCCTCCAGCAGATAAAGGGCAGGGATGATGGTGCCCTCCACTTGCGGCTGAGGAGTAGGAAGGGTCGGGTCCTCCATAGGCAGTAGAAAGGAGGATGGCGAGACCGGTGGTGCTGGTAAAGCCGAGGTGTCCTCCAAGATGAGAGAGGTCGATGAAGAACTAGCCAGGGAAAGAGGTTCGTCCACATGTGATGGACTGATTGATGGACTAACCTCTTGAGGTTGATTGGGGACGAAGGGAGAGACCGTATTGACTGTTCGAATGTTGTGCTCATGATTGTCATCAATTAAGGTCTGGACATTGTTCTGAGTTGGCAGATGATTAGGGAAAGGTTGTTTAAAGATGTCAATGGCCTGATTAGGGGGTGAATTTGGATTGTCTAAGATGAGATCCCCCTTTTCAAGCATGTCTTGGATTATGTTCTTAAAAGTTTTGCAATTTTCCGTGTCATGGCCCTTAACACGGTGGAAGCTGTAGAAGTCTTGCTCCCTATACCACGCGGGGATGGCATGTGAGGGATCAAATTATGGAGGAGGTCAGGCTTGAGGGAGATTGAGGGCCCCCTATTTAACAAGCTTTTCCAGCACAGACGTGTATGATTCTCTGAGAGGAGTATATCGTCGTTGTACGTATCTTTGCTGCAATTGGCAAGTGGCGCTCTGAGATGTGGATGGCTCAAGCTGATTAGTTGAAGAAGAGGAAGGTCTAACAACCACGGCATTAGCTGAAGCCTTGGATTTATAATTGGATGATGATGGCTTAGCAGAGGAAGAGTCATTGGTCTTAGAGCTGGGATTCTTGCTCCGCAACTTGACTTTATTCTCCTCGATGGCATGCAACTCAAGTTTGTGGGCCATCGTGAAGGCCTCGTCAAAAGTGTGGAAGGTTTGAACCCTCAGGGTGGAAGAAATATGTCTGGCACAGGCTTGGGAAAAGAGTTCAATAAGCTCAGCCTAGGGTAAGGAAAAGGAGAGTTGATTGATGAGGCCTCTCCATCGAGCAACGAAGTCGGCTATGGACTCGTCCTCGAATTGCCGGATAGAATAGAGGTCCGTGATTGAGACCTTCTTGGTTATGTTGATGGAAAAGTGATCGAGGAAGAGCTGAGCCAATTGTGTGAATGAGAAGAGAGAATGGCTGGGAAGGGAGCTGTACCAGTCGAGCGTAGCACTCGAGAGAGACATAGGAAATGTGCGTAAGAGTAATGTATCGTCATGGCCAATGAGGTAACAGGCATGTCTAAACGCCCGCAAGTGTTGCTATGGGTCTTCCTTATTTTGAAAGCGAGAAAACTTCAGAAGCTCCCACTGGCTAGGATATGGTCTAATTGGGACAAAAGGGTGAATGGGCTCATTGCAGATCTGCTCATATGAGAGAGCGTTGCGCGAGCCAGAAACAGAGGTCTCTAGACTGGTCATCTTGTCCATCAGCATTTTGATGATGTTTGCTGACAGATTGATGGGTGGTGCACCCCCTAAGTTGTAGGGCGGTTGGAAGAGGCTAGGGGAGGTATATGATGTAGTCGGTTGGCCCTGTAAAGGCGCAACATAGGGGTAACTAGTCGTAGGGATGGATGAAGAGGCTAAAGGTGGTTGGGTAGAAGGCATAGCTAGGCCCGATGTTGCCACGAGAGGTTGGACTGTGGTAACGGGGGCCAATGGATAAGAGGCCACCTGGTGTTGATAGGGGCCAGGGTAGGCAGGATAGAGACGACAAGGTTCTGAAAAGGAGTGGATAGCGGTTGAGTGGGTTGAGGTTGACAAGGGGCCGGAACCCCAGTGGAAGTGGGCCCAATGATAGAGGGAGAGGCCACACCTGGAGGATTGGTCAAAGTCTGAGTCTGGTCAGTGGTCAAAGCGATGGCTTGAGTGTCCAAAGGTTGAACTACGGATGCTGTCGATACAGCTGTAGTTACGGCAAGGGAGGTTGGCATTCTATAGATTGGATTGCCCAAGGAGTCTCGCGTTCAGCTATGCACGAGATAGTGTTGCAAGGCCTTGACGTTGAGGTCCAAGAATCGTTTGAAATCTTGGTCCCCTTCTTAGACAATGGGAGTCTGCAGCGGGGTTGGACGGGTAGGAGTTCTTTCGGTCTCCGAGTTGAACTCCATTGTAGGCTCGATCACGGATGGGGTAGACGGAAGTGGTTGGCGGCTGGCGTGGTTGACAAGAGCCTTGGCTTGGCTACAAGTCAAAACCATGCAAGGCAAAGAAGGTTTAGGTTTCAGGAACTGTGTTGTTCAGTTTCAAAAAACCAGGATGGAGTCTTTGGCAGAGAAGGGACAGGTTTTAGGCTGCTAGTTTTGAAAAAAAAGGATAGTGACAGAGACCGACGTCAGTTGAAAAACTGATGTCGGTAAGAGAGGAAAGTCGACGTCAGTGACTGGACTGATGCCGGTGACTGGGGAAAGCCGACGTCGGTGGCAGAACCGATGCCGGTGACTGTGTTTTCCAGAGAACTAAAAGATTTGAAGATTCTTGGAAAAACAATGAAGAAAGCGTCCTCACTCACTCAAATAAACAAATGAGAAGAGGAAAACAGAGAGAGACAGACAAGCCTAAGCGATAAATCCTAGGAATTGACTTTTAGAAGCTGTGGCTTATGCCTTAAATGAATGTTTGGGGAGATTGGCTGCAAGAAGGGTCCTAGAAGAAGGCAGTCTAAAGATGGTTTCAGGTGTTATTTTAGGTGCTCAAAAATCTGTGTTAGGGTCTGGTACGTGGCCTGGTGCTAAGGAACAAGCTCCCCTCACTTCACGATTCCAGTGGTTAGCTGGTCTCGCTTAGCCAAGATATACCTCGCCTAGAGTTTATCTTCTGCCAGAGAATGGAGTGGGCTTCCCCCTTGGTGATGAAATCCAAGTAGGGTCACCGAGACAGGTAAGGTATCCACTGGGGGATGAAATCCCAGTCGGGCCTTGTCTCAGGTAAGTTTTATGTTCGTTTTAGTGCATGTGGTTTGGTAGTGTAACATCAAGTGTCTATGGTTTATTCAATATGCGTCTAAGTTACTAGATGTGGACTAAGAAGATGTAAGCACAAGCAGAAATGAATGCAAAGTGTTTTAATGCCCAAGTCGAAATGTGATGTTTGTTATGAAGACAAGTTTTGAAAAAGGGTTGAGAGTATGATGTTTAGACTAGTCTAGAAATGCAAGGAAGAAAGATTCGTTTTAGTCCTACTTATAGTGTCATTGAGAAGAAAAAAAGGAGGAGAAAAGGTAAGAACCTAATGCTCCTAAATGAATGAAGAAGAAAAGGAACCCAAGAGGAACCTAGGGTCCCACCGGGCGTACCAGAATGTTTCTATTCAAATTTTGCTTTTTCAGATTCAAGAGAGAGAAGAAACTAAAGAGATAATGGACAAGGCATGTGAAGTACCTGGATGAAGATCGCACACCGTAATCTAGACATTTGTGAGCGTGCCTCTTTGGCTGTGGAGGAATGACACCTACAAAGAAGAAGAACTTGGACAAGAAAACGTTAGATGGATAGGCGGTGGGTTGCCAAGAGAAAGCTTGTTCCCGGAAGTGTGAAAACTTCCTCAAGGGAGGTCAACCCACTGATAATAGATAGATAAAAGATCAAGGAAATACAAAATTCCAGAATATAGAAGTGATAAACAAATTAGAAAGGAAAGAAAAGACAAAATGATTACCTGAAGGAGATGTCGGGCTGATGACAGTCGCCGAGGTCAGAAATGTCATCGGCGTCGGTTAGCTGATCTGTCGACGTCGGTTATCCTACCGACGTCAGTTGGGGAAGTGACTGGCATCGGTCAGGGTTGTGGCCTGTAGTCAGGTCTGGGTTGGTTTCTGGACTGTGGATGGGTCAGAGACAGAGTTTATGGACGTGCTTGAATGATTTGGAGAATGGTCTGGGTCTGGTTGGGTGCCCTGTGCAGGGTCTTTGTTGGCAGGGGGATGAGGAAGTTGTCTGGGATTGGATTAAAAGGGGGACAGGAAAGAGGAAGATGGACAGGGGACAGGTTCTGAGAAGGCTTTTCAGCCTCTCAGGGGAAGGACACAGCAAGCAGAAGACAGTAGATAGGATAGATAACTGAGACTAAATGAGAGAATGAAATAAAACCATGAAATTGCTTACCTTTGGCTTGCTAAATGAAGAATGGAGGAGCTGTAGTTGGAGCCACGGAAGACTTGTTGCAAGAAGAAATCCCTGATCCAGAGTCTTTGCACCTGCTACTGCTGTTGCATGAGGTCCAGAGAGAAGAGAGTTAGATGCCAAAGCGCCAAGAGGATTCTGTTTGCGAGCTCAAGGGTCCAGGGGCTGTAACGGATGCAGAAAGGGGTAATGAAGGCTGCTGACACCGGTAGTTTCGCCGACGTCGGCCGAAGGGTCGCCGACGTCGACGGTGGTAGAATGGGGATAGAGGCTAAAAATAGCCTCTGCCCATTCTTGCACACCGCCGAGCGAGGGGTTGTGGGAAGAATGGTTATAAGGACACTTAAATGGGCGTGGGGGGGAAAGATAATGAGGAGATTTGACATAATAAATGCTAGGGGGAAGGTGGAGGGATTCAAGGGAGGATCCAAGGTGGCAAGGGTGAGGTGGAAAGGGGGCCACTTAATTAAAATATTTAAGTTTATTTTAATCAAATGGATGGAGAGGACCAAGGCCAAGGGTTAGGATAGGGGTTTGAGGTGGACAAGGGGGAGAACCAAGGTGCAGACACATTTGCGGTGTCTACAGAAGGGACTCCAAACCTAATTATCAGACCTTCATAGAAATCTAGAACATTAGTCTCATTTGCTTCCTTTAATGCCACTGCTTTTATCCATATAGTGAAGTAATCCATGGTAGTTATTATCCATTTATGACCTGAACTTGAAGTGGGTTTAATGAGACCAATAAATTTCAATCCCCATTAGACAAAGGGCTAATCCACTATAGTTGGTTGGAGACGTAAGGCTATAAGTTTCACCTTTCTTACATTTACATTGTAATGACCTCATTTGATCTACATTGTTATTTACCTTAATGCATCCCATCAAATCCTAATTAATCAACAATATATTGACTTGAATCAAAATCAAATTCATTTTGACCTGATTTATTTCTTAATGGCATACAAAGTTTTCATTGGCTTTCAGGATTGACTTGCAAAATCAATGACTCTAAAAATTACATTAAACATCTCCCCCAAGGGTTCACTGACTTAGCATTTTAAATCCATTCTATAGGTTGAGATCAACACCAACCCAAACATGAATCCATATTCCTGTCAATAAATACTTGTCCTCTAAGCTTTAAAAAATTTCAAATATGCCTTTAAAATGATGGCAACACCACTGCCATAGATTTCATTATCAAATTATGATTTTGCTCTTTCATTCAACTTTTAGGTTTTATTTTTATCTATAGATTTTGTATTAGGTTTGATTTTTTATAATTTTATCCATTATATTGTTTTTTGGTTTACTTTTCCATGTTTTTATTATTCACATCATTTTAATAAGTGGTAAGTTTTTTTTGGTTTTGGTTTTGGTTTTGGTTTGGTTTTGGTTTTACTTCTATAGTTTTTTTAGTGGTTTTGTATTAAGTTTTTAGTTTTTTAGGTATTATTTGCTTTATTAGATTGTAATTATAAATTCTCATGTCTTATAGTTTTATTATTTTAATTTTGAGTCTTGGTCAATATAAATTTTTGACTAGAGGTTTATAGTGAGTATATTGTACTGTGATATAATCTCTTACAGAACATTTATGTCAAAAACTAAAGTGCCCTTGTTATCATCAAAAAAAATTAGTGTCATTATCAAAGTTACCACTATTGTAAGGATGCATTATTGATTGAAACTGATATCAACTAATTCAAATTTGTGATGGGGATAATATGAAGAGGACAAATCTTATTGATAAGTTTGATGGAAAGGATTTTCATACATGTAAAATCTAAATACATTTGTTGTTAATTGAAAAATACCTTTGGGACATTATTGATGACACTATGGTAAAACCAATAATTATTGATGATATCCAAAAATGGAAGGTAAATGATAAGAAAACCTTGGCCATTATTGGTTTAAACTTATAACAACCATATTTCTATCATGTAAACTTTTTTAAAAAAACTCTAAATAAGTATGGGAATCACTAAACAAACTATTTGAATCTCAACTCGATAGTGCTGAAATAATTATGAATCAAACATTATATGGGTTAAAAATGGAAGAACTTAGAGATATAATATCTCACATCATCAAGTTCCATTATCTCATAAAATAGTTGGCTATAATAAATGAATAAATAAAGTAAAAGGTTGCAAAATTTATATCCTAAATAACATTCCAAGTAGTATGTCCAATATGGTGTTTACCCTAAGTAAGCTAAATCCAAGTTTAGAGAACATTATATCAACATTACTTGGTGAGGGAAATAAGATTAAAAATAATGTTTCATAATAAGAAGTGTTAGTCACACAAAATAAGCTAGACACTTCTTACAAAAATTATAAACATTTAATCAAATCCAAAAATGGAAAAAGTAAATACACATGTTTTTACTATAAAAAGTTAGGGCATGTTATTATGAATTACAAACAAAGAGATTAGGATATCATTGATAGAAATTTGTGTTGTTCCCAAAATCTGTCACTTGTTTTTGGGGACAACATATCAACTATTTTGGTCCTGTAGGCCAAAATTCTCTCTTCCCTTCTCAAAAAATGTTCTGAGTGCTCAAGTTCTTCAATTATTCAAGCATTTTTAGTCAAGGGACTTGTAGGTTTAATGGGTTCAACAACTTCAATAGGTGAACTCTCACAAAGAAACAAGTTCCCAACACTTAGGCATTTCAAGACTAGTTCAACATCGAAGTTCAATCAAAAGACTTATCACCAGGGTTCAAACAAAAGATTAAACCATTGAACCATTGAACCCCACCTCTAAAGGTTCAAAGGTTCAATGACATCAGTAGACTTAAAGAGTTAAGTGCTTCGGCAAGGTTTAAAAGAGTTTAATAAGATCAAAAGACTTAAACAAAAGAAGACTTTGAAGGAGAAAGATTAAACTATTGAATCATTGAACCTTGAACCAATAGAGTTCAAAGTTCAAAGGTTCAACGAGTTCAATAAAGTTTGAGAGACTTAGAAAAACAAAGGATTCAAAGAACAAAGAATGAACCATTGAACCGTTGAACCTTGAACCAAAAGAGTTCAAAGTTCAAAGGTTCAACAAGTTTAACAGAAAATAAAAGGATCCAAAAACATTGAAGGACCAAAGGATTCAAAGAAAGAGAATGAACCTTTTAACCTTGAACCAAAATGGTTCAAATGTTCAAGGAAGCTTCGAGTCAAGGAAAGAAGTAAAATATTTTAGAGACAAGTTCAAAGAGATGGTTCAATCGAAGAGGAAAGGAAGCGATTGGACCAAAGAAGTGATTAAACCAAGGAAGCAATTAAACCAAGGGGCTGATGGGACCGCCTGAACCATTGAACCATTAAATAGATGCACCTCAAAGGTTTAAAGGTTCAAGGTTAAAACTAGTTTAGACACGAAGTGACCAATGACGTCCCTATGGACATTAAATTTAAGGTAATAAAATGCCCATTTATTTTCAAATATGGCACAGAACCTGAAGACAAAACTTAGCGAACAACTAAAGAAAGAGCTAAAAGAGCCTATTGAAGGTAAGAAGATAGCTAAAGAGCTCAAAAATCTATAGGGGATACTGAAATATCTATAGGGGAGTTATTCTAGTAGGTGGAAAAGTCCACCAAGTAGACATCAGAGTGTAGACACTCAAGGCACGGCCTATTTTTCTCCCTTTGAATAAAAGTGAGTGGACAACTACGTACATATCTAGAAATAGACCAAATGACCCATGCTAAGGAGAATACATTCGAGATGTTTCTATACACCAAATTCTATGCCGATGACATGTTCCAACATGGCCCATTCACAAAACTAAAAATGCATTCAAGGCACTGAATGTAGCATGGGCCATTCCATGAAACAAAGTGCCCAAGTCTTTCTTGGAGTGTTATATATTGTAATCTCTTATTTTATGCAAGGGAGATATTTTGGTTATTAGAAGCAAAACTCTACCCAAATTGAAAGGTATTACTGAGACTTTGAGCTTAGATTGTTAATCATATTTCGTTATGTGAATGAGAAAGCAAGTGACCTTTCAGAATTTGTGCTGGAATAGCTTGTGTTGTTGAAGAAATTTATCTTATGTTTGTTTCCTAAATGCATTTTTGTCCATTTAATTAAATAAGTAGAACTAGTGGAAGTAACCAGGAAGGTGTCCTGAAGCTAACTATGGAGAGACTTTGTGCTACCACAATTGTCTTTAGTGTGTTTATTTTCTATTTCTATTTAAAGGATCTTGGGACAACTTTGTGCCCCCATTGTCATTCATATTTCACTCTTTGGTAGTTGAGGTGGAGACTTTGTGCTATACCTCATTCTGTTAGTTATTGCACCCTGTTATATTTACTTATTTGTCACTACCAAAAAGATTCCTATTGTTTGTTGAACAACACTTCTGAAAGAAGAGAAGTGCCTTTTGTCATTTCACTAGGATTTTTTTTTTGATTTGTGAACATTATCTCTAAAAAAAGAGATATGGATGATGTTATCCTATGCCTTAGTGTTATTTTTTTCTTATATATATAGTATATAACACATCATATTTATAGAGAACCTCCCCTTGATGAGAGGAGAGATTTGTCCCCTTTTGATGTGGTCAACCTACACATTTGGCTGATAAATCTCCCTATGCTGTGGTAGAAACACCTATCTTTCCCATCAGTTAGCTGGTGACAAAATTTTCACCCAACAGTTTTTGGCAACTCTGTTGGGGAAGAACACATAGTTTGAAGCCTCAAGCTTCAAATTGAAGCAGTCCCTATCCTTATCCATTTCAGTTTTTCACTCTGGCAGATCCATAGTATACATGAAGCCAAAGATCCAAACGTATTTTTGACCCTATATTTGAGTTTGTATAGTAGAGCAATTTTGATTTGTTTCCTCCACAACCTTACCTTTAATGAACTAGGAGTCTTCCTCCTACCAACACCAGGTCACCAATATAAGGTAGAGCTTCTTTTTCCTCTACTAGCAAAGCTTTGTCTATACATACTCCACCCAGATTTGTTATTCCCCCTTTTCATAGTCATATGATGGCAGTTCAAGGCCTCTGGGGTAACTCTTTTAGCCCACTCAATTTAAATCCACCTTTACATGAGCTACCACATAGTTCAAGGAAGAATTTCACCAAGTTCTTTGGTGATGGGAGAGTTCATCCTGATGAACATATTGCAGCCTTCAGCATAGCCTATGGCATGATAGGTGTGGAGTATGAGGACGTAGCAGTCAAGCTATTTGTAGAAACATTACAAGGCACTATTGTAAACTAGTTTTATCATCTATAGGCTCAGACTATAACTTACTAGAACACCCTCAAAGCCAAATTTGAAGCTAGGTTTAAGCCTATAGAAGATGTGCATGCCCTACTAGCCTAGCTCACATAGATGAAGAAGGAGCCTCATGAACTTATGAGGGACTTCATTGCCAAATTTTACAAGTTGAGGAATAGAATTCCTACAATTGCTTAGCCAATAACTGATAATCTCAAATGCTTCTTCATCAACTTTTAGCTACCTAAAGTGAGTTTTTTGCTGAGATGTGCTCACCACATAGACCTTGTTGTAGCTCAAGATTTAGCCACTGAGGTGGAATATGATCTCATCTTAGTAGGGAAGATAAGGAGAGATCCTAATAGAGATAAATATTCTTCATCCTCTAAATATTCATCTATAGGCAACACTAATCTAATGATGTAGAAGCTAGCAAATGAGTTGCTAGCTCTCAAAAAGCAAATGGTGTAAGGGATGTCTTCTGCTCCTTCATACAGAGATATAACAAGGAGAACATTTCCTAATTAGTCATACCAAGGAAATGCTTCCAAGAATCAAGGGTAACCAAATCATCTTCCTCCCCCTCAGGGGAAGCTTGCCATTGAAGAACCTCCAACCAATTTAGTTGTTGGATATTTTGAAATAGAATCTGATTTCTCCTTCCAGCCTAAGTTAAACCCAGAAGATGATGCTGATCTTTTTGCAAAAAATCAATAAGAATTAGCTAGTGACTCCAACATTGGTTTCTTAAATTATCAAGATGAACCTAAAAGTAAAGGTGAAGCATTTGATGGATCATACACTGTATTCACCTGGTCTTAGAACTAGTCAGCCCGGTAAGCTAATAAGAAAAAAATAGAGTGACCTCAACCAACAGTTTCAATTGCCAAATGAGGAACTTCTCTGCCTTTCCAGCCAAAAGACCCAGTGAGTAATAAAAAAGTAAGTACCTCAAGCATGTCTTCACCTTCAACTTCAATTTCATAGATCAGTACTCCCCCCTCCTAAAAACCAAAAGGATGAAATGCCTTCCCATGTTCCTAGTTCATTTTAGACATTTGATATAATCGACTATGTCAAGAAAACCAAAATTCAAATGTCTAAATTTAAATTCCTACAGTCCAACCCTAAATAGTTGGATAGATTAGTGGATTGTGTGAAGGATAAAGCTATCCCTATAAGACAAGCAATTTTAAAGTAACTACTGGTCCCCCTAAGAACACATCCACCCAAAATAACCTTGTCATTACTCTTCCTGCTACTCCCGAGAGGATATAACCATTTTATGTCTCCCTACTGATAAATGGACCCCAGATGAACAATGTATCATAGAATCAAGGGCATCTGACAACATCATACCCACCAAATTAGTTGAATCTCTTGGCCTCACACTGACCAAGACCTTTATGAGGTGTTTCTCTATGGAGAACAAATAAGTACCACTACTGGGACAAATTAAGGATGCCTAATTTGCATTTGTAGCATTTCCAGATAAGAGAATTAAGATGACAGTCTTAGTGGCTAACGTCCTAGCCTCCTATGCCATTCTACTTAGATAAAATTTCTACAAGGATGTTGGAGGAGAATTGAGCATGGACCTGTTTGAGGTGAGGATCCTAGTCAAAGGTGTCATGTAGAGATTGCTCCCTAAGAAGGAAGCAAAATATGTTGTCACTCAAACATCAGCGTCTGAAGCTCAAATTCTATTTGAGTCTTCAAGCATAGGTAATTACTTCCTGACTATAGAGGATGTTTTTATCCTAGCTGATGAAACTTCTAAAAATAATAATCTAAAAATTGGTTTAGACAAAACAATAGAAAGATTGGTAAAATGCAGTATAAGTGTAGAAGGACCCTCCCTTCCAAATAAAGGAAAATTTGAGAAAGGATCAGTTTTCGATGATGTCTAGATTCTAGAATTTGATGGCAGATATTCCTCTACCAATTTTGGATTTGAGATTGTGTTGATATCTCCTCAAGGAGATATTTTTCTTTCTTCATACAAGTTACAATTTAGCAATGCCAACAATACTGCTAAATATGAATCACTGATGCTCAGATTAAAGGCCACTCAAGACAAGGGTGTCAAACTCCTTCACACTAATGGAGATGCTAAGCTGGTGGTTTGCTAGGTTAAGGACCTGTACCAAACTAAAAATGAGAGATTGTGCCATTACCACAATTTAGTTTGGGATCAAATTAAAAGCTTTGATGCTTTTAGTATCTCTATAGTACCTAGGGAATTCAATGACCAAGCTAATGTATTAGCTATTTTTGTAAATATTTTGATTCCTCACCCAAATTTTAAGGGAGATAGGTGCACTATTAAACTAGTCTTTTGACCAAGTGTGCCTAACAATGCCAATTATTAGCAAGTGTTCAATGGTGACAACCAAATCGTCACCTTTTTGGAACAAAAAGATAGCTTTAAACAGCTTCACTTTGAAGGCAGTAAGCCTCAAAAACATGAATCAGCCCCTAAAACAAGTTCAAACATAGGTGAAGAATTCCTACAGCTAAAAGGGAATAAAATTCCCAAAAGATTGGTTTCCCTTGAGAAACTATTTGACAAGCACAACAGGTTCATCAAATAGCAACAAATGGATTCAAGCTCCTCCCAAGAGTTTGATCAGATAAATTTGGGTACCAAGGAGAATCTTAAGATGTTGAAAATTGGGAAGTGCTACACTCTAGAGTAGAAACTCAAATTTACTAAACTACTTCACCATTACATGGATAATTTGGCGTACTCCTATGATGATCTAAAGTTGCTCAAACTTGAAGAAATTTGTTATGAAATTCCTCTCAAGAGTGATTCAGTGCCTTACAATTATAAATTTTGGTAGTATAATCCAAAGATATCAAGTATTATTCTATTTGAAATATAGAAAATGTTGAATGCTAGAATAATTTTCCCAATCCATCATTCCACATGGATTCTAAACATAGTTCCTATGAGAAAAAAGAATGGCAAAATTCACCTCTGCATGGATTTTAGGAATTTGAATCAATCCTTCCTAAAGGTTAATTACCCTTTACCCATCATGGATGAAGTCCTTCAAATGGTGATTGGTTCGGAGATGTTATCAATGTTGGATGGCTTCTCAGGGTACAATCAAGTGGAAGTTGGTGAAGCAGACCAGCATAAGACTACCTTCACCATGCCTTGGGGCAAATTTGCATATCGAAGAATACCATTTGGCCTGATAAATACTGGCACCACTTTTCAAAGAGCAATTGACCTTGCTTTCAAAAGATGAAATGGGTAAGTTCACTATGGTGTACCTTGATGATTTAATAGTCTTTTCCAAGCACCATCCTGATCATGTGTGCCATTTGCAATAAGTACTGGAATGATGTCACCAAAATGGCATTTCTCTAAATCCCAAGAAATCTATTTTTTGGGGTAACAGAAGGGAAACTTCATGGACACATTGTATCCCAAGAAGGCATAAAGATTGACTCAAAAAGAGTAAAATCTATCCATGAGCTTACTCTACTTGCAAATAAGACTGCAGTTCACTCTTTCTTTGAAAAGGTGAATTTTTTATGAAGGTTCATCTCTGAGTTCACCGAGAAGACTCACCACATTATGGACATGATGAAGGGAAAGGCCACTTTCAGCTAGACTAAAGAAGGCAAATTGGCATTTTGAGACATCAAGATAGCTATCACCCATGCCCTAATTTTAGTTTGTCTAGATTATACCAAAGATTTCATAATGTACAGTTATGCTTCCAAGCACACACTTTTTGCAATTCTAGTTCAATAGAACAAAGAAGGTGTAGAATCTCCCATATCCTTCATGAGCTATCCTCTCAAAGCCCATGAACTGAAATATTCAAATTTGGAAAATCATGCTTATGTAGTGGTAAAGGTAGTAAAGCACTTCATTTCTACATCCTAAATTCACACACTATTACCCTGGTACCTGATACCATAGTCAAATCCATATTAACTCAGCAAGAGTTTGGAACCAAAAGGGGAAAATAGATTGCTAAAATCTAGGAGTTTGATTTTGTTATCAAAATAATGAAGCTTGTGTATGAAAGGGGTCTCTACTAATTGATTGTTGATAATAGACCAGAAGAAATAGGGCATGAAGAAGTAGAAATTGAAGACATGCCAATAGTCCTCTTTGTCACCACAATGAATGAGTGGTATTCAAACATTACTCATTTCCTTACCTATGGTGAGTATCCTGCTCAAATATCTTGTAAAGGAAAGAGGACTGTCAGGTTGAAAGTTGCCAATTTTGTCTTATTGGACAACAAACAATATAAGAGGAACCTTGATGGGGTATTCCTTCATTGCATAGATAAAGTGCATTAGAACTAACTTCTAGAGTCCTTCCATAATCTGGCATGTGGAGGACATTTTTCTGTGCCTATAACTAACCATAAGATTCTATGAGCTAGGTATTATTATCTTACTCTATTTCAAGATGCATACAAATGGGTACAAAGATGTGAACTACGCCAATAGTTAGTTGGAAGACCCAAGTTAGTTGCTTTGCCTCTTAAGCTAGTGGTAATAGAAGAGCCATTTCAGCAATGGGGAATTGATTTCATTGATGTTATAAACCCATCTTCAAGTGCTAGACATGATTATGTCCTCATAGCCATAGATTACTTCACCAAATGGGTGGAAGCTATTCCAGCCAAGCATGCTACTTCAGAAGTAGTATGCAATTTCCTCAAAGAAAACATCATTTCTAGGTTTGGGGTCCCAACCAAGATAGTGACTGACAATGCGACCTTTTTCTCTTCCCATGAGATTACTCAGTTCTACTTTTATTATGGGATTACCCTCTCCCACTCTTTTGATTATTTTTTGTAAGGAAATGGCTAAGCAAAATTGAGAAACAAGAACCTGGTGACCATCATCAAAAAGCTGGTAGATGACAACCAATGAACCTGGCATAAAGCATTATTTTATGCTTTATGGGTAGACAGAATTATGCCCAAGAGGGCAATAGGTATGTCACCTTTCAAACTTGTGTGTGGTCTCAATGTAGAGATACCAATCACCCTAGAATTACTAGCATTGAAATTCGAAAAGGTGGTTAAAGATCAGACATATGAAAGATCCATCGACAAGAGGATCATGTGCTTGACTAAGCTAGGTGAGTAGTGAACTATGGTGGTGGACTAAATTGTTGTGAATCAAAGTCTAGAAAAGAATATCTTTGACCAAAAAGCAAAATCCCATAATTTTTAGATTGGTGATCAAGTTCTGTTATGGGATAAGAGAAGATAACCAAAGGGAATGCATGGGAAATTTGATTCCCTATGGAGAGGCCTATTTACTATTCATTAGCTCAATGGTGAAAATAGTTTCTTGTTGAAGTATCAAAATGGCACACCCTTTTCACTACCTCATAGTGGGTAGCATCTAAAGCACTTCAATCCTTGAAGTATCAGGTGACATCAGTTATACATATGTATATTTGGATAGTCTTTAGTTCTTTTTTGTGTTGTTTATTTTCATTTTTTGGCACCTTTCTTTTTTTTTGGTAGCATGACTCCATAGCCCAGTGGCATACTTGAAGGCACTGGAGATTCTAGTTTCCACTCCCTTTGATTGTTTTTATAATCGATGGAAGTTTCCCAACTGGAGCCATCTATTATTCCCAAAATCTGTCACTTGTTTTTGGGGACAACATATCAACTATTTTGGTCCTACACACCAAAATTCTCTCTTCTCTTCTCAAAAAATGTTTTGAGTGCTTAAATTCTTCAATTATTCAAGCATTTTTAGTCAAGGGACTCGCAAGTTCAATAGGTTCAATAACTTTAATAGGTGAGCTCTCACAAAGAAATAAGTTCCCAACACTTAGGCATTTCAAGGCTGGTTCAACGTCGAAGTTCAATCAAAAGACTTATCGGCGGGATTCAAACAAAAGATTAAACCATTGAACCATTGAACCCTACCTCCAAAGGTTCAAAGGTACAATAGGTTCAAAGGTTTAATGACATCGGTAGACTTAAAGAGTTAAGTGCTTTACCAAGGTTCAAAAGAGTTCAATAAGATCAAAAGACTTAAACAAAAGAAGACTTTGAAGGAGAAAGATTGAACCGTTGAATCATTGAACCTTGAACCAAAAGAGTTCAAAGTTTAAAGGTTTAATGAGTTCAATAAAGTTTGAGAGACTTATGAAAACAAAGGATTCAAATAACAAAGAATGAACCATTTAACCATTGAAGCTTGAACTAAAAGAGTTCAAAGTTCAAAGGTTCAATGAGTTCAACAGAAAAGAAAAGGATCTAGAAACTTTGAAGGACCAAAAGATTCAGAGAAAGAGAATGAACCAATGAACCTTGAACCAAAATGGTTGAAAGGTTCAAATTTTCAAGGAAGCTTCAAGAAAATGAAAGAAGTGAAAGATTCTAGAGAAAAGTTTGAAGAGATGGTTCAACTAAAGAGGAAAGGAAGCGATTGGACCAAAGAAGCGATTAAACCAAGGAAGTGATTGAACCAAGGGGCCGATGGGACCACCCAAACCATTGAACCATTAAACAAATGCACCTCAAAGGTTCAAAGGTTCAAGGTTCAAAGTAGTTTAGACAACCCAGTGACTAATGACATCCTCGTGGATGTCAAATTTAAGGTAAATAAATGCCCAGTTATGTTCAAATATGGCACAGAACCTGAAGACAAAACTCAATGAATAGCTGAAGAAAGAGCTGAAAGAGCCTACTCAAGGTAAGAAGATAGCTTGAGAGCTCAAAAAGCTATAGAGGATATTGAAATATCTATAAGGGAGTTATTCTAGTAGGTGGAATAGTCCACCAAGTAGACATTAAAGCACAGACACTCAAGACGTGGCCTATTTTTCTCCCTTTGAATAAATGCGAGTGGATAGCTGCATACATATCTAGAAATAGACCAAATGACCCATGATAAGGAGAAGAAATTTGAGATGTTTCTATACACCAAAGTTTATGCCAATGACTTGTTCCAACATGGCCCCTTCATGGAACTAAAAAGGCATTCAAGGCATTGAATTCAGCATGGGCCATTCCATGAAACAAAGCACCCAAGTCTTTCTTACAGCCACTATATATTGTAATCTCTTATTTTATGCAAAAGAGATCTTTTGGTTATCAGAAGCAAAGCTCTTCCCAAATTGAAAGGCATTACTGAGACTTTGAGCTCAGATTTTTAATCATATTTCATTATCTGAATGAGAAAGCAAGTGACCTTTCAGACTTTGAACTAGATTAGCTTGTGTTGTTGAGGAAATTTTTCTTATGTCTATTTCTTGAATGCATTCTTGTCCATTTAATTAAATAAGTAGAACTAGTGGAAGTAACCAGGAAGGTGTCCTGAAGCTGACTGTGGAGAGACTTTGTGCTACCACAATTGTCTTTAGTGTGTTTATTTTCTATTTCTATATAAAGGATCTTGGGATGACTTTGTGTCCCCATTGTCCTTCATATTTCACTCTTTAGCAGTTGAGGTGGAGACTTTGTGCTACACCTCATTCCATTGGTTATTGCACCCTGTTACATTTACTTATCTGTCACTACTAGAAAGATTCTTGTTGTTTGTTGAACAACACTTCTGAAAGAAGAGAAGTGCCTTCTATCATTTCACCAGGATTTCTCCTTTGATTTGTGAACATCATCTCTAAAAAAAGAGAGATGGATTGTGTTGTCCTACCCCTGAGTGTTATTTTTTGCTTATATATATATATATATATATATATATATATATATATATATATATATATATATATATATATCTAGCACATCATATTTATAGGAAACTTCCCCTTGATGAGAGGAGAGATTTGTCCCCTTTTGATGTGGTTTACCTGCACATTTGGCTAATAAATCTCCCTATGTTGTGGTGGAAACACCTATTTTTTCCATCCGTTAGCTGGTGATAAAATATTCACCCAACAAGTTACAAGACAAAGCCATGGAAACTAAATAAAATGACTAGGAAGAATTCACTTCTCAATCCAATATTGAATAATTTTTCCATCCAAGAGATGAGTATATGTGTATGTTTAGTTTTTATTTCCCCATGTGAACACTAAGGGGGGGAATGTTAGGAGTGATTTTGATAGTACTCACATTTAAATATGTGGGAATAGAATATGTTGTTCTAATTAAATTAAAGGTGTTCAATTACACCTATGTTTAGGGGTAGTTATTTATATGATAAGAGATTTATGGAGGTTATTAATAATTCATATTCCTCAGATATAAGATTCAATCTATCTATTTATTTGTAATGATTTGGTGAATAATACAAGTTAATGTGATTGATCTCAATTTGTTCTTTTTATACTTACATTCATTTTATCAATATGTAGGGGATAACGACATAATTTTGAGGCCCTCTTTATAGTATTGGTTGTGTATGTAGTACCCATTGATTAAGGGTTACTTAGGGAAGTTTGATATCGTGTGCCCACTAACCCATTTTTCCCATAGCTACTCCAAGTGTGATCAATTTAAGGTCTGGTCATTTGAAAAAGAACAATAGTATATGTGAACAATCTAAACACTCTAAGATAAAGGTGACATAAAATCTAGAAGGATTCAAGCCTACATCTAACTTAGACACTAGTGTTGATACAACTATTCAGATTTAACACAAGCATCTAAGGTTATAAAATGCAAAATTCCATAATTTGATGACTATTCTAAAATTTTAAACCAATTCACTTCTAGCCTATTTCATCCCAGATCTTCATATGTATAGTGAACAAACTAATTCCTCTTGTTTTCAAATTATTAAAATACTAATCAATAATTTTACTTTCTATTTTTGGCATATCTTAGTATTATAAATTCATAATATTATTTATCTAAGTTTAAAAATTAATTGGCCTATTATAGATATGTTTATCACCCTTTTGCTTATTCATTTTTATATTCTTAACCATGATATACCCTTTTACCAAAATCAAATATAGGGTTAAACAATTTTCACTTTGGGTGTTTGCCCTATTAATTTATGAAAACCAATTCAAACAATCCAAAATAATTATTTTGCAATACCTTAAAAGCACATTACTTATAATAATCTACTTGTTTCACTATTACATATTTCCCATACTATGGCTTTCATTACACTTACATGATCACATATATTCTATTACCCATCAAGTAGCATGTACATTCTTATCCATATTAATCATTTGAGCTACATTGTTATGATTAATTTACATATATATTAGGGGCACATGGCCTTCCTTCCTTCTAATCACACTATGCTTTATCACATTCTTGAGGATTGTTTGAATCCCTCCAATTTCCTCTAATTTCAAAGCCTTGATAATTAGCACCTTTTTTAATATTTTAAAATTTTAATTTTTTTTTTAAATATCAAATATTTTAAAAATTATAAAAAGTCAAAATATCTTTAAAAATTCAAAATCAAGACCTAAAAAACATTTTCAATTATTATTAGCTTAATTATTTCCATATGTTATTTATTTTATGTTAGATATATAGCATAATATTAGTTTTCCAATACAAATTGATTTTAATGAGTATTTGAGTGTGATACATGACATAATTTTACATGGTTTTGATGTTGGGATTCCCTTATTACCCACAAATCTTGCTAATTTAGGGGCATCTCTTCATTCTTCATGAATAATTCAATAAATTGCATCTATCCACAACCTTTCTACCATGTTGAGATACATATCATGTAATTATTTTTATAATCACTCATATTTACATTTTGTTACATGAAAAAATCTATTTGATAATAATGGCATTGATACAAATGATCAATCTACACTAGTTTTATTTTTTATATGCTTCTTTATAACTTTACTACATGATAACTTAAGACTTTCTTGGTTACTATGTGTGGATTATGGATTATTTATGTAAAATTAGTGTTTATATAACATAACCATTCCATTTGTGTGTAGCCCTTGGCCTTGTGTGTTTATGTGACATTCACATATCCCTTGGATGGACCCTTTAGGTCTTACATGTGACATTATATGAAATTTGTGTGACATAGTATGGCATTAATTATGTATTCATTGCTTGTTACTATGGTGATATGATTCATATCATGTATTACTCATACTCTTTACTCTTACTTTGGTAGAATCATACATATCATGTACATCTTTTGATAGGAATTAATCCATATGTAGTGAAAGAGCTAAAGGCTCAAATGTATAGAAGCATGAATATCTTGGTTGATCCTAACACCATATTTTATTCATTAGAAAAATTAAAATGTATATTAATTTGATTCTAACATCGCTCCTAATAATATATTTTTTGTAATATATTTTTTGATATAACAATATATACGACTAACAAACAAACCAACTATATTGCTATATTACTATATTAATCATACAGTTACTAATAACTAATTAGATAAAAGTAAATATTATTTACCATATGGTAAATAATCTAAAAGTAAATAGTATTTACCACATGG